>CM052809.1:61601401-61662907 GCA_028533885.1 Nasua narica | reverse complement strand
AAAAAAAAAAAAACTTTAGCTAATGGTGTGAACAGCAAGGACAAATGTCAAAGTTGAAATCTAGGTCCCCTATAAATAAATTATTGATTATTTTCAGATTACCAGTTCAAGCAATCATGTCAATGCATCATATGTACTATCCATTAGTGATTTCCTTTCCTAGAAAACCAGTATTTTTCATTCTTGTTTGCCATCTTTTTTAAAGGTACACTGCGGCTTCTGCATTGAGTCTGAATGTCTGACATTAAGGTCCTGACCATCTGGCCAAATGTTTTCCTACCATAATTCAGGAAAATGGTGAATGAAAAATAAATAATGCTGACATTTAAGAATTTCCAACATATACTCTCACAAGTACTTCCAAAACACATGCAGAGCCCAAACAATAATGAGATGACTCTGAAGTAGAAATCATACTCTTTCTTTTTTGGATCCCACCTCCTCCTGCCTTTTCGACAATTATACTGCTATTAACTATCCCTTCATGTTCTGAATATCCAATCTCTCTCTACTTAATAGACCTTTTCCATCAACATGTAAATATGCTTAGGTCTCTCCAAATGAAACAAATGAACAAACAAACACCCTTGGATCCTACACCACATCACCACCTTTGCTTGGTCCTACCTTCTCAGTCAAAGCTCTTGAAACAATTGCATAGGAGGGCTCCAATCCCTTACCTCCATTCAAAATGTTATTCAGCTCCTATCTCTCTATACAAGCAGCTCTTGCTATTTTATTCCTTCTCCACTGCTAACTACAACGGATGTTTTTTGGTTCTCATCTTACTGGGCTTCTACACCAGCAACTGACATAATTACCACTCCCTTCCTTTTTCAAACACTCTTGTGCTGCTGGCTATAATCCCACATTCCCCTGGGTTTCTTGCCAGGTCTTCTCCCTCTCCTTTGCTACATCCTCCTCCTCTCTTTAGTAACCCAGTTTGAGCCTACTCAGCTCGGTCTGGGTCCTCTTCCCTTCTCTACCTACAGTCCATCTTTCCAGATTTTTACATCAATTTCCATGACTTTAAATACAATATACATGCTGAAGATTTCCAAATTTATCTCCCACAACAGAAACTTTCCTTTGAGTCTGTAGAAACTTTTTCTCAAAAGTGACTCAAATTGAAGATGTGTTAAATCACACATACTTTACTCCCCCTCACCAAAGTAACACCTAGTCCTCATTCAGTACTCCCTTTCTTACTGAAGAGCATGACTCTCCACTTAAGCACAGAAGCTAGAATTCTAGGAATCATCTTAGTATCTCCTTCATACCCAATCGATAGATGTTAGTCCTAGCTAGCTAGCACCTGGGCTGACCTTTTGTTTGCCTCCCTTCATCCTCTCTTTTCTTCTGTGCCAACTCATTCTTTGTATGGCACCAAGAATGATATCTTTGAAATACAAATGGGATCATACCACCCCTCACACAAATGTGCAGCCCTCCTGCTGACCTAAACCACATTAATCCTGGAATAAAGACTAACATGCATAACATATTCTTCAAGCTCTCAAACTATCAGGTCTTACCCAGGTCTCCAAACTCGATAGTCCCCCTTACTTCTAACCCCAATGTCTACTCAGTGGTTCTTCACATATACATTCTTTCATGCCTCTAGACTTGTGCGCTTGAATAACTTCTCACTTTCCCTCCACGTCCCTCCAACTCAGATCTTTGCAGAATCAATCCCCACTCACCTTTTGGTCCTAGTTCAAACACAGATACCCCCAGAAAGCATTCCCTATGTTCCCATGCTTAGAATTACTCCTTTAAAACATTTATTCCAATTTTACTTTTTTTTTAAAGATTTTATTTATTTATTTGACACAGAGAGAGAGAGAGAGAGAGAGAGAGAGACCACAAGCAGCGGGAACAGCAGGCAGAGGGAGAAGCAGGCTTCCCGCTGAGCAGGAAGTCTGATGCAGGGCTCAATCCCAGAACCCGGGATCATGACCTAAGCCGAAGGTAGATGCTTAACTGACTGAGCCACACAGATGCCCCATTTATCTAATTTTAAACTACACAATGGTTTTTAACTTATTTGGTTTATTTCTGTCTCCTCCTATATTCTAAGCACCATGAGTTCAATATTATGCCTGGCACGTGATAGGATCTCAATGAATATATGTGTCTGTGATGAAAGAATTAGATATCTGTTCTCCATTTTCAACAGATCCATAAGATACAATTCATGGGGGTGGGGGGCATGTACATCTGATATATGCAATCTTTCTTGGTTACAGAATTTTGTTCTTATAAGAAATCAAACGTACTCATGCCAAAGGCTGTTTCAGATATTGTCTCCCATTCCACACTCACAGCTAAATCAACACCATTAGTGCGTGACACGTTTAAATATACAGTGCTGTTGGCTTCTTCAATGTCTATAGATGTGGCTCTAAAAAAAAGGGATTGCAGAAAGCAGAAAAAGCATATAATTTCTGCATATTAAATATAAATATCACATTGCTAGCATATATTTAATATACTTTTAAATTTACATAAACCATGGAAAGATCCATCCACAAACTTCACATACCAGGAAAATTAAATTCTACAGCTCAAAATATTCACTTATGAGCATTAAAAAAGCACTACAATCTGATACTATGATCTTAAGAAAATAGTAACTTCATACTATATATTCTAAAAAATAAAGCTTTGTCGTTCCTAAGTTTCTTCTCATATAAACTAAAAACATATCACAAAGAAAAAAAATGAATCCAGAAATTCTTAGCTTATCTAAAACTAAATCTACTGGAGTATTTCTAAGAAATAAAAAAACCAAATATGTGGCCACTTCCAGAGGAATTTTCAAACTACAGTCATGTTAATAAATGCTTAAAGAGTCATTCATTTGGTTTGAACAGCTAAATGTTTTTATATTATTTCTTGCTTTTTACTATTATTGAAAACACAAAACTGTGCAAGACTTTACCTGAAAGTGTGAATTCTGAGGAAATAAGAATTCTAATAATACCACTGTACAGGACATGATTAGGTTTTTGATGTTCCTTATTACAAGAGGGCATAACGCCTCTCAGATCTATCCGCCAGAGCTCATTTTAAAAGTCCCCTTTAAAATAGTCAGAGATCAATTTCCCTCTCCATTTTCTTTATGTCAAAAGATATTTCCTACCTAGCTTCAGAAGTGACAATTTCCTTATGAATAAACTGTACCTGTTTGCAACTGCAGAGATACTGAATAACCCCAGAGGGGCCTGATTTTGCAAAACTGTTATTAGGGTTTGAATATGTGCCCCCAGTCTAGCTCCTCCAGTTGGATTAAACAAGGTGCAAACAAAATGCTCATCCATTTCTGGTTCGGTGTCTAATATGGCAGAAATGCGTAGGGCCTGAAAACAAAATCAAAAGATGAAGTTATTAGACTATAGTTTTTCTGCAACATACATACAAAGAGATCTGCTAAATATTTTTGACAACAAAATAGGATGTTTTAGAAAACATCACTTCTTTTTTATTTTCATACTGATCCCCCATGATAGGTAATAGTTACAACTGTTTCAAGTTACCATTTCCAAGATTTTCAACGCTGTGATATATGGTACTGCATGTCAAAAAATAAATTTCATGACATTTGAAAATGACATTAAGATTAAAAAAACAAATTTAGTGGGGGGCCGTGGAGGGCAGGGAGTGAAAAAATGAAACAAGATGGAATCAGGAGGGAGACAAACCATAAGAGACTCTTAATCTCATGAAACAAACTGAGGGTTGCTGGGGGATGGGGGGAGGGACAGGGTGGCTGGGTTATGGACACTTGGGGGGCTATGTGCTATGGTAAGTGCTGTGAAATGTGTAGTCCTAATGATTCACAGACCGGCACCCCTGGGGCAAATAATACATTATATGTTTGTTTGTTTTTTTTAAAAAAAAAACCAATTCAGGTCTTGATTTTTGCTAACTCTTAATCTTGCCCCAGCTACATAACTGTATTAATCTCCTTTTAGTATAGGATTCAGTGCAAAAAAGCAGTTATAGCCATAGTAAACACAAATTAGAAACAGTTCACATGTTTATCGACAGAAAAATGGATAAACAAATAGTGGGCTCTTCAATGCAGGGCTACTCAGCAATAAAGAAGACCCAGCAACTGATGTGTGCAACCAAACAGATCTCAAAAATTATGCTGACCAAAACAAGCCAGACACAAAAGCCTACACACTCTCTGATTTTATTTATATGAAGCTCAAGAATCAGCAAAATGAGTCCTCAATGACAGAAACCAGAAAGTAGTTTCCTCCAGGGAGGGCAAGAGACAAGAAGGAAATTTCTGGGAGAGATAATGCTCAATATACTAGAAGGTGATCACAGGGGCGTATATTTATTTTTAAGGTCACTGACCCACGCATTTGAGATTAGTGGACTTCCCTGTTAATCCGATTTGCTCTAACATTTAATTTACCTAATGAACAAAAAAATCTTTAAACACACTGCGAAAAAAGTCTTTTGAGAAAAAAGGGCATACATTTGCAACAATGTGGATGGAACTAGAGGGTATTATGCTAAGCGAAATAACTCAATCAGAGAAAGATAATTATCATATAATCTCTCTGATATGAAGAATTAGAGAGGCAGGGCAGGGGGGTTGTGTGGGGTAGGGGGAGAAAATGAAACAAGATGGGATTGGGAGGGAGACAAACCATAAGAAACTCTCAATCTCACAAAACAAACTGGGGGTTGCTGGGGGGTAGGGGAGTAGGAATAGGGTGGCTGGGTTATGGACATTGGGGAGGGTATGTGCTATGGTAAGAGCTGTGAAATCTGTAACCCTGAGATTCACAGACCTGTGCCCCTGGGGCAAATAATACATTATATGTTAATTTTTAAAAAGGCATAATAAAATTATAATAAAAATTAAAATATACAAGAAATTAAATAAATAAAATTTAAAATATTTTTAAAAGAAAAAGCCTGAGAAGGGAAAGGAAAAATTCATCAAATACTTTAAATTTTAATTCTTTTATATCTATATCAAGATATAAATATTCTTAGATTAAAGGTTCAAATTTCCTAGAAATGAAAAAATTGGACATACAAAGAAATACGAATTCAAAAATGTGTTGAAGTATACACAAATTGATCCCAAAGAAAGTTAATTCCTGGGTAGACTGTTTTTAGATTAAATAGTTTTAAATATATTACTTTACAATTACTATACTTTACATGTCAGGCTTGAAAAATATCTTAAGCTAATGCCAATTAGCTACTTAAACTGTGTTTTAAAAAATAAAATTTGGTTGCAGGAATGGAAAATTATCAATATACAAAAAAGGAATTTCAGAAGGTATACTTCCGTAAGTATAAATCACATTTATAATTAACTCTCAATCCAATAAGCTATTCCTACTCACATAGGATACTTGCCTCTCACATAAGCAGGCTAAAGTAAGTAATTATATTTTGTTAAGTGAAAATGTGGCCAAAAGAATAACTGGTTAGGGTTTAGTGACACCAGTAAATGGCTTGGAGTTTAGTTTATGTTTTAGGAATAATAAAAAGTAAAGTATGCTACCTAAATAGTTAACATTTATGACAGCACCATGTACATTTTCCTTATTATTTGCAGATTCCACTACCCTATTAACAGAACAAATTTCTCTAGCACTACTCTATGCAGAGTAGGTATCACTGTTAATCACAGTAATTACACAGTAATCTAATCATGTGTACTTGTCATCTAAGCTGGGAGTACACTTTTTTTCTTTCTAGGACCTGGGGTGCTCCTCTAAGAGAAAATTACTCATAAACATTCATTCTCATTAAAGCCTTATACTATACCTTGAAGCGAACACCTTCTTCTAAAACAATGTAACCTTTTGAAGGGGTCAGATCTTTAGTCTCCATTGAGGAATTTATTTCTGTCACAATGAACTGAATGGTCACGGTTCCAAACAGTCCTTGTGCAGGTTCCCGAACAATGTACAATACCGCAACACTCTCCTGTACATAGAGAGCTGTTGGTTCTCTTAGGAAAAAGTGGTCACTGTTGTTAAATGACAGGACTCCAGGGCCATCATCATTAGCAAGGATAGTAATTAAGGCTGTTGAAATAAAAATATTATAGCAATAAATGAAAACAGACTAGATTATAAGTTAGAAGTAGATGCTTCCCTATAAACTAGGTCAACTCTTCTCTAGATCACCTTAAAAACAAAGGAAATTTTAAAAGGCATTTAATAATATTCCATATTTACTTATGATATAAAAATAGCCAGGCATCTTGGAATAATAGGCAGCTTCCTCTTCAACCTTGGAATCCAGTAACAAATACATAACTCAATGCTGAAACATCAGAAGGGTCACCACTAATAACAGAGACAAGACAATGCCTGTCATTGCTGCTACTATTCAGCATCTATGAGCCAGGTAACAGGTACGAAAGCAATGGAAAGAAAGTTGGAACTAACACCGTTTTCTAGACTGCATGACTGTCTTCTCAGAAAATCAAGAGAAAAAATTATTAAACTATTGTAAGAGTTCAAAATATGAGCTCTGTACTCAACAGATGATCTTGATTACTAACATATACATACAAAGATTTACATATAAGAATATTTACTGAAACTTTATGAAAGTTTGGAAATAGTCTGAAGGCTGATTAATGGGGCATAATTTAAGAAATTACCCATTGTCAAAGTACTTACTATTCTGAGGATTATTTTTATATTTATAAATAGAAAATTATAAGCATAAAGTAAACTTAACAGAGACCAACAAGAAATTATTTCCTCCTACTTAAGGTGGTGGGCAAGTAACCTACATAGTTCTGAACAGAATTATATTAGGACTTCCTTAGGAATGCTTGAGTTTAAGTGCTCCTCTTTTCTATTATGTGGAATGTAAAAGAATGTGGTGGGCAATCATCTTGTGACCAGTAACATTAGTCTTACAGTGACACCAATACTCCAAAAAACAAGAAGAGGTAGAAAACAACAATGTTGTTGGTGGAATATTAAGTCCTTGTCCCACCTCATATAAAGCTGTATGTCTCCGGACCCTCAGATTAAATGACCCAATAAATTACCTTTAAATCCATTTGAATTAGGTTTTCTATTGTTTCTACATAAAAAATTATTCTTAACCAACACATCGTGTTCTTTCCTACAACCCTTTACATACAACTCCCTAAGTTCTACAACAACAAAAAAAGAGTGTATTTTCAACATACTTTTTGAATTTGAAACAATGACCACAGACTCAAGAAAGGTTCTAAAGACTTAGAAATACCAATTTGTTTCATTACTATGGCAATAAAAGTGAAAACCAGTTCTTGGGTTATTGAAGATTTTTTTTTTCTTTTTACTACAAACCAGATTTTTTCACATAAAAGCCAATAATTTAGGAATACAAGGGTTAATTAGATTAAGGGAATCCCAAAGAACTATCTGCCACTAGCTAAAATAAAAGGCTGAAGAGTCAGTCAACACTTGATGTTCTAAATCCACCTGATCTGTGTATCACTACAGAAACTAAATTAAGTGACTTTTAAAGAGTCCCTCCAATCCTATAGTTCTGGATTTCCATGAAGTCTCCTCTCTTTTTTACCTTCCCTAAGCAGTCAGTACAATATCTAACAAGCAGTAAACTAGAATGAGTTTTCATAACAATGCCAAACTGTTCCAACCAAAGAATTATGGCTCCCATAATGTCTTAGGTATAAATATACTTCAAGTCCTGTGTGGAAATACTAAAGCAATGGGATGAGCTTAAAACCTTGTCATTCCCTCTGTTGTTCAATAGGAAACCAGAGCAGAAATCAAATTCCAAATGAAAGACATTTACAAATTAAATGAAACCTGTAATAGCTGCAGAAATGATTTAATATTCTCCTGTCTACCAACCTACTTTTTTGGGTTTTACACACACACACACACACACACACACACACACACACACACAAACCACAAACAGGCTGGAAGCACTGCTATATGGACACAGGAATTCCAAAATGTCTAGCTTAGAATATTTTTAATTCTAAGCACAGAAAACCATCAAGACTCTCTAATCCCTTTACATCTATCTCCATATTAAGAAAACAGCATGATGAGAGTGAACTGTATAAAAAATTATCAAATACTTGTTGTTTTTTCTCCCAGCTCTAGTCCAGGTGAAGGATTTGTTAAAATCAGCTGAAATGTTTCATCTCCTTCTGGAATGTCATCATCGAGAATCATGATGTCAATATTTTTATATCTTTCTCCATCAACAAAATGAAGAATCTGGTCAAGAAAGTAAAAGTAGATAGTATTATATTTAAATACACTGCTGAGTTTTTATAGAATATTTGGCAAGAAATACAATCTGGCTGGCAACGTGAAATAAGCTATTTTAATAAAAATAAGGGACTTTCCCCTTATTTTTTATCTCTTTTTATTTAAACTGACAGTGTTAAATTTAAAAAGTAAGATTTGTGGATAAGAGAAGAAAGTAAACATCTGACAAGGAATAAAAGCCATCAAGAGACAAAAAGCATTTAAAACACTGATGGTGTTTCAGTAAATTAAAACAAAGACATAAAAGATGTAAAATTTTCAAGAAGCACAAGAAACTCTCTGCAACAGTCTGATACAAAGATAATGACAGAGGGGCGCTTGGGTGGCTCAGTGGGTTAAAGCCTCTGCCTTTAGCTCAGGTCATTATCTCAGGGTCCTGGGATGGAGGCCCACATTGGGCTCTCTGCTCAGCAGGGAGCCTGCTTCCCCTCCCCTGCCTGCCTCTCTACCTACTTGTGATCTTTCTCTCTGTGTCAAATAAATAAAATCTTAAAAAGAAAAGAAAAGAAAAGAAAAGAAAGTTGTTTAAAAAAAAAAGGTAACAACAGAAATTCTTTGACGTAATAACTTATGTTCTCCATTATCAAGTACTATAATAAGATTGTGAACAAAATAGTACCAAATATTAAAATAAAATAATGAATGAATAAAATAAAATACAGAATAACCTTTAGAACTAAAAATTCAATTTACATATTTTGCTAAAATAGTAAAGAAAGCTATTCTACAATGTAGAGGTCTTCTGCCCTAATTTATTATGGAATATATACTAGTTTATTACTTTAAAATTAATTTATTTATACAAGCCCCAAATCACTATAATTCTCAAGGATTTCACCATTGGGGTGAAGATGTAATCCAGCCCCAGCTGTGCCTCCAAATTCTGGGCATATACAAACAAGGAAACGTGGCCAAGAGTCCCTTTGCTCCTCTGGGCTACCAATGTTAAACTTCCTTTGGTTTCATTGACTTTGAACCTAAAATAAACAGAATACATTAATATTTTCCTTATAAGCTTTTATTCAGTAGATAAAGAATCTGAAACTCAGAAAAGAACTCTCACACTGCCTTGGTCTTACCCGGTATGTTGCCATTCAATTATGCCTCGAACACCATCATTGGCATCAATAATGATCTGTGCAGTCAAACCCTCTGAATCTAAAAAAACCACAAAAGTATATTTTTAAGTAAAAGTGATTAAGAAGAGAATTATTTGACATAGAGAGTACATAATTTCTAATATAAAGATATTGTCAACATCACTCAAAAGATGTTTAAGAAAGTAAAGATATAAATGTTTATATTTGATTAGGGAAACTTTTTACTAACAAGAGCACTGACGTACAGAAATCTAATGAGTGGAGAACAGTATAAAGCAAGCACCTGAGACTATGGTTTTATTTCTGTTATTTTAATTGAAAGAGGAAAGGAAAATAGAGACCACTGAAAGGAGTAGAAAGATCAAGAAAAGAGAAAGAAATGGGAAGAGACACACAGGAAGTGCGGCAGAGAAACAGACAGGTGTAAGAAGGAGATGCAGGGAGTGACAAGTTGAGACGGGAGGGAAAGATGGGAAAAAGTTATGCGGGACAGAGACTGAAGCAAATTTCTTTTATCCCTTTTTATCTTATACTCTGCCTACCAAGCACAGTATGTTACCAACATTCACTATTTGGTCTTGAAATATTAACCAATCCTGTTCCTGTTTAGTTTTTAATATTTTTGTCCTTTCCCTCTTAAAATTCAGAGGCTCTATCTTACTCTTAGGATACTTATGGCAGCTGCTTAGGCGGGGGAAAGGTTAGGGAGAGTGTACTTCTCTGAGTGAAGTCAGCACTGTCAAAAAAAAGAATCCAAAATCAACATCTGTGCCCACCAAACTAGCCCATCTCCTAGCTGGGTGACTATGGGATGTAACTAACCTTCTCGAAGCTTCTGCTCCCTCATCTGTAAAATGTGAAAATAGAAGGAATGATGGTACTAATATAAAAAGCACTTGAAACAGGGGCATTAGAGAACAGTGAACAAAAGTTAAACTACCAAAATTACCTCTGAGTATAAAGAAATATGAAGTATCTGTTAGCTTTCTTAGCATATATGTCTTGTAATAAATGCCTGATACCAACAGCCTATCCCAGGAGTCATATATTTCTTTTGCAAAAGAATTGAAGCTTTTCAAATAATAATATGTCAAAAACTGATTATTCCCTTCCATTATTTTCAAAGTTGTCATACTGAGCCTCAAAAGTGAATGAGGAACCCCTATTCCTTAGCTCACTCCTCTTGGCTGTGCTTCTCCTTTAACCCCGACTAATTTCCTGCCCTGCACAGAGCACCTTCAAACCAAGGGATGAGAAACAGGCTAGCACAGTGCTATTCATCACCACCACCTTCTGGGCAATCACACCTACAAATTACACATAAAATCCCCAGTATTAAATGTCTAAACTGCAAACAAGTGTTTACATTTTAAAATAAGAATACATTTTTTAATCTACATAAATTTATACTGAGGTTCAAGTTTTACCTTTCAGTCTGTAATGAATTAACTGAGTCTTTTCTAAAGCATGAAAAGAAAGAGGTAAAAGGTCAAAAAAAGAAGTAGAGAATACAACAAACAAACAAAAGTTCTGCTTAACCTAAAGGAAAATAAAAGTCATCTTATAGTTTGGAGATGTAATGAAAATAGTAAATGAAACTTTAAAAGAAAAAAAGCCTTCTTAAGAACTAATTCTATTTTAAAGATTACAAATTTGTTTATAAATAATAGTTGTAAAATTGAAAAAGCATCACACAATAAATAATTCTTAAATGTGTTTACGATCTCCAATATACAAAACTGCCATAGATGATAGTCTCTAAATTAAAATAAATCTAAAAGCTCACCAGATTTTCTTCTATAGCTGAGATTAACAAGTATTACAGTTATCACTTTTGATCAAAAAATGAATAACTTTACTTTGTTTGAAGTGAATAAACAAAAACAAACAAATATCATACCTAGTCTAGGAGGAAATGAAGTTAAAGGAGCCATGATAAGGTCAACATAAGTTAAATTCACAAGGAAATATTCTTCTAGCTCTGGTATGTCATCCTGCAAAAATTATATCCATTAAATCCCCTATTGTTGTGCTCTCAAAATAATGACCTCTCACCACAGTTTTTTTAATTATCTGATAATATATATGCTTAAATAGTATACAGCAAGTATAAAAATGCAAACCTGGAATATAAAGATTTAAAATTTTAAAAATAAACATGTCTTAGCTATGACTTTTCTTTCAGATTTGACACCAAAAGCAAAAGCAACAAAAGCAAAAATAAACAAGTGGGACTACATCAAACTAACAAGCTTCTGCACAGCAAAGGAAAACAACAAAGTGAAAAGGCAACCGATAGGATGGAATAAAGTATTTGCAAATGACATATCTGATAAAGGGTTAATGTCCAAAATACATAAAGAACTCATACATCTCCACAGCCAAAACAAAACAAATAAAACAAAACACCACACCACAAATAATTTGATTTAAAAATGTACGAAAAAACTGAATAGATATTTTTCCAAGGAAAATGTACACTAGTGGCCAATACATGAAAAGGTGCTCAGCATCACTGAGCATCATGGAAATGCAAATCAAAACCAGAATGAGACATCACCTCACACCTCTTAGAATGACTATTATTCAAAAGACATGAGATAAGTATTGGTGAGGATGTGGAAAAAAGGGAACCCTCGTGCACTATTGGTAGGAATGTAAACTAGTGCAGCTCCTATGCAAAACAATATGGAGGCTCCTCAAAAATTAAAAATAGAACTACCATATAATCTGGCAATCCCACATCAGGGTATATATTCAAAGATAATACAAACAGAATATCAAAAAGATAGATAGATAAAATGGGAGCAAAAGATTTTAAATAATCTTACTATCCAATGATTAGAATGTAGGATGGAATATCATGAAACAAATAGGGGCTTCACAGTCAGGGAGACCTAACACCAAAGAAAGGGCTACAAAGACCTAAGTTGAAGTGAGTTACTTCAACATAAAGGCCTTAATCCCACCATCCTTATAGTGGGAGAAATAATAGCTACTTTGGGAATTAGAATAATGACTAAAAATAGTAAGTATTCAGTGCCTGGCCTAGAAAGAGTCCTTAAAAAGTGATAGCTAGGGGTGCCTGAGTGGCTCATTTGGTTGAGCATCTGCCTTCAACTAGGTCACGATCCCAGGATCTTGGGATCGAGCCCTGTGGTGGGCTCCCGGCTCAGCAAAGGAATCTGCTTACCCCTCTCCCTCTGCCCTTCCTCCTAATTGTATCCTCTCTCACTCTGTCTCATATTCTCTCTCTCTCTCCCTCTCAAATAAATAAATAAAATCCTAAAAAAAAGTGATAGCTATTTGTGGTGGTTAATTTTAATATGCTATTACTATTAATCACTAGTGTGCCCAATAGCACTGAAAATATAGCAAGTGTTCAAAACTTTAAGGACTAGCAAAACCCATGTCCATCGTGACCAATCAGCCAACAATATTTACATAAAAACCCAATGTGTGTCTGTGTGTATGTACGTGTGTATGTGTGTATGTGTGCGTGTGTGTATAAAGTCAGTACATACATTTTATTAATTTTATTTAATGGAAATGTATTTCCATGTGAAAAAATAGGAAAACAGTCTCTAAACTATCTTCTATAATATATAGACCAAAGGGAGTTACAGAATCAGGGATGTAAAAGGGACGGTCCCCCACCCATTCCCACTGTTCCTCACTCTCACACAACAATCCACCAACACTGACCACCATCCCCCTCCCAACCAGGTCTGGCTGATTTCTGTAAATACAGGCCTGTAGTCTCTAAATCTAATGCTACTCAAGGAAGAGAAAGGGCTACAAAGACCTAAGAAGAAAAAAAGGGAAAGTGGAAATCCTGTGTTCATAAAACTAGACTCTGCAAAGAAAAGAAGGATTGGCTGCATATTTTCTGTTTTAATAACTATCATATCTAAGGAATAATCCATTTATTTATATTCAATTATATTAATAGATTATATATTTGAAAGAAGACTTGGTTTAAAGTTTTATTTTATCAAATCGTTTGTTCTATGTCATATGCTGAATTTTACCTTTTATCTTAATGGCTCTGGAGTTCTCATACTATTGTATCAGGTCACCATGCAATGGTAATCAAAAAAATAAGAGTTACTAACTTCAGATGGTGGATGGTTTGTACTACTTAAAATTTTGTAAAAGTAAAAAGCCTCTGAGAGGGGCACCAGAGTGTCTCAGTGGGTTAAAGCCTCTGCCTCCGGCTTAGGTCATGATCTCAGGGTCCTGGGATCGAGCCCCGCGTCAGGCTCTCTGCTCAGCGGGAAGCCTGCTTCCCCCTCTCTCTCTGCCTGCCTCTCTGCCTACTTGTGATCTCTCTCTCTCTGTGTCAAATAAATAAATAAAGTCTTTTTTAAAAAGCCTCTGAGAAAATAAAAGCTTTTCAAAAACAGAACCCCCAAAATACATAGCAATTGAAAATTTTTCTAAAGCAATATTTATTCTCTTCCCTCCCACCCACCACACATACCATCTCCTATCCTCTCCATACATACTATTTTCATAAACCTCATGGAAACATATTCAGGTAGCTGAAACACTGAGTCCTGAAACAGCATGAGGTTTCACAATTTGAAAAATCATTTAAAATGCAATTTCAGCTACCATTGAAAATCATATTTTATGCAAACAGCCTCTAGTGAGTTTCTCACTATCTCTAATTTAACCAGTCCTAGCAACTAAAATGCTGACCTACATGGATTTGCTGGTCCAATGAATCCTTTGGAATAATCAAAATGCTACCCTGGAATTTCTTAGGCCAATGCCTATCTTAAAGGGGACTGCCCTAAGGAAATTCTCTTTATCGTGCAATGTTTCTGTAATAAAATACACAACAGCAGACCAGCCTATTCAGACTAGAACAGAAACCCCTGTGTGGTTTTAAAAGATCACAAAAAGAAATAAGCTGATTTAAAGACATCAGAATATTCCACCAATTTCTACTTTCTTTGTTGCTATTTAGATTTAATATAATAATAGCAAAGTTAAGTTTTACCTCAAGTATAGTAATGTTGATGGCTGCTGCGGTGTCTCCTTCTTCTAAAATCAGAAAGCCTACTACCGAGACAAAGTCAACATCTGGCTCAGCTAGGTTTCCTTCTGTTTGGTTCTTTAGACTCAACATTCCAGGAACTGTGCTGTATGTGACATTAATGGCTCCTAATTGAATGGGAAGATAAAAGATTTTATCATTACTTAAACTTTTAAAATATCATCATAGTGTTAGCTTTTTTTACTTTCCTAACACCTGCAGTAGCTTGTATTGTTGGACCCAATTCCTTACTTCTTCCTATATCCTTGGCCTTCACCATGTAATGGCTCAGTGACGTCCCACTGTGGGCAAGGTATACCGCACTGCCTCTCGACTTGGAGTGTGGCTGTGACTACTTTTGGCTGTCGGTACAAAGCAGAAGTGACCATGTGCTAGTTCTGAGCCTAGACCACAAGAGGACAGGCATGCTCTTGCTTGCTTTCTTTGGCCTCCAATGATCCCAGGAGAAGAATGAGAGACATCTGGAGTAGGGCCACCCTCGGCCAAACCCCACATATGGTAGTAGACCCAGAGCCAGTTTATTATTATACACTGCTGAGACTTTATGATTGTTACACAGCATTTCTGTGGTGATAGATAATTACTTTAATCCTTCAAAAATAAAGAGATTAGGGGTGCCTGGCTGGCTCTGTCAGAAGAGCATGGGACTCTTGAATGCCACACTGGGTGTAGAGATTACTAACAGAAATAGATAAATAAACTTCAAAAATAAAGAAGTTACGAAGTCCTGTTCTGAACCAACAAATATTAAGTTTTTTCTCTGTCTCTGATTTATTTCAGCAATGGCTTTCACCCACACACAAGTAGAATATTAAAAAAGAACCTGCCTAGAAACCGCATTCGCTCTAGAGTAACACAAACCTAGAGATCCAAATTCTCTGTTGATGAAAAGCTGAATTGTTATGTTAGCCTCTTGCAGCAAAACAAATCTTGATGAAAGAGCAAAATTTAACACTCCATGTGGTTCATCACTGGCTTCTACAGTCAGGACAGCTGCATAACCTTGAGCATCAAGCAGAGCAATTCCTGCTGGTGGGACTCCTAAAAACACCAGGGATCACAAGAAATCTAACAGTAATTTGGCATTAGCTTGTAAATACTTAAAATATAGCCCCACTCTCTGAAACATATTGAAGCACCCATACAGTGCTGTTTTTCATTCACTCCTTTAGCAGAAATCTTCAGGTTGCCCAACAGAACCTAAATTTTAGTTTTCTTTTTCTAGAGAGTAAATTATAAAATTTCTTCACTTGACATATTATCTTTATTATTTGCTATATAATGGTCTTCTGAATTACGAACACTGAGTAGACACTGAATAAAGTACCCAGATAATTTGCTCCAAGTGATTAGATTTGAATTATCTATATAAATGGTCTAAATCCAAATTTGTCTGCTAATATAAACTTATTACATAAAAACTCTTCCTTTGGAAATGTATTTTTTCCATAACAAAATATTTAGCAAAGTTTTTAGAGGTTTTTCCTGAGTGTTCCCATTCAAAGCTAATTTCTTTAGATCTAAAAATTTTATGGGACGGACAATATTTAAAGTTACGCTTTAAAAAAAAGTAATATTTTTAATTAGTATGCATCTAGTTGTTAAATATAGAGATGGCAAATGTTATTTTTTCTAAAAAGAATAATATACCAGAAAAAAAAATTTAAATTGAATTTTGAATTACCGTGTGTCCTGACATCATACAGAATGACTTGGTATACTTCTTTCTCCTCAGGAATGTTGTCATCCAACAAATGCACAAAAACTGTTTTATTCAATGACCCCTATAAGAAACAGAAAGAAATTTATCCCTGTACGGCCACTGAATACAAAATACCTCCTGCTTTTATTAGATTTATAAATTGTGCATCCAAATACATTTTCATTTACACAACATCCTGTGGCTTAAAAAATAAAATACATAAAAACGCTGACTCATGGGAAACTCGGCATAAAGTAGATAGGGGCTAATTGTGGAAGATCTTGAATGCTGAGCTAGTGAATGTAGCTCTTATCTAATATGCGATGTAGCACCTGAAAATTTAAGACAAAGCAATACACTGGGGGGATTTCTATGGCAGTGGTGAACAGGGAAAATGGAAGCATGAAAAAGAAGGCCATGTTGCAGGAAAGGCAGGTACCTGGAGGCCAGTGCAGTTACTCAGGGCAGAAAGTTATGGGGCTTGGCTTAATATTAAGGGAGCGGAAATGAGGAGGAAAAAGAATATAGAATGCATTACCAAACAAGAATTCATACTGAGTGAGTGTGGAAAGTTGATAAAGATGATTAAATGGTGCTGATTTCCTATCCAAGAATGCTTTTATAAAGTTATTTCCCACCAATTGCCTTCTGTCAAACTATCAGAAAGAGCTTTTAAATGGAACCTCAAAAATATAGCGTGAACAGGACATAAAAAGGTATTTGCTTTGGGGCGCCTGGATGGCTCAGTTGGTTGAGCAACTGCCTTCGGCTCAGGTCATGATCCCGGAATCCTGGGATCGAGTCCCACATCAGGCTCCCAGCTCCATGGGGAGTCTGCTTCTCCCTCTGACCTTCTCCCTTCCCATGCTCTCTCTCACTGTCTCTATCTCAAATAAATAAATTTTTAAAATGTTTAAAAAAAAAGGTATTTGCTTTTAGAGCTATATTTGCTATCCTCTTGCATATAAAGTTTCGAGGCAATGAGGAGTAAGGGAGAAGGACAAGCACTACCCATCATGTTTGAAATGATACCAAAAGTGGGAGGCCAGGAGAGCAGCGAGAGAGCTTGGCTCGAATACAAAGTTGACATCTGCTGTTTCTTCAAGATCTGACATGTACATAGGAAAAAACAAACCCACTTTTTAAGTCTTAGAAATTCTCTGAGTAATGTTCTTCCTCTAGGTTTCTAAGCAAGCTCTCTCATCAATCTCTGTTAAACCTCGTTTTAAGAGTTTTCCCATTTTCTCCAAAATACACGGTCTTCTCTAAATATTTGTGTCAAATCTTTTTCTTTGCGGTATTACCTCAGGAAAAAAGAGTTGTCCAGTAGAATTAGCAAAATTGAGTTCTAGATTTTGCCCAACAACTTTCCAGTTAACAGAAACATTTCCTCGACCAGGGGGTGTTCTTACCACATGGAATTGCAAAATTTCTCCTGCAAATGAAATGTACAGATTGACAAATATTTCATGGAAAATAAACAACATTTGAACTCAACAAAACCCAAATCCCAAACATGCAACTGTTACAGCACCTTTTCCAAGAACATTACAAGGCTGTTCTGTTTTGGACTTTCCAGAAGCTTTATACATGCTTATTGTTTATTAACACAGGGATCCAACACTTTCATTTAGTAGAACTTCAGGAAGTTCAATATATAAAATTTACCAAAAGCACATGCTAGAATCGGAAACACAAACTTTTATACACTCCAAAACATGCACCAGAACATAAATGTTCTGTAAATTAAAGAAAATAATAAAGTCTTTATGGTCAAAACTAGTAATAACACAAGTAAGTTCTTCTTTCACTTCTCAAAAGGACACAAATTCCTTACACTGATATGCAATGTGATTTTACAGAATGCATGCATAAAAATGCTTGCAAATACCTGAAAATCACATTTCTTTAAATTGTAACTTACATATACCATCAATGATTTTGTTTTATAAAAAGAAATACAAAGGAAAGGTGTCAAATTTGTACATGAGCCTCTGTAACTTCGCAAGAGTTACAGTTTTCGTTCCTGGATAATGAGGTATATTAGATACTTTATACTTTCCATTCCTGGTTTTTATCCTCACATAATACTTTGTAAAACTGAAAAATCATGACAATCATTTCTTTTAAACCATCGAAAGTGGAAAGCAAATTCCAAAGGGGTATTGCTGATGGCCACGTGGCTTGCTGAAAATAATGCTCAATTCAAAAGTCTTATATGATGCCAAGTAGTGCCAACGCACTAAAATTTTCATACTAAATTTAAGCACACATAACTTTAGTGCAATGGATTATTTTGGGAATGGAAAACATAAGAAGCCAAAGCATCAGAAAGACTTTTTTATTTTTTTTAAAGACTTTATTTATTTATTTATTTGACAGAGAGAGAGATCACAAGTAGGCAGAGAGGCAGGCAGAGAGAGAAGGGGAAGCAGGTTCCCCACTGAGGAGAGAGCCTGATGAGGCTGGATCCTAGGACCCTGAGACCATGACCTGAGCCAAAGGCAGAGGCTTTAACCCACTGAGCCACCCAGGCGTCCCAGAAAGACTTTTAAATAACATTTCCTCAGACATTTCAATGTATACATTTTTAAGTGTTTTCATTACAAAAAAGAATTAATCACTATTATAGTAGTAGACTATGTCTTGGTGTTTTGTTTTATTTTGGTTTGGTTTTTTTAACCATACAGGGGCTGCTAGTTAGGAATCAGATTGTGTCAGGGTTACTGAAGGCCTGTACAATCAGGCATAATTGCGAAAATTTATGTTACTTGTTTAATTCATATGAACAAACACAGGCATGACTATGAAATCTTAGAGTTCCTCTACTGTACATCTTGCAGAATTTCTTATAGGGTAGCTCTGTATTAAACAAAGAGTTTATAACTGAGAGACATAAAGAGAGCCTTGGAGTAATTAAGCACTTTCACCTATAGTGTGGTCTGGTGACACAATAAAAAAGGTTTAAGGAGGAGCGCCTGTGTGGCTCAGTAGTTAAGCATCAGCTCAGGTCATGATCCCAGAGTTCTGGGATCCAGTTCCGCATTGGGGAATGCAGAGGAAGGAAGCCTGCTTCTTCCTGTTCCCTCTCTCACTATCTCTCTCTGTCAAGTAAATAAATAGAATCTTTTTAAAAAATTTAAAAAAAAATTTAAAGCCTTAAAAAAAGGTTTAAAAAGTCATGGTTTTTCAAAATTTTTTAAGTCACAAAACTTAGTAATACTTCAAGAAGAAAATTACAGAAGTTTGATCAAGTGCTAAAAATGCATTATGCACGCAAGTAGCAAGAAAACAAAACATAGGTCAGTAAAGATCCATGTTGAAGGGGAACCTATAATGATAATAATAAAAAACTGGTTGCAAGATTGCACATGGAGATTTGGGAATAATATAACATTAAAAGATAAAAATAAAAATGAAATGTTAAAGAGAAAAAAAGTAAAATCCTCCTACAACTTACTACATGTAAAATCCTCAAAGTCTAATACCACTCAGTCAATACCGTCTTTAAAAATTTAACAAGTTACCATGCAAGTAACCTATAGGAAAATATTACAAGAAACACAATTTGAAGCAGGACGCATACACACACACACACACACACACAGAGAAATGCACACATAAATAAAAGGTAAAGAAAGTATTCCTTAAATATAATCTTGTAAGCCAAGCCTATTGCAAATCATGTGAAAAAAGCATGAAGAGTGTGAAAATTTTCCTAACAAAAAATCAAAATGGAGAAGCTGACTCTCCTCATTAAGGCTCCCAGGAACCAGGTCCATTTAAAATGTCTTCTGGGAAAAATTACCAGAAAGTTACCCTTTACCTGGATGAGGAGTCAAAGAACAGTTGTAGAAAAAGGAAAACTGAGAAAGAAACACTTAGTCTTTTAAATATAAAGGAAAGGATAAAAGGAATGTCCTAGAAAGGGCAGGTTACAATTTTCATATATTTTACTAGATGCTACACTGTCTTCTACCGTTTGCCCAGGGTGAAAGCCTAAATAAGCCCTTACCTAGAGGAGAGTCTGACAACATGCCCAGAAGATCAACTTGATATAAAATCCAGAGTCCACCAGAAGTTGGACTTTTAACTCTAAAATAGATGATCTATCTTACAGCATCTAGGCCTAGCCTAATGCAGATTAAGAAATATAAGCATAAAATGTATTTTAATAACCCTGAGTATTTTGTCTCCTTGTTCCCCAAACCAAGAGTTTTTCTAAAAGACAAACATCATCTACACTGTGTGTAATAATAATGGAAAACTAAAACACAGGAAATGTATTTTAATAAATACATGTATACACTCTATCCATGAGCCATCCAAATTAACTGCCCTCTACAATAGACAGTAAATCATTTAAACTAATTATAGGGATATGAATAGTGTGCAACACAAACTATCAGTATAAACAATTAAGAAAAAAAGTTGAGTGTTTCTAATATAGCGGCTCTGTATTTTTAAAAAGAAGCGCATTTCTTGTTCAAGTCTTTGCCTAAAAAAGATTCAAACTGTCTCTAAAAAGGCAAAATTTTAAATCCATTGACTATGACATGATGATTATGAGGCTGCTGAGTTGGATGACTGAGTGAAACATCTAACACGGATTTATAAAGGGTACATTTATACATAGTTTTCAATCACAGTAAAAATCTATTGTCCCATATTTTTAAATTTTCCCATTCCATTTGAAAGAAAGTAATATTTACCAGTGGGCATCTGTCCAATTGCTTTAGCACAAAAAAGAGAAATAGAATTCTACAGAATTCAGTACATTGTTAAACACTAAGGCAATTCCTCCCCATGAACTGAAAATGTATTCTAGAGCCAGAAGTTCAGCATGACCCACATTTTAAATCTAACCTCATAAATGAAACTCCAACATTAGGCCAAAAGTAGTGTTAACATTGTTTAAGATCACATGGCATGACTTTTTTTACCCTGTTTCTTTAGCAGTTATCTTGAAGAATCACCATGAAGTTTTCATTAAATCACTTTGGTAAACATACACATTTGGTACACATTTCTCTTTGCAAGCTTGTGGTAACATAAAAAATATACACAAAATTCTGTATCATTGAGGTTCAATACAATGTTTTTGAAAAAGAAAATTAATTTAGACTCTAGGAAAAAACTTAGGAATAAAGATATAGGAAAATAAGCAAGGGAATAAAAATCTACCCCAATTTTTATTCACCTTAATTTTTATTTAGAAAATATGAAAAAATCTAGGGGGCACACATGCAAGCAATAAAAGGAGTTGAGTGTTTTATTTCCAGTACCAAACCCATACTCTTAGAGTAATGTGATAATGTACAATTTTTGCTAATAACACATTCAGGCCATTTACTTTAATTACTAATCCTTTTTACTCTTTGCCAAAACAAAACAAAACAAAACAAAAACAAACCATAAAGACATATAAGTCATAAGCCCATAGACAATGCTTTTGAATATCAGCAAAATGAAAATGTTATGGAAGTTTCTAGAAAAGCTTATTTAAACTTATCTTGACACAAATCAGTAGCAAATACTGTGGATGGGCACTGACTTGAAGACCCTACTTTGAGGAGCACTGCCCAAGGATCTCTGCATTCTTAGATACTTGCTTCCCATCCCAAGTTCTCCTTTAAAATCCTCTATAGTTACTCCTGTCTCCTCCAGTCCATGTGGGAATCTAATCTCACTGGTTGCTCATGTTAGCATGAGACACAGTGATTACTTTCTTTCTGTTTATTGATGAAAACACACTCTTATCTTGGTCTCCTCCCATCTCTGGCAGAGCCTTCTCTCTCCAAAAAGGTCTTTTTCCTTTCCTAGCACCTTAGCCTTGTGTTTCACAAGGCTTGTGTTTCACAAGATGCGTCCATCTTTGACACCTTGCTTTTCTTCCTCTATCCACAAAGACCCTATTAATCTTTCTCAGCTCAACTATTATCTTTAAAAATCTAATTTCCACCTCTAACATGATTAAGAGTCCAGTTCTCTCATCAACTGGCTTCTCTCACACAAACACTGTTAATCAAAGTCATTATTCTTCCACCTCAAATCACTTGAAATATGTGCCAATAGTTCCTGTAAATTCTGCAGCAGATTAAGTTCAAGAAAAACATAGTTTCTTCTCACAAATTCCCTTATATTTTATGGGCTTTGGATTCAGACAGCACTGGGGTTAAGCTCCACTATGAATAACTGTGCACTACTTAATTTCTCAGAAATTCATTCTCCTTATGAGAATATGAAATGTATACCATTATATCCACTTTATAGGACTGTTGTTCAAATTAAGTGTAATAATGACGTGCTTTCTGTCTGGCAAACAGAAAACACTCAATAAATATTATCGTTGTCATTATTATTAACATTAACTTCTACAGTGACTTTTTACTTATATTATAAATAATTTTTTGAGAGTTGTTGATCTGTCTTTAGATTGTACTTACAGCAACCTGTTAGTCATTTTTACTCACTATTGCTGTGACAGCATAAGATTCTGAACCACTGATAAAAGGCAAGAGTGTTGGAAAATAGCTCAGACATTTGCATTGGTAAGCTAAATAAACTCACAAGTTGGGAGTACAGTGAAGTATAAGGTAATGCACACTAAAACATATTTAGTTTCAAGCACAGCAATTAATGAGCTGGATGACCTTGTCAAGACACCTAATCTCTTTGTCTCAGTTTTCTCATCTGTAAAACAGAAGTCCAAATACATGATCTAGATCCTTGTTGTTTCTTCTCTTTCTGAGGTACACTTATTTATTCTTATTTCTAAACACAGACTACAGAGAAACACAGGCTCCTAAACACCAGTTTTTTCTCAAACAGACTAAGACAAAAAAACACTACTAAAAATGTTGGAAACAAAAAATTAGCCTGTATATGCAAAATCCTACATATATAAAATATTAAGATCAAGAAAATTTTTTAAGAAAAAATGGACATTTTTTAATTTTTTTCTAGTTTGGCACTTCATTTGTAAAATATATCAACACACTATAAAATCCAGGGTAAAATATTCTCCAACTACAAATTACTACTTGTTTTGAACAAGGAGCCAATGTTTGACTGTTTGATATCAAAAGCTACCACTAAGTACATATATGCTTGCTAGGACCTGTGACAAACACTTTACATGCATTAACTCATTTAATCCTCACTAAGAAACCTATGAAGTAATATTTCTTGTCATTTAACAAATGAGAAAGCTAAAAAAAAAAAAACAAATGAGAAAGCTGAAATCCCAAATTTCACTAACTTCCTAAAACCATACCAGTGGGGAAAAGCAAGCTAGAATCTGCAAGTTTCCCAAGTAGTTAAACAGTTCACGAAAGACCCCTTTCCCAGCTAAGTTCCAGGCATACTAACATGCACAGCTCTACAAAATAGTGAAAGGATAAACAAACAAACAAACAAACAAACAAACATTGGAAACTTTAAAAGAATAAGCAAAAAATGACCTCTATAGAAGAGAGAATGAATATGCTAAACAAAAAAAAGAACCCACCTTCATGACCTATGACAGATCTGGAAGTTGTCTGAAAGCTAACAATTCCCGCCACGTTGTCATTGGCCAAAATGTTCACTCTAACAGTGTCAGAGCTGGGCAAAATTCTACTTCCCCCTTCAGTGTACACCAAACTAACTATGATGCTTTCATCATCCTCTGGCTCAGAATCATCCAAAATGGCTAAGATGGCAGTCTTTTTGGTTTCACCTATAAAAAAATTAATGGACTAAAAACCAAAGTAACAAAATCACCAACAAAGAGAATCCACAAAGGCCCCAAATTACTTCCACTTTAAAAAGTTAAGTAAAAATATGTAAATGAATATCATGAGCAATATTAGTGTAACTAAAAGCAAATGCTATATGTTAATCCATATACTCTTACACATATAAAACACTGTGAAATTTTATTAATATGGGCAGATTGTGGAGAAGGACATTTTGAATTATGGAAAAACTTAAAGGGTAGAATTACTTCAAAGAATTGTAGTTTTCTCCCTGGTCTTTAGCCTAAAACAATGACACAGCTAGGGAGGACTTCTAAGGTATGTTCTATTGAGAAACAGCTCGCTCTCTCAGTGAATGGAGTCTCATTCTCATTCTGGCATTCCTGTGAATAATTTTCTTCAAGTAATCAAGCCAATACTTCCCTGAAAGACCAGGAACACTTAGGGAATGGGGGTCAAAATGGCAAACAGTAAAGGGATGGCAAATTCTGAGTGTAAGAACCAGCCTGAATGAGATGAGTCTCTGGATACTACATGATAGCATCAAATACCAGTTTCCAGGATGTGGGCAAATGAAGGAAGGAGGCAGAAGAGGAATTCAAAGGGATGAGTGACAGTGACAAGATTCAAGCAATAAACTTTTCAATTTGGTCTAGGACCCCACTAGAACATACAGTAGCAGTGAATAACCCTAAACCCAACAGGGCTTCTGCAGTTTAGCCTATTGTCCTCTACCTGATTCTTTGCCACTTTCTGGAAAGAGGATGAAAGGAGGAGATGAGAAAAAGCAAGAAAATGGAGAAAGGGGTTATGAATGATACTGTGAATTTCATCAATTCACAGTATCAAGACTGCCTCAAGAGACTACAGATTATCTAAGAATCTAGGTTAGCTATTAAATATAGTCCATTTCCTGTGATGCTAAAGTTACAATTCAAGGTAATACCAATTTGCACAATGGTATTACTTTATATGGAAACTTTTTATAGTTATTAAAGCTGCTGGAAACTCTAACTTTAAATTTTCATCTCCAGTCATCCTCGATAAATTTTATTTCCTTTGAAATAAGTATAAATGCTACCAAATACCAACCTGTATCCCTAGCTCCACCAAGCATATCATATTCCATCATTACCAAAATCATTTACTAGGAAATAAACATTATAGAAATGTGATATACTATTTTTAAAATTTACTCTAAAACACAATGCTTGTTAGATATTTCAAAAAGTATATTACATATGAATCATGATCATGACCCCCAATTACTATTTCCAAAAACAGTATATGCAAAAAAGTTGAACAAAAAAAGATCAACAATGAGTTGCTCTAAGACATAGAATTGTGAATAACATTTATTTTCTTCATTTTTGGGGGCTATAATGAGGTTTTTATAAGCATATATTTTTTTAATCAGAAAAGCCCTATGCTAAAAACTATAATGGAGTCCATAATTGCCCATAACTTATCTTAATAAAGATAGCTTTCCCCCACCCAAAGATAATTATTTTAAACAAATGAACTTTCCAAATTTCCAAATATTAGATGATTCAACCAGTCCTGAAAAAGAATCAGTGAATCTGACCCTAATTCCAATCTGTGGGCCAAGTTATCTATGACTATATTATTCATGAAAATTTACAGTAGTTACCCCTTCAAGCCTAAGAACATTATTATAAATTGATCTATCCCTAGGCTTATTTTAATATGAATGAAATAATCAAAGTTCATACTATTTATACTTACAAATTATTTTCATTGACGATTCTTGTGGGTAAGAAGTATTGGTAGCTAGGAAAATGAGTGTGAACTGGGAAACTTTTACATGTACTAGGCAAATCAGAAAGTACATGTACTTGCCAATGAAAATAATTTGTAAGTATAAATAGTATTTCCCTTACAAAATTAGAATTTGCCTTAGAGTTGCCTCTGCTTCCTTAGAGGCACTGCCAGCACTATAAAGGAATAAAATCCACACATTCTCTGAAAACATTCTCTTTCTAATAAACTTACAAAGATGCTCATCATTCTACATATGTCATGGGTCAACCATTAACAAGCTAACTAGCTTCTTTTTTAAACCATACTACACTTTTATATATTAGCAAGAATCTACACAGTAAGAATTCTTACAAACATTATCATAAAAATTAACTATGATGACTTTGCCAGGGGAAACTAAAATCCATTTAGAACGATCACTTACCTTCAGCAAAAGTCAGAATATCTCCAGCACCTATAAAATCTAAACCTTCAGTAGCAGTTCCACCAACAACACGCCATTCAACTGTCACCTGACCTAAGCTGCCCCCCGTCCTGTGGATCATCAGCTCCACTGCGGTCTGGGGCTGCTCCTGAACTTCGACATATAAGCCATCTTCTGAGGTATTGGGGCTAATACTGTAGATCACAAATACTCCAAAGGCATCACCATTTAATGCTATGACAACTGTAGAAGTATTTGGCTGTCCTATGGTTGGTTGGTTTTTAAAACTGGCTGTGATGTTCATGAGGTGAACTTCAAAGAGAGAAATTAGAAAACTCTCATCCATCTCTGGGAAATCATCGGGAAGAATAGAAACCGTGAGATTTGTAAATTCATCACCCTCTGGCATTATGGCCCATTGCCTCATCACGGGCTCATAGTCACTCCCAGCCACAGCCTGACTGCTAAACAGAGACGCTACCCTGGTCATGTTTTTCCTGTAGGTCCAGGAGTCCGAATTGTTAACCACCGGACTGATCCATGATGTCATCCAAAAACACTGAGGGCCCTCAGAAGCACTGAAAAAAGAGAACGCTGAGCATGCGTGTTCTTTGAGACACAAAGTGGCACAGGTATACTGGGGTTCCTTCATGGCAGAGACATTCACCCAAGTTCTCCACAGCGGGTCAGGTACCCCTTGAATTGGCGATTCATAGTAGGACAGTAAATCTTGACCTTCCTCGACTGCAAGAGCCACTACATCAATATCAGAAGTACTGTAGAACAACAACAGCCGACCAAAGTGCCCTCCGCTAAAAAGTGGAGTGACAAGACAGGTTAAGCACTCAAAGCAATCCATGGGTTACACAGAAAAGGAAAATGCTGACTGCAGTTCTTACTTTTTTTTAATTATAAAAAGTAATAATACAAATACAGCCATGTTTCTTAATTATATTTGTCTTTCAACACTTTATTTTCTCATACAAAGGAATCTTGCTAGTTTTCAATTAAGCAATAGTTATTCTTACCCAAGCTGTAAAGATATCCTGCAAGATATGCAAATCATATCCATTTTAGAATTATCAAACAGAATTAGAAAATGAATTTTCATTACCAGGTTTCACTGAAACAAGGTAATAATGATAATAGCAGGAGTGCATTTTAAGAAAATGTAATTACTTGCCACAAATTTCCAAGACTCCTTATTTTCAATTGCTGAAGGAGTTCAGTGAACTTTACACTGCTTCACATACACAAGGAGAAAAAAACCTGAAAACCACCCACTTCATACAGCTTCTAAATATTCTTCAATTTGGAAGCAAGTTATATTTGAATTCTAACCCAAACAAATCATAGATTAAAGCAATAAATTTCCATGGTTAAAAAGCCCAATGAGGTATAATCTATTATCTATTTCACTAATAACAAGTATGATAAATATATTGGGCTCTTCATATTCATAGTCATAATTCAATTAACAAATTACCAGACCTATAAAAGAATTTACATTATATAACAACTACCAAAACTAAATTATTTAATTGCACAAGATGTCATTTCCCACCACCCACAACCCCCAGGCCCCCAGAGAGGCAAGCCATTATTTCATATACCTTCGCCTAACAGTTATGTTAGCACAGGAACTTTGCTCCAGAGGCTCTTGAACGCGATAAACCGACTGAACAAAGGCTACTGTACCGTAAGGATTATCATTGGCAGGAATAATAATATTTGCCACTCGATCTAACCCAATAGTACCTCCACCAGAGGCATCAGTTAGTTGCACTTGGATTACCTAAAAATACAGCGAAAATTTCCTTAACAGAATCCCAGTTCTGAAATTAAAATAACAATGATGCAGGTAGGTGTTGATTACACATATAATCCATACAAGGACAAGGACAAAATATAATGTAATATGAATGGACTCAAAGAAACTCCCCCATTACATTTACAAATCCAACATGTAACAGAATAATTATTGATGTTTAATAATTAGGCACAACTGTAAATAGCGGGCCATTTAAATGCCTTAATATTCAGGTATATAATCTTATGAGTCAACTTTAAGATCCTTATTATAGTTAACATTTCAATAAAACATTTGTATGTCCATTCTATACTTTTTTTTATTTGGTAAAGTATTATATATATGTTTCATAAGTAGCTAATCTATTATGCTTTATTTCCCACATTATCTTAAATGGAAATCCTCTGACAAAATTTAAAGACATATCCTAATGCCTCCTAAATTTAGAGAGAAGGAAAGAAAAATGTTTTATAGGTATTAACTAGTATCTAATATTTTAGAACTGAAAAACACGATTAGCATTCAAATGAAATGTTATGGACATCCCTTCTATGAAATCTGATATTATTAAAAAATAAACGCTATTAAAAGTAACTTAATGACACCTAGGTTTTCGTAATATTGAATTTTATAATATATAATTATCTTCAGTTAATATATGTTAGTAATGAATCAACTTTCCTACTGCGACTATTTTTATTTGCCACCTAGCTTCTTCGCCATAAAAAATAAGTACCAGGCCGGTATCTCTAGCATGGTATTTGTCATATAGTAAATATTCAAAACTATTGAAGGGTAGATAAGTGAATAAGTAGCAAATCAAAATCTAAATTTAATTAAGATCAACTGGCGCACACTCAAGCTAAGAGGGAGTCTGGATATAAACAAATTAAGAGTTTATATAGAAAACTGTTACATATACATGTTAAATGTATAAAGATATATATTTAATCATTTAACGAAAATGTGGAAAAATACAGTGTAACTATACAAAAAATTTACACTAGTGAACTGTGATATGTACCAGACCTTTTCCTAGAATATTCTTGTTTTTGTTTATCTGTAAAAACCACTTTTACACTACAATATTTTGAAAATTCTTGCAGAAATAATAAACTTGACATTCTCTATAAATACCACAAGGACAGCCATCTGTTCTAGTCACTATAAGACAAGGTATGATTTACAGTGTCATTCTATACTAGCCATTCCTCTCACCTCTTCAATCTCCGGAACGTCGTCAGCCAGGACCTCTAACAACAAGGTTTGAATGGTTTCCCCAGGGGCAAAGGTCACATTACCTGAGACAACTCGCAGGTCACCAGTAGCAAGCTGTCCATTAATGGTGGCGACCCACTGAACAGTAACATTGCCGAGTGTCCCAGAATTTCGAATTATTGGCAGGTTTACCTTCACTGAGTTAAACTCAGGTTCCTCTACAATAAGTTTAGTAATCTGAAAACCTAATGGGCAAAACAGAGTTAATTTCAAATACAAAGTGAAACTGAGGCAACAAAGAACTATTATCATCTGATAGTTGATTTTTTTTCCCCTACACAGCCTGCATATAAATAGCTAAACCCCCCAAATTGGACTAACATGCTGTGATACTAATTGGTCAGGCCTGACAAAATTTCCACATTATTATTCATTATGACAGAAGTAGAAATCACAAACTGAGAATCCCACAACGGTCAGACATGTACCAGTCATGAGGGAAGTGCGTCTACTGAGTTCTGTGGCTAACTGCACAGTGCAAGCCTGGTCCAAAGAGGTGGCTGCTGTTTTGCTCCCACGACTGACGCTATGCAGGAAGAGAGGCTCAATGTTGCCAGATTCCCTGCTAATCCAGAAAGCCCAGAAATCCAGATTTTTGTGTAAATTTATGTAAATTAATTTTTGAAAGAATTGTCTAAGATCCACAAAACACATCTAGAAGCCAGATGTGTTTAGGCTAACTTACAAGCCTAAAAGTTTTTCCCTTCTGTATTTATGCTAAGACATTGATTTCTTTTTTTAATAACCACCAACCACTGGGAGGGAGGGTGCATGGATATCCTGCATATTGGTAACAGCCGGTTAAAAAAGGGAAACATGGTCAAATTAATTCTAAGTCCCTAAAAATAAAGAAATGTATGGTCTATATTGACAAGTTACAGGAAAGACAGACACAAACTAGTTTGGTTACCAAATAATCCATAGGGGTCATCAGAGGCCTCAATAATGATGATAGCCTCTGTTAATGCCCCTAGTTTGGCTCCTCCCGTTGTTTCATTCAGCAACTGCACAAGAAAAGATTCTTCCAGTTCTGGGTAGATGTCATTAATGATATATATTGGCACAGCTTTACTGGTTTCCCCTTCTAGCAAGACCACATCCGATGAAGCTATGCTATAATCTTCACCTATAAAGATAAAAAGCAAAATACTAAAACTTAGTCCCAAATATGATAATAACATGCCATACACTAGTAAATTACTATGACCTATCAAATTCCATAGATATACTTGTAAAGCTTTTTTGAGGATATTGACTACATATATTCTAAACAAAAAGATTTTACCTCTCTTCCCAGAAAAAATAGGTTCGAGATCATAAAATAATGAAAAAAACCTCCAACAGGGTGTTCAAATTTATCGTTTCATTTTTAGAAAGATGTGTACATAATTTCTTCTATTTGTCATATACAGACATAGATGATGTAGTTATGATATAGATATGGACGTAGACAAAAATATATAGGGTCACCTGTTACAAGATAACCCCTTATCTACAAAAGAGGAAGAAAATGTGCACAATCTTTTAAAACAAAGAACAGAACTAAAATCCTGACCTCACGAGAAAAATATGTTATACTCTTGTACAGATATAGACATGTCTGCATCAGCACTGTTATTGCTGAAATGGGCTTTCCTAAAAAATTGGATTAAAAGCTGCTACTGCATACCACTCAGGTTGGCAGCAGCTTTGTTTCTGGTCAAACAGTGGGAAGGGAAAGGAGAGAGTCCTCTTATGAAGCCTAAGGGCTAATTTCCGCAAACACTGATTCATCCCCACTCTTGGGCAATGTGTTGGGCCCCCTACAGACAGTCAGGCATTCATTCCTCTAGGCTACCCATCCTGCATGTGTGCACACAACACATGTACTTAGGGACTACATGAGCCTGGCTTACTATCTTTTCAAGCAAGAATCATTTATTTCAAAATATCAAGCATGTTATCCGCTCACACTCATGTTCCTTCAAGCGCATGCCCAAAAGATTCTGATTGAATAGCTCTCGGGCAGATCTCCCTCTAGATGCTGTAACTGCACCAATAAAGAAGGCAGTCTCCTAATGTTTGCATTTGGCAGTGAAATCATTTTGCTTACATAGAAGAGTTAATGCTAGCCATTGCCTCTTCCACATTCTTAATAAATAAATAAAGAAGAGAGATAAATGGGTTGAGAGGCAAGAGTGTTGCCAAGCAGAGCAACCATGCGGCTGCACATTTTATCCTGCATTCCTGGAGATCATTTACACATGAATCCCTTTCAAAAGACTAAAAAGTACACACAGAGATGGCCTAACAATTCTTTCCCTAGTTTACTTTTCGTTGGTTTGTGCATATTTTGGTCATTTTAACTTTAAAATTCATATACAGTTTTGCAAACATTTTTCAAAAAATTCTACAAAATCGTCCTAAATACACGATAAAAGATCTACATTTGTGCCTTATAATAGATGAGAGAGAATTATTGCTTTCTGGTTGATTTTTCTAACTACATCTGTAAATGGCTTTTGTTAATTAAGGATATAATTTCCCTCCAAGACACTTCACTGCCCTTGGATATCTTTTCTCACCCGCAACTGCAGTGATTGGCACGGCTTTAAACTTCACAGAAACATCTGCAAAGGCTCCTCCTGCTCTAGTCACATTGATAATGGGTCCGACATGATTTTCTGCCACTCGAACAACGGGTGCTGAGAGCTGAAGCGTTCCAAATGCATCATCATTGGCAATGATGATTAGATGAGCAATAGTTTCTACCTTAGGCCCAAGGCGTGGAGAATTTGGAACTGAAAGATAAGAAAAGCTAATGTATCAAAATTCTACCAACCGGCCAAAAGTCATTGGAAAACCTCAGCAAGATTCCAACAGCCAGGGTGCCTGGGTGGCTCAGAGGGTTAAATCCTCTGCCTTCGGCTCAGGTCATGGTCTCAGGATCCTGGGATCGAGCCCCGCATCGGGCTCTCTGCCTACTTGTAATCTCTCTCTCTCTCTGTCAAATAAATAAATAAAGTCCTTTTTTTTTTCAAAAAAAGATTCCAATAGCCAAATGGGATCCTCATTTGTGTTCCTTCCTACTATCTCTATCAAAAAACATGTACTGGCTACCATGGACCAGCACTAATCTAGATACTGAGGAAACAAAAACAAATTAAACAGAAAGTCCCTACTCTCTTGTAGCTTTATATTCTAGAGAGATTTTTATTATAGACTCTTTAGCAAAGGAATAGTTATCCTACAGGAATATTTTAATAAGTATTGGAAACTTGTCAAAAGGCAAAAAATGATTCCAGGGTAACCAAATCATCACTTTACATACTACAACAGATCATGATGACACCTATAGGATGATGCTCTTCTTATTAGTTACCAACATGACATAAAATTTTAAAAAAACAGCATTTCGGTTACAGAACTGAACAGGAAAGTCATTAAGCTTTGCGTCCTCAAAGACCAGCTGCAAATCATCATAGTGTAATTAAATACTCCCTCTCTGTTTCCCTGTCCTTGCTCACAAACCCATTCCTTTTTCCCATCCCGTTAACAGTCATTTGACTGCCTTGTTCAGAATGTAAAGTCAGCTTCAGTGCTACCCCAGTGCTGAGTCACTTAACTGACTGAGCCATCCAGGCGCCCCATCCCCAGTGCTAATACAGTAAAGTGTGCTCAATACTTTCAAGGCTCTGTTCTCACTGTCCACTGATTTTAGAGACAGAAAAGCTTGTTTTGAAGGCATTTAGGACCTTCCAGAAACTCTCCCTAAATTATTTTCTAGGTTCAATTCCAACCAGCACCCTTGCGAAAACAACATAAAAAGTGACCTTTTAACACAAAGGAAGCATCAACAAACTCTTAGTAGCAGTAAACAATTTTGAGTTGATATTTAGAATATCTTTAACAACTGTTGTATTTGGAAATATGTGATAATAAAATTTAACATTTCTGACAATTTAATCTAAAAATTAGATTGAAATTTAATTTCAATGATAGAGACCCACAGACTATGCTAAATTAAATCATGGTTAAAATTAAAAAAACTATAAATCAATATAATAAAATTAAATTCAGCCAGATTAGAAAAGAATTTGCCAGGCATTATTCTAAGCACTTTTCTTGTATCAAGTCATTTAATCCCTACACCATCTCTATGGGGCAGGTAACATTGTCCACATTTTACCAATGAGTAATCAGAGGCACAGTGAGGAAGATGGTGAGGAAGTCCCATAATGTATCATGCTAGTACCTGGTAGACATATCAAGAGGCATCCTGTGAGAGTTTGTCTAATCTCTTGATCCCTACATACAATTCCTCATCAAACCAGGTATAAAACCTTCAATTATCCAAACCATTCATTCTGTGCTATGCTCTTACCCAAGTGCTGATCTCCAGTCTTCTCATTCTGCTTTCCTCAAAGTTAATAATTATACTCGGAGTACAGTAACAGAGACTTTATCAGGTCTTACACTGATTTAGCTTATTAAAATGTAATCACTATCACACGGATTTGCATTTAATTGTTCTTTAATTATTTTACTTCTATCTTATGCCTATTGTGAATTGTCCCAAGTAGGCTGCATGGTTCCAGGAACATAAGAAGCATAAAATACATGTCAATTGTTTCTCCTGTCCCATAGCACATTGATATTCTGCATATACCATGTTATTAACAATAACTGTTCGTATTTACTGAATACTTATCATGTGCCAGTTTTGCATTAATTTTCACATATATTATTATATTTAAGCCCCATTAAATTTCTGTATAATAGATAAACTGGGGCAGAAAAAGATTATGTTCAATAAATTGTTACTATATATTGGAACATAAGTTATCTTACACCAACACCCACAGCACCCACAGTCACTGCTGTATGTGATACTCCCTTCTGGTTTTATTTCTATCTCACTCAATAAACTGAGTTCCTTGAAAACTGGGCTTTTATAATTCTTACTCAATAAGACTAATCACTGGATTTTATTACAATTAATTTGCCATTAGAATTGATCCTAAATCTTGTTAAGAAAAAAAGGATGCGTATTGTGTGAGAATTTTAACCTTGATTGTAATCTGAATTTAATATTAGCAGTTGTCCTTTAAATAAATTTCTTTCCATAATCTTGAACTATAATTACTTACTTACATTGTGGATAAGAATGTTGCTCACTACACAGTGTTATCCATCCAGGTATTACCGCAAGGTGAAGAAATCTATTTATGAGAAACTTTAGTCTGTATGGCAAAACACAGTGAACATGTGGCTCTTGGAATCTTATTTTTGGAATATGTAATTCCAGTTTGCTTAAGAAGGTTTTGTTTGTTATAAACATTGCTCTAAAATTGATGCTAAATTGATATCAAATTAATATCGCTAATCTTTCTTACTTGTTCCCTTATTCCAGGAAATCTAGATTCTTCCCTCTATTTGTTCTTTTAGAGAGATGTGACTAATGAACAAGGTGTAACACAACGACTGCTCTCAGCTCCGCAAGCACAAGGCGTGCTCTCTACCAGAAGCCACCTGGCTCTCTCTATAAAGCCCCTGAGCCACAACTCAGGGGGAGTGGCTGCTACTTTTCAAAAGAAGTTGCCAGATTGGCTGATTGGTCACTCCTCATTCTTATCCTCAACCAGTGCCTTATTCTCAACTCTCAGTGACCCACAAATTTATAGGATTTCTTACTGCTACGCACTCCTGTCCGCCTTCCCTCATGCACTTGCTGGACCCACATGCTCATCGCCAAAGAGGCCCTATAGGTCAGGGAATCTTCCAGAGTGGATCAAGGTGAGAGAGACTAAGGATCTTGCCATGAGGACTATCCCTGGAATACCCAGATTGACTTTAAAATGATTTGGAAGCTACAATACATAATACGATAGTACTAGAGGTCAGTTGCACTGGATCACATGAAGCTTTTAACAATTTAATTTGGGAAAATAAGGGATTTTTAAAACATAATCTTGGGTTTTCAAGTGTCCCACTTCCATTTGCCTTATAGATAAACTTTTGTAAGGTGATGCTTTCAAAGTTAGAGCTTACTATTTTTATAGAATTTTCTACTATACCCAATTCTTCATTTTTTTAGGATTTTTACCTCTCATAATAATAATAACACACTAATGATTACTTACTTGGGCGATTCTGTACTTTCTCCATTAGAGTAGAGTTGAGTAGCTCAATAAACACAGACTCTGATCTTTCTGGTTCATCATCATCCAAAATTGAAATAGTTATGGTTGCCTCACTCTGATTGGCTCCAAAAAGAGCAAATCCAGAAGCTGGTATATAGTCTCTTCCTTGAGTTGCTCTGGCTATATTAGGTGGAAAATAAGGCGGTTTTTCCATATCATCCAGTGTTGCATATGTGACTAGGACTTTTCCCATGAGGCCTTTTAACCTTATCACTGACAGCGTGATATTCTCGGTTGTTTCCTCAACTTTGATAGGTCTGTTTGTCTCAGAAAAGATGAAGACCCCACAAGGATCGTCACTAGCCAAAACTGTTAATGTGGCATTAGTATGAACTCCCAAGGAGCCACTGGAGACACTGAGGATTGACACAGAGAAAACTTTATCCAGCTCTGGATCTTCATCTGGAAGTATTTCCACTGTGATGTTGGCACTCTTCTGCCCAATCTCAAATGTGACATTGCCAGAGGTGAAGGCAAGATCGCCATCAGGATCGGAGCCTATGCCCCAGAGCAAAGTCACTTTAGACAGAGCTCCATGGCTTCTCATAATCTATAAGATATTTAATAGAAAAATGTATTAAAAGAGGGGTTAAAATCATTGATTTAGAGTTTTGTAAATATAGAGTAATAGCAGGATATTAAATTTTTATCTTATCTTCTACAAGTTTTTCTCAAGAATTTGAGATTCTTGATGGCAGGGACAAAGTACTATCTGTCTTTGAAGACCCTCACAGTACTTAAAAAGTGATTGTTGCACAAAGCTACACATTGATTGAACATTTTTAGTTTCTAATAAACTACAGCTGTATCTTTTCTGCAATCATCTATTAGTAACGAAGCAAATGAAATTAATAATTTATTTAAGCACACTCATGAAAATGTTTGTTTTTACTACAAAGATGTTATATACTTCACTGTAAGGAAGAAATCAGTGATATTTTCTGAAAAGTTAGCTATAAAACTCATTTTTGAAAACAAATTATATTTCCTTTTATTTTCAACATAAGATGAAAAACTCACCAAAAAACGTATTTCTCCCAAAGTTGGATAAAATACACTTAAGAAGCAAAAAAATACTTTTGCCAATAATATATTAAGAAGAATAAATAGCTTTAATTATGAATGTTAACTCAAAATAACATTCAAGACAGGAATTTTATAAAATGATCTTTTCCCTTAATTCTTTTTTTCCTTTTTTGAATAATTACCCTTTCTAAAGTTGTTCAAATTACTCCACAACAATTTACTGAAGATCTGCCATTGAGTGATCTTTCTTCATTATTTATATAAAATCTGAGGAAGCTGAGCAAGCTTCTAGCTCCTCCCAGTTGTTTAACAATAGAATCAACTTAATTCCTAACTGAAACAAAGAAGAGGAGGAAGTACACACACACACACACACACACACACACACACACACACCGACACCCCATACAGAATTGTCATTATTATTGCTCTTCACAAATGTTTCGGATTTTCTTTCCTTTTGGGAGAGAGGTGAGATAGGATTGCATTTTTCTACCCATTAACATTAAGCATGGCCATGTGATTTGCTTTGACCAAAAAAGTCTAAGTGGAAATGTGACAAAGCACTTCCGGAAGGAAACCATAAGAGCCAGTATGTAGTTCTCCATACCCACATTTTCCCCTCCGTAAAGACAGAAGCACCTGCCGAGATGTTGCCTCTGGGAACTTTGTTCCCTCAATAACTGGTGATGGCCAAATTAAGCTGGAGACATACCATGAGTGGAAGAGCATATCTTTGTTATATTAAGCCACTGAGATTTAGGAGACATTTGTTTCCACAGCCTAAGTGAATTAATACAAAATCTATATGGAATTATACTTGTAGGGCTCCACTATATTCCTTAAAGAGTCAGGATTCCTCAAAATCATAAGACAAACTTATATGCAAAACTACATACAAAGACAAATGTCAAATCACTATTTCATTGTCAGTTTGTATTGTGTGTACCACTAGGCTCGTTCCCCTCTGCCCAAAAGGGGAAAAAATAACATAAAGAACACTTTCATAATAAAATAAAACAGTTTTAAAAGAACAGAAAGTATCTACGAGTGGAGGGAAAACTGTACTCACACTTAATGTAACACTGCTGTACCCATCTTCTGGTTCAGTTCCACTGACAAAGAGTGACTCAGGGCTAAATTCAAATATACCATGAGCATGGTCAGAAGCTGCAATTGTCACCAGCATTTGTGAGGCCACTCCTAGACTGGCTGCATGGGTAAGTTCCAACAAAGAGCAAGAAAATGTTAATAAGTAATTTACAAACCAAAGGAAAGCCGAGGAATGACTTTTTGAAAAGAGTTGTACCATTCATTGAGTATGTTCTAATTTGTTTCAGAAAGAAAGGCAGACACAAATGGTTGCCACACATATTCATGCTTTTATGACCTTTCTCTATTTTGGCACCAATGTGATATACAAGTGCTGTATAAGCACTTGGAGATGAATAAGGAAAACTTGTTTTCTTTTTCTGCCCTATGAAAGAGAACATTCTTCCACACAGAGTATATGAGGAAAGTCTCCCACGACCCTTGCTGACCTCAGAGGAACATGAGCCAAAATGCCTCTTACCTTTATGAAACAGTTTCCCTATGAATTTCATCAATCGACTGAATAGATTCTTGGTTTCTAATGTGCATTAGTTCTAGGCCTATTTTTTCATCACATTATGATCTTAGTAGCTCTACCTCTCCTGGAGCCAAACACGCCAATCTTAAAACTAAGGAGGTGCCAATATCTACAGAAGTATTGCATTTTTTTCCAAGACGTATGTTCAACTTTTATGTTGTATAAGTATATGCATATAAGAAAATGAACAATTCCAGAAGTAACAGAGTAATTAAATGCAGTGATCACATGAGGCATTGGTGGAAGTTAGGAATAATAAGAGAGGTGGGAACATAAGTTCTAATCTTAAAACATAAAACCTGAAGTTGTATTAAAGGAATATTTGAGGATTAGAAAAAGTTCTCCCTTGAGAAATAATTTTCTCCCAATACAAAAAAAAAAAGTATTTGAGACAATAAGCTGTTTGCATAGGAACCTATGTTTGCATAGGAATCATGTTTGCATAGGAATCTATTTCAAATGCCTTCTCTTTTCAGTATTCCCACCCACTGACTGGCAACTTATTCTCCCCATTTATTGCCTTTTTAATTTCTTTTTTCCCATCTGTTTTGATTAAATGCTACATATAAAGACTACTGGCTCTTTTTGTAAATAAAATAAGCATGATGCATTTAACAGGAAAATATAAATGTGCTATTTCTCTTTTTAGGTATTCAAAGCTATGTAAAATATTTTTCAAAAATCATTTTATGAGTGATAGCAAAATTTCTATTACAAGTAGAATCAGGAAACTGTACTGGGTTCGTACAGAGGAAAGTCTGGGCTTTGGAGGCAGGCAAAGACTTGATTCTGGCTTGATCACTTCCTATTTGGTTAACTGTAACACGGAGCAAATAATACTTTAAAAAGTTGCTGCTATGGTTACCGAGATAAAATATGTAAAGAATCTGCACATAGTAGGTGTAAATAATTGGTTAGTATTGATATCTCTAAAAAGAAAAGTTAAAGTAAAATGCAGACTAGTAAAGGGCCTTGGAACAGCTGCTTACCATGCTTGTGAATAGTTGGAAGGAAGAATTCCATGTCCCCGTCACCACTACCACTGCCATCAACCCTAAAGATTTCAGTCACTTCACAAGGAGACACAGAGACGCACCCACACAATACACATTAACACAATGAGAAAATGGAGAGCTCTTAAAACATATCCAGAAAAGAGGAAAATGTAGTAATATTCACCCAATGACATGCATTGTTCCACAGAAAATAAATTATTTGAAGTGGTAAAAGTGTAACACTTTTTTTGGTAAAAGTATAACATTCATCAAGCTACTTATTTATTAAAAATTCATTCACAGCTTTAGGAAATACTCCATGTAAGTTTAATTGGTATTTCCCATTTCCATCAACTTAACCAGTTGTCTTTTTAAATTACTTACTTAAAGCAATGTAAATTGTTTATAACATTTTAAGTATTTTTTAAATATTTGTGGTTGTGTACAGTCAGACAGTTGGGTCTATATGATTATGACTATGACAGAGTCACCTTACCTCTCACCACAATCAACTCAAAATTAGGGAAATGCGCCTAATTCCCTCCAGCCATACGTTCAAATTCTCACTTTATTTACCATTCTCAGACTAGATCACCCTTTTGCCACTGATAAGGTAGAAAGAACCCTAGAAAAGCAGTCTACAACAATCTGTTTCAGGCCTGGCTGTGAAAGATACCCACTGTAAAACCTTCAGCAAGTCATTAAAATTCTTGGTACTTCAGTTTTCTCACCTAAAAAATGTGTTGCCTTTTACAGAACTGCTCTAAAGGCCAAAGAAATGATGTAAAAAATAAAGTACTTGGCAATATATAGGGACTATGATAAAAAGAAAGTGGTTTACCTTCACTTCCAACACACTTAAACCCAGCCCATTAATTTACCAAAAGTTTGCAAAGAAGACAGGAAGCATAGGAATGGTAGCAATGGAAAAGAAGAAGAGGAAGAGAAGCAAGTCCACATCAGACCTATGTGCTTCTACCAGTGTCCTTGATTGACATGCTAGTTTAAGATCTGCCCTGCTCTTCTGTTCTTCCCCTCAATAGGACTGGGATACACCAGACATGAGAATTTATGGCACTCCAAATCTGAAATCACCTTAGAGACTTAAGAAGCAAAATGAATTTTAAGGAATATCCAATGCATCCCCCATATTATCTACAAGTCATGAGAGAGAATGGTTCAACCCAGACGCACTTTGGCTAACATAAAACATCTATGCAGGTTGCTTTTTTTTGGTTTTATAGACTAAACAATATAGAGTAACGGTTGCTCCCTTGACCCTTAAAAGAATTTAGCTTCTCACAATACTGTACTTTTACACAGTCCCTACTATGACTTGGGGAATAGAAGCCAGTTTCTAGATTCCTTTACCTCCAATCCCTACTCACTGAGGGGAAAATGAGATTCTCTGCCACTATTGCTTATTCAGAGTCTGCAATACTGGTTTTCAATTGAGTACTCATGCAATTAAAACCTAACAATGCATATTCTACAGATATGGGAAGAAGTTTCTACATAAAATACCAAGTATCACTATGATCAGAAATATTACTTCTGAAGAACACTTATTGTTCCTTATTAATCAATAATGATGGCTAACATTTTCTCTATTCCATAAGTATTGCTATCTACAAGTAATATAAAGAACAACTTTTCAAATGTTTTATAGTGGCCCCTAATTAATGAAGTCATGTCATGAAAGTATGATTTGGAAATGTGAGAACTTCTCTTTGGAGGACAAACCAAGTGGGTATTTTTACATGCCATCCTCCAAACAGGCCGTCCAGCATATTTTTACTGCTTTGTGCAGTCAACCAAGCTGTGGCACTTTTTAATCATTTCCCTGGTTTTGGGAACACAGGGAAGGAAAATTTGAGGCTATTTTCCATACTTAATCCAAAGTCTCATTACATAGTAAAAGACAATTTTAATATTTCTGTTTTACTCAATCTTTCCCTTTGGATGGCTTCTATAGTATTATGACTTTCTTCATTAAAACATGAAGATAATAATAAGATAGTAATACCAGGTTTTGGAAGGAAGAGCTTGTCCTGCTGATACCTTACCAACTCTCAATTTCTTTCATTTATAAAGGGACTGTGGTACATATCACATGCATTCTATAACACCCCCAGCAGCTCCTGAAAATCAAACACATTAATACTTCTGCAAAGAAACCTATATAAATAGTTCATCCAAATGCGATAAAGACTATATAAGTAGCATCTCTTTAGTGCAGATGAGTTTTGCCATGAAATGAATTCTTACTCCAAAAATCTTTGAAAATTGGAGATTCTGAATATCAGAATTGAGGATAAAGTATTATTGATCTATTTTATTGATAATCACCTCATAATAAATTATCTAAAATGGCTAGTTTTCACCTGGGCTACACCTGGAGATAGCTCTAAAGAATCTACCATGAAAACTGAAAGAGTAAGAAAGGAAAGATGTGATTTTAAGGGCACTTACTACGAATAACAACTATAATTCATTCAGGGACTGCCTGGGTGACTCAGTCAGTTGGGCATCCAGCTCTTGATTTCGGCTCAGGTAGTGATCTCAGGGATATGGGATTGGGCCTACGTGGGGCTCTGTGCTCAGCGAGGAGTGTGCTTGATATTCTCTCCTTCACCCTCTCCCTCTGTCCCTCCCCTTGCTTATACAATCTCTCTTTCTCTCTCAAATAAATAAATAAATCTTAAAGTTTAAAAAAATAATTTGGTGATTCAGAACAATTATACTATTTGGAGGGTTCTTTTTTATATATATAAAGAAATATTTTGTGCCACATAGAACCACATAATAATAAATATATTTCTAAACTTAAAAAAAATAACAAAGAAAATAAAAACACTCTACTTGGAAAAGACCAATGGGTAATAAAAGGGGAAAACAACTGCACAATAGGCGATATCCTTATAATAAACATTAGAAATATTAACTTAGAATTAACCAAACTTCACAGCAAAAGTCTATGTAAATAAAACTATGAGTTGAATATTAATTTCTAAAACTAATTTTCTAAATTTACATAAAGAGATGAAAATATTCCTTTACCAAGAAAAGAAACAGACTATCCACCAAAAACTGTCTACCATATGTATCTTAAGTAATTATTAACCTTCAGAATGCTTTTTCCAAAGAATAGTAACTCACTCATTAAAAAAAAAAAAAAGAAGGTAACATTTATTCAAAGGATCATATTTCCTTAATAGAATCAACTATCCTCAAGATGGATGAACAAGAAAATATTTGATTCTTTTGAGTCACCAGCTTACCTCCTCCCTCCAAGTTCAATAACTCAACTTTAAAAGATTTTTCCAATTCAGGGACAGCATTATCAGTGATGTTAACAGAAATGTATTTATATCTTTCTCCTGGTTGAAATTCTAAGGTTCCGGCAACACTCTGAAATACAAATAAAAGATTTATCCATTAGATTATAATTATTCTGTACATTAATGTGCAAGATGAGAGTGTCTTTATGTCCCAAATTATTATAAATACTGAAACAGAAGAACATAAATAAAATGTAAACCTGAAAACACTTAAGATATGAATAATGTTTGATATAAATTCTAAATAAATATTCTCCAACTAAGTAAAGCAGATGGAGTTTTATTTCTCTTGTTTGCCTATTCATCAAAAAAGTAGTCCAGGCAAATGAGAAATCTGAAAAAGTGACATCTACAAATTCCTAGATTAATTTAATGAGATGCACAAAACTCTTGACCGCATATATTTAGAACTGTTCAAATTATATCACAGAGTAATATAAATAATCAGTGCGTAACAATGGCATTTTCGTATTTTCATTCTGAAAATTTCTCCAAACAATAATAAATATCGGTCTACTGGGCATTAAGGTATTCTTGATTATACTTGCAACTGCAATTCACAATATAGATCTCTCACCAGAAAAGTTCACATACTAGAGGAAAACCAAAAAGTTATTTAAGGCCTTTTTTTTTCTCCCAACCTCATTATCTCTTACATAAACATTGTCCACTCAAATCATGAGAACACATGAAAAATGTTTAAATTTTTCTAGTGTTAGCTTGTGTGGACAAACTATATTTCATTCTCAGGCGCTATTAATGATCTTAGAGCTCAACTGAGAAACCCAAGTACCAATTTACTTAATCACCCATTTTATTTACTTTTTTCGATATTTATCAAATGCATATCTTATACATGGTACCATTTTAGATGCTTGGTATTCAAAATCAGTCAAGACAAATCCCTAGCTAGATGGAGAATATTCTCTAAGGAGTGTTAACCACATAATATAATAATTCAAATAGAATAAAAACTGCTACAAAAGGCATATAGTAAGCTCAAGAAGGAAGTAATTAATTTTGCCTAGAGGACAGTTATCCGTGGAGTAATTCCACAAGTCTTAACAACAGAAATAATATTTGACTGTCTTGGGAAACCATCTTAACTTGACCTTAGCAATATCCTACACAATGAGCCATTTCCTCTTCCAGATATATGTCATTCTCTGATATTCCTTGATATCACACTCTACATTTTTCCTTACTTTTATAGCTCATCCTTTTTAGTGTTCTTTGTTGATTTTAACAGTTTCTTTGCAATCTCTAAAAACTGCTCATCAGATTCTTTTTAGACTCTTTCTCTAGACAACGCTATCATGCAGTTAGGCTTCAAATATTATTTATATGTTCCCAAGTCCCAAATTCCTGTCTCTAACCTCTGATATCCAGTCTTAAATCTTAATGCCTATTTCAGTTTTCTTATAATTTCTGTCAAAATTTTTAATTCATGATTTTCCTTCAAAAAATCTATGCCTTATCCAATCCAAAATAATAATTTTTTAGTACTAAAAAATGTGTTGCCCTTTACAGAAGTGCTCTAAAGACCAAAGAAGTGATGTAAAAAATAAAGTACTACAGTACTAAATTATATAGCAGCAAGTTGTTTATGCCAGGAACTAGGGAGTCACTTTTGACACGCTCTTCTGCCTTATCCTTTACACTAAAGAACCTTCAAATCCTACCGTTTTAACTCGGACACATTTCTGGAACCCACCTACTTCTTCATATCTACACCATTACCCAAGTAGTGGACTCCTTACTGGTCTTTCCGCATCCAGTGCCTCTATCTTCCAATCCATTCTCCCCAGTTCTGAATACTGAGCTTTTTAATACATAATACCTTTCAATTACTTAGTTTTGTTTTTAAAATATTAAGGCACAAACGTAGCATGATCCAGTCCCCATATACCTTATCTTTTCTCAGAACACCTAGCTCTCCACACTCCAAAAACACTAGTTTCTTTCTGCTCCTCGCTAGGACCATTTAACCATTTTATCCACTCCATTTTACCAGTCTCGAGTAGTTCTTTCCCCCTTCATATAGTTTAAACATTCTCTCATTAAAAGTTCAGCATAGGTATCACTTCTCTAAGAAAGGCCTCCTCAACTACCCTATGTCAATACCCACCTCTCTCTTAGGGTACCAATCTTGAACATTCCTATAGCTGTGATTCAGTCCTTAATTAGTTGTTTTATATCACAAGAGCTGGAAGTAAGCACCAGTATGGTGGCGATCACTTATATCTCGGTATATAAGAATAAGTTAAGAACAATGATATCTGATATTCAATTGTCTCCTCTTTTATAGATTATCTTTCCTGGTATTTCCCCTCCATTCTCCAAAACATATATACTCACACAGACAGCCTAAGGAGTCTTACTTTTGTGCTAAAGCAATCAGAGAGAGCTGACCCACCAGAGGGAAGTGAAGACAAATTATCAAGTTTTTAGGGACAAGCAAATATCACAATTCGAAGTGGAAACCAGTTAGTAACATACAGAATACCAGTACCCTAAAAATCATCAGGAATGTCTTCAAGGGTAGTAGCTTTCTGTTAATCATGAAACATAGGGGCATATGTTTTGTTTTGTTTTATTTTGTTTTGGTTATTAAAGAAAATGATAACCCAAATGGAGATTGGGGATTTCCAGATTACCTAGAAACTGACACCATCAATATAAAGACTAAAATATTTCTTTAAGAAAATGCAGAGAATACTAAGCTAAACTGTCATGTCTTGTGTAATTTGTTACATATCAAATTAAAGATATAATAAATGTCAAGGCAAGAGAAATATAATTTGCCCAAGAAAAAGAGTTTAAGAAGGCAGAAATCTGAGAAAACTTCGCTAACTGGAAGACAGCCAAAATTAATTGAATTCAATTTGCCAAAGTTTCTGGGGTTTGAGCAGAATAGCAGGTACAAATTACTGGATACTACACCATCATGTGGGTTTTGTTAGGAAGAAGGAAAAAAACAGGAAAACTAGTATTAAATTGAAAGAAGATGATTCTTTGGGAAAACATAAATGTTGAAGGCTTCAGAATACTTCCTCAGAAGTACAGCCAAGAAGAAATTATGAGCATTTGCCTAACACAAAGGAATACTGGTGATAAAAAGCAGTGATTACTGAGTGTCATAATACACGTGCCATGTCAGGACATGACACTTAAAATGCTGCCATCCGTCCTCAGAGCAACCCTGCCCAGCAGATATTATCTCCTCTTAATGATAAAGAAACTGAGATTAAGAAGACTTGAGCTCCCAAGGCCGCCCACTTAGAAGACCACTTTAAAGCCAGTCTGATCCAGTTCAAAAACCCCAAGTTTCTGTTTGCCAGTACCACACTGCTGCTCACTTGAACAAAAAATATAATTAAAATTGAAAAGACACGGGCATATAATTTCTTTACAAATTTGGTCCTATTTGATGGACGCAGACATGAGAATTTAAAATGTGTTAGAAACGTAACTGTAAATATACCTGATCAAAACCTATAATATTAAAAATAAATAATACAAATGAAAACTATGACAAATAAAAGGTACAAGAGAAATCATCAGTATGATAGCTACTTAAGTAGCTATCAGGCTTCAAAGAACTGAAATACTTTAATTTCTAGAAATGCAAAAGGCTAGAGAGCCATCAGTGCTTATTTTCTGTGTTGAGCATGTCCCAGGACTAGTGGAAGTCCTGGCAAGTCAGTACTCCAAGAGAAGGGTTGAGACTATTTGACAAGAGTATATAACATTTCCAAAGGACTAAGGGATTTACCTGGTAGTCGTCAGGGCTGAATGCTGTCAGTGGCACTGTTCTAAATTCTGCCAGAATCCTCCCTAGGAGGCCTTGTGCCCGGACGACCAGTAGCCTCACTTCTCCATCTTCCTCCTGCACAGTGGTATGTGGAATACTGCTCGCGGGCAGGGTCATCATGTCCTCGGGCTGAGGGGGCAGCCCTGTGGAGAACTGAAGCAAGCCTGCAGGACACAAAGAAAGGCAGGATATTCTGGTCCCAATTATCTGTGGAAGAACTTCTTATTCATTCAAAACAATCTTGCACAATTATTTTGGTTGCCAGAATAAAATTCTGAGGGCTCTCATTGGAAAAGACTTAAGTGAAGATTTGATTAACATGCTTTTGACACAGACTACATAAGTAAGTTTTCAACATGTTAAATAAAAATTAAAATGATGGGGCGCCTGGGTGGTTCAGTGGGTTAAAGCCTCTGCCTTTGGCTCAGGTCATGATCTCAAGGGTCTGGGATCGAGCCCCACGTCGGGCTCTCTGCTCAGCGGGGAGCCTGCTTCCCCCTCTCTCTCTGCCTGCCTCTCTGCCTACTTGTGATCCCTCTCTCTGTCAAATAAATAAGTAAAATCTAAAAAAAAATTTAAAATGATAATTTTCCTTATTTCTACCCAGATAATCTCATATTTGAATCTCTAGACTGGACTTAGAGCAGAACATGATTAATGCCACCCTACAGGATTTGCAACACAGAGTTGAAGAGCCTCTCAGGTTTCCTTCACAACTTTTAATCGTTGTTCTTGCTTTTTTCCTACAAAAGAACTGTTAGTTTTCAATGTAGAAAAACAGTCTCAACTTATTAGGAGAGACATCTGTAAAAATTCCCCAATTAAGAAAATTATCACTTTGCAGCACAGACAAAAAGAAATTAATATAAAAAGACAGTGGTAAGTCCACTTCTTGAAGGTTAATAAAATATAAATTAGAAAGTACTTCAGTTAGTAAGGGGTAATATATCACAACAGGAGAGTTTAATTTAGGGGTGCCTGGATGGCTGTCATTAAGTGTCTGCCTTTGGCTTAGGTCATGGTCCCAGGGTCCTGGGATTGAGCCCTGCATCGGGCTCCCTGCTCAGCAGGAAGCCTGCTTCTCCCTCTCCCACGCCCCCTCCTTGTGTTCCCTCTCTCACCATCTCTCACTCTGTGTGCCAAATAAATAAAAATCTTAAAAAAATTTTTTGAGAGCCATGAATATAGAAATATTTTTTTCATTTTAAGTTAATTTAAATAATCCTGTATTATTAAACTTCAGAAATTGATCTTTATATTTTCTTTCATAAACAATGTGGAATTTCAAGAGCCTGGAAGTTAGAGGGCCCAAAGTTCTATTTCAATCATTTGCAAAAAGTACCTTAAGAAGTTCTTAACTAGACCAAGTACCCCCAGAGAAGAGAGGATTATTTTTGCAAAAGGCCTTAGTTACCATACGGATGATCACTAGCTTTGATCGTGATATCTGTTGTTTCTTTTTCAGGATCTATGCTTGCACCACTGGTGGGGGTTGAACCTAGCTTCCCATCTCCAGGAACTGCAGAAACCAGCGTCACACGGAAATATTCATTAAGCTCAGGAATATCATCATCAAGAACATATATATTCAGGACCTATAAACATAAAAATCCAGAAGCATGAAGCAATGAGGCATACAGAAATTACTTACCACTTACCAGAAGAAAATAAGATAGCCAATTAAGTTATACTTAATTGAAATTACTACTTAACATGATACATTTCTTAAACACTAAAACAGAGAAAGAGAGAGAGAGAGACTAAAGAAAGTAATTATTTAAATAGTAATGGGTGCTAAGCAGTAATATTTTTGGTCTAAAAATGTCATATTCATTTGATGTACTGATATATCAGTGTAATGATGCATTGATGTATCAATGTAATACCACATATTGCTTGTACCAAAGACAGTGGTATAACCAACCTCAGGTACAGAGTTACTAAGTAAGGAACTGCATGCTCTCTGATGGGAGGTGGTGAGGCAGTAGGAAAGGGCAACATATACATGCCTAGTTCCTGCCTAAGGAATGCCTGACATACTCAGTAGCAGCATTTTAGAAAAGAGATTCACAATGGACCTTGAAAGTCTGGCACAATCAATCCTTCCTAAAATTAAAAATAACTCAGCCATGCTCCACAAAATTTAAGTCAAAATTTGAAGTGAAAAAATAATTCCTCCTTCCTTTATTAACCGAATAAGCATGTTTTGACACCTATAATGTGCCAAGGTTAGGAAAGGCTCCAGTCGCTAAGAGTCGTTAAGATTCTATTGTAGGAGAGATCATGAAGAAAATATTTTAAATGCAATGTAAAATGCTAGTTAGTAGGTTTGTTGTCTAATTCTGAATCACAAAATACAGTTATTATACTGCTTAAATAATATACTGCACATATTTAAAATGTTACAAGATTTAAAAGAAAAAAGAGAGAAAGAAATATAACAGAGTTATGCACAAATAGACAAAAAAAAAACCCAACCAACTCTACTGACTGAAGATTTTACAACAGATAAATTTTAAGCAAGTCTTAAGGTATTAGTTGCAATTGTAAATAATAATGGGAAGGGCATTCCAAGTAAAAGAGACAACACTTATAAAGGCATACACTGCATGGAAGAGTAAGGCTTACAAGGAACTGTAATCAGACGGCCACGGCTGGAGCAGGAGATAAGGCTAGATGGATAATCAGGAGTCAGATCACAGGGACCTATTAAGCTATCATTAAAAAAAAAAATGGACTCTTTTGCTCAGGCCCATAGTGCCAGCAGGATGGGCAGGTGTTGAGGTCTTCACACAGCCGAGAAGTTCCATAGCCACTGATGAGACCAGAAGTGGCATGATAAACAGTACAAGAAAGCCCATTTGGGCATAGTACTGAAGACCAGAACTTTTAGAGGTGCTTCCCATGCAAAGGGAATTATGTTGGAAAAAAGGGTGGAAAGCCAAACAGCCAAATTATGCCATCAGGAATTATGCCACGGTCCAGCTGATCCAATAATGGCAGAAAATCACAGCCTTTGTACCCAATGATGGTTGTTTGAATTTTATTGATGTAAGCGCTTTAGTCTATTGTAGTTTCTGTTCCTGGAAGAGTTTGTCCAGGTTTTTATATGATGAACAGGTATTGTTAGTAATTGTCGCTGACACCAGAAGTAAACTGCTGACTTTATTCTATGAAATAATGGAGTTCTGACTGCTGGATTTGGTTGCAAAGCTCATGCTGTTGGTGACATTCCTGGAGTTTGCTTTAAGATTGTCAAAGTAAAAAAAAAAAAAAAAAAGATTGTCAAAGTAGCCAATGTCTTTCATTTGGCCTTATACAAAGGCAAGAAGGAAAGACAGACCATGATCACAAATTTTGGTGGTGAAAATAGGACAGTAATAAATTTTCATATGCCAAAAAAATTGGACTTTATTCCATAGGCAGTGGAGCAAAACTGAAGACTCATAAGCAGTAAACTGACAAAATGAGAATTTTGCTTTATTTATTTATTCATTTATTTATTTAAGGATTTTATTTATTTATTAGAGAGAGAGAGAGCAAGAATACAAGCAGGAGGAATAGGAGAGGCAAAGCAGGCTTCCCACCAAGTAGGAAGCCCGATGTGGGGCTCGATCCCAGGACCCTGGGATCATGACCTGAGCCAAGCCCGGACACTTAACCACTGAGCCACCCAGGTGCCGAAGATTTTTGTTTTAGAATAAATACCATGAATGTAAACAGAGTGTACAGGGCAAGAAAGGATGCTAGGAGTTGAGCTAGGAGGTGACTGACCAGAAATAATGACATTAGGAAGTAATGCAGTAACAGTGGGGATGAAGAAAAAGAGATGGATCTGAGATTTGTTCTGGAGATAGAAGACCCAGACCCTGATGACTCCCTTAGTACAGCAAGTGAGAGACAGAAATGAATGAAGGGTGACTTCCTGGTTTCTCCCAGAAAGGAGGGTGACGACAGACTAGTCTGACAACAGACTAATTCCACATGCAGTCTCCAAAGTACTAGTCACTGGGCCTAAAAGCATTTGGAGAATTTTTTTTTTTGGAGAATTTTTTTTTTAATGTAGTTTTTCTAGAGTTTGATTTAGTAGCTCTGAGGTAGAATCTGAATTTAGTTTTAATGTTCATTTTTATCTTGATTTTAAATAAGAAAGTAATATATGGCACAACCAGTATACTGTGAGGAGAAGTGCAAAACAACACCTACTACCCAAATCATGTCAGTGTTCTGAACAAAAGGGAACAATATTTATTCTGAAGATTTAAAATGTCTTGTGCCTAGAAGCTAGGCAAGCTAACAAATGTTGCTCTGAAAAGTAACACCAAAACATCAAGATGTATGTTAAAAATAAAGCAGTAAATATTTTTAAAGGGTTGGAGCATACCAAAGTACTCATGCACTTTAGTGACATGAAGACCCTATCAAGGTACTAATGAATTTATTTTACATGGTAACTCAGGAAATAACAACAAAAAATATTTACCTTTACTTTATGTCACTATATGTCACATGTGCTCTGCTATTTTCTATTTTTAAACTCATCGTAACTTGCTTAATTGAATTCATAATTAATGGGCCAATTAAAAAAAAAACTTGAAAAACACATTTTCATTGAACTTTTCTGTCCTTTATAGAAACACACACAAACACCCTTCACACACTTTCCAGATTCCCTTGCAGCTAGATTTTCAGATACAATTTAAGTATATTCAGTCAGTTGCACTCCCTCAATATCTGGAGGACAGCAGTGAAGTGGAGGCTACCTTACTGCTGTCTGTGCTAGAAAGCACAATCACATAGCTTGTGAATCACTAGTGATAGCTCAGTACCCTGTCATTGGCTTGATAAGGCAGAGAGACTGGTGTAGATCTAGCAGACAACGTGTTATAAGCCAACCCCATTGTTCAATGTTATTTTTTTGCTTTCAAGGTCAGTTATTTCTTAAATTAAAAATGAAATGATAGAAGGAAATAATTTAAATAAATCCTGACAAGCGTATATATATTTTCCTGATTAAAATATGATTCTTATCTCTTCCAAAATGTGTATGAATCCAGTTTATAAAACAATGGTTTCAAATTATATTTTCATTTCATAGTTGGTAAATTCCCCAACGGAAAATTGTGAGCTCGGTCCTGCTTTCCAAGGAGAAATATTAAAAGGGGACCACATACTATCACTATAACTTTTTTTAAGATTTTATTATTTGACAGAGAGAGAGAGAGAGATCACAAGCAGAAAAAGAGGCAGGCAGAGAGAGAGGGGGATGCAGGCTCCCCACTGAGCAGAGAGCCCGATGCGGGGCTCGCTCCCAAGACCCCGAGACCATGACCTGAGCTGAAGGCAGAGGCTTTAACCCACTGAGCCACCCAGGCGTCCCACTATCACTATAACTTGACTAATAAAAACAACACTTTAAATCCAGAAGACTGTTGAAAAAGACAGCAACAGATTAAAATACGCTCCTTAAAATTGAGTAATTTTAGTCTTGTGAAAACTTGCTAGTTGTTTTAATATTCCTCACTTTACCAAAGATCAGTAAAATATTTATCATGGCTCTATCTGCAGTCTACTATTGGAGAAATTTTGTTATAAAATATTTAGTCTCTTCTTCCCTCAGATTACAGAGATTTGATCATTCTTCTTTAGTTTTAACTCTTTAAATCTGTCTTCTCTCAATTTTCTTTTTCATCCAATTAACTTCTAAATCCTTCAGAAATTTTCTCAAAGATTATACTTGCAAGCATTAAGCTATTTTACTACTTATCACTGATAACATATAAGTTATTTATATTTTTAATGAAAAATTATACTGATGTGAATACTCTACCATGACAGAACAAAAGAATTTTTTTAAAAATTCTGATAAGAGGACACAGTCTCATCGTGACTTCACTCGTAAGAAGTGCCACTTATTTCTAGAGTACCTATTCAAAAATGTGACAACAGTTCACAGAAAGTTTTGATAAAATTGGAGATCACTTGTACTTTCAAAACAAAGAAAAATTACTTCATTTTTCCACATTAAAAAATACAGTTGAGGGACGCCTGGGTGGCTCAGTTGGTTAGGCAACTGCCTTTGGCTCAGGTCATGATCCCGGCATCTTGGGATCGAGTCCCGCATCAGGCTCCTTGCTCCGCGGGGAGCCTGCTCCTCTCTCTGCCTCTGCCTGCCTCTCTGCCTGCTTGTGTTCTCTCTCTGTTAAATGAATAAATAAAATCTTTTAAAAAAATACAGTTGAGATTATAGTTACAAGAACGTCTCAGTGGCTGATTAGAAAGCAGAGTACCATTAAGAATTCTGCAGTCTCATAATTGTATTTCTTTGGTGTTGGTTCTGATCTCTCCTCTTTCATTCATGATTTTATTAATTTGGGTCCTTTCTCTTTTCTTTTTGATAAGTCTGGCCAGGAGTTTATCAATCTTATTAATTCTTTCAAAGAATCAGCTCCTAGTTTCGTTGATATGTTCTACTGTTCCTTTGGTTTCTATTTCATTGATTTCTGCTCTGCTCTGTATTATTTCTCTTCTCCTCCTGGGTTTAGAGTTTATTTGCCGTTCTTTCTCCAGCTCCTTTAGGTGTAGGGTTAGGTTGTGTATTTGAGACCTTTCTCATTTCTTGAGAAAAGTTCATATTGCTATATACTTTCCTCTCAGGACCGCCTCTGCTGCATCCCAAAGATTTTGAACAGTTGTGTTTTCACTTTCATTTGTTTCCATGAATTTTTTTAATTCTTCTTTAATTTGGGGTGCCTGGTGGCTCAGTGGGTTAAGCCTCTGCCTTCGTCTCAGGTCATGATCTCAGGGTCCTGTGATTGAGCCCCGCATCAGGCTCTCTTGCTCTCCGGCTCTCTGCTCGGCCGGGAGCCTGCTTCCTCTTCTCTCTCTGCCTGCCTCTCTGCCTACTTGTCATCTCTCTCTGTCAAATAAATAAATAAAATATTTTAAAAAATTCTTTAGTTTCCTGGTTGACCCATTAATTCTTTAGTAGAATGCTCTTTAGACTCCATGTATTTGAGTTCTTTCCAACTTTCTTCTTGTGATTGAGTTCAAGTTTCAAAGCATTGTGGTCTGAAAATATCCAGGGAATGATCCCAATCTTTGGGTACTGGCTGGGACCTGTTTTGTGACCCAGGATATAATCTATTCTGGAGAATGTTCCATGTGCACTAGAGAAGAATGTGTATTCTGTTGCTTTGGGATGGCATGTTCTGAATAATATCTGGGATGTCCATCTGGTCCAGTGTGTCACTTAAAGCTTTTATTTCCTAGTTAATCTTTTGCTTAGATAATTTGTCCATTTCAGTGAGGGGGGTGTTAAAGTCCCCTACTATTACTGCATTACTGTTAATGTGTTTCTTTGATTCTGTTACTAATTGGTTTACAAAGTTGGCTGCTCCCATGATAGGGGCATAGATATTTAAAATTGTTAGATCTTCTTATTGGATAGACCCTTTAAGTATAATATAGTGTCCTTCCTCATCTCTTATTATAGTCTTTGACTTAAAATCGAATTTTTCTGATAAAAGGATTGCCACCCCAGCTTTCTTTTGATGTCCATTAGCATGGTAAATTGTTTTCCTCCCTCTCACTTTCAAACTGGAGGTGTCTTTGGGTCTAAAATGAGTTTTTTTTTTCTAAAATGAGTTTCTTGCCAACAGCATATCAATGGGTCTTATTTTTTTTATCCATTCTGATACCCTATGTCTTTTGATTGGGGCATTTAGCTCATTTACATTCAGGGTAACTACTGAAAGATATGACTTTAGTGCCACTGTATTGCCTGTAAGGTGATTGTTACTGTATACTGTCTCTTTTCCCTTCTGGTCTTTACTTTTAGGCTCTCTCTTTGCTTAGAAGACCCTTTTCAATATTTCCTGTAGGGCTGGTTTGGTGTTTGCAAATTCTTTTAGTTTTTGTTTGTCCTGGAAGCACTTTATTTCTCCTTCTGTTTTCAATGACAGGTTAGCTGGGTATAGTATTCTTGGCTGCATATTTATCTAATCTATTGCTCTGAATATATCATGCCAGTCCTTTCTGGCCTACCAGGTCTGTGGATAGGTCTGATGCCAACTTAATATTTCTACTGTTATATGTTACAGACCTCTTGTCTAGAGCTCCTTTCAGGATATTCTCTTTGTCTCTGAGACTTGTAAGTTTTACTATTAGATGACGGGGCGTAGACCTATTTTTATTGATTCTGAGGGGGGCTCTCTGTACGTCCTGGATTTTGATGCTTGTTCTCTTTGCCAAATTAGGGAAATTCTCTGCTATACTTTCCTTCAATATGCCTTCTGCTCCTCTTGCTCTTTCTTCTTCTTCTGTGATCCCAATTATTCTAATATTGTTTCATCTTAGGGTATCACTTATCTCTCGAATTCTTCCCTCATGATCCAGTAGTTGTTTCTCTCTCTTTTTCTCAGCTTCTTTATTCTCTATCATTTGGTCTTCTATAACACTAATTCTCTCTTCTGCCTCATTTATCCTAGCTGTGAGTCCATTTTTCATTGCACTTCATTAATAGCTTTTTAAATTTCAACTTGCATTAAAATTAACGAGTCAGGAAACAACAGGTGTTGGTGAGGATGCGGAAAAAGGGGAACCCTCCTACACTGTTGGTGGGAATGCAAGCTGGTGCAGCCACTCTAGAAAACAGTATGGAGGTTCCTCAAAATGTTGAAAATAGAGCTACCCTACAAACCAGCAATTGCACTACTGGGTATTTACCCTCAAGATACAAAGGTAGTGATCTGAAGGGTCACATGCACCCGAATGTTTATAGCAGCAATGTCCACAATAGCCAAACTATGGAAAGAGTCTAAATGTCCACAACAGATGAATGGGATAAAGAAGATGTAGTATATATATACAATGGAAGGCTAGGCAGCCATTCAGAAAAAAAAAAAAAGCAAAATCTTGCCATTTGCAACAACATGGATGGAACTAGCGGGTATTATGCTAAGTGAAATAAGTCAATCAGAGAAAGACAATTATCAGATGACCTCACTGATATGAGGAATTTGAGAAACAAGACAGAAAATTGTAGGGGAAGAGAGGGAAAAATGAAACAAGAGGAAACCAGAGAGGGAGACAAACCATAAGAGAGTCTTAACCTCAGGAAACAAACTGAGGGTTGCTAGAGGGGAGGGGGTTAGGCGGGATGGGGTGGCTGGGTGATGGACAATGGGGAAGGTATGTGCTATGGTGAGAAAAAAATACAAATTAAAAAAAAGAAAGAATTCTTCAGTTTCCCATTGTATCAATAATAACAAAAAACTCACAATGACAAACCTTCAATCCATACCATTTTTATTATATTGGGATTAAAGAACAAATAAAACTGTAACATGCATCTTTCAAAACTCCTGTTTTTCTTTTACATAAAACAATACAAAAACAGGGGCACCTGGGTGGCTCAGTTAATCAAGCATCTACCTTCAGCTCAGGTAATGATCTTGGGGTCCTTGGATAGAGGCCCAAGTTGGGGGTCCCTGCTCAGTGGGGAGTCTGCTTCTCCTTCCCACCCTGCTCCTATTTCCCCACCCCCAGCATGTTCTCTTTAAAATAAATAAATAAAATCTTTAAATAAATAAAATCTTTAATAAATACAAAAATATTTTAAACTATGGTATTTACCTAATGATCTAAATACTTTAAATTGCTTAAATAGCAAGATGCTGCAAACACATTACAGAACCAACAGATAAAGAAAAGCCTTCCAGGAGGTTTTCAAGGAAACAAAGAAGGTAGCATTTACCTCAGATCTCTGCCAAGGAAGGAATGTGATAGTTCCACTGGCATTAGCAAAATCGTCAACAAGGTAATTAATGCCGTCAGATTCGATCTGTGAGATGGTGTAAAAGAGATGCACATAATCCAGAGCTCCTCTGGTTCGCTCCACCACACATGAAATGGTGGATCCCTCCTCTGCAATCTGAAATTGAGCATAAATTATTTATAAGTATATACCAATTCAAACCAGTGATTAAATTATAATGCTTTCATGGAATCCTTTTACCATAAACTTGATTCTGTAACTTTCTAACACTCGAAGGAGAGCTCTACATTCTTATCTCACTCTTTTATAGATTTTACAAATATACAAAATACAGAAATTACAAAAGTTATTATTATCAGTTCACTGTACATGTAATTCATTCATTGATACTGTGTGTGTGTGTGTGTGTGTGTGTGTGTGTGTGCATGCGCGTGCGCGCGCCAGCCACTATGCTGAACACTATGGTACAAAAGATTGCAAAAAAAAAAAAAGCACAGTCTGTTCTCTGGATAAATCTAAAGAGGTAGACAAACTCAAAGTTTTATGGTAAGTTGAGCATAGACAAACCAAATGGGGGGCAGAAGTAAGGGGTAGACAGTAGAACATGACATCAGGGAGAATATTCTAGGCATGGATAAAAAGTAATAGAGTGGATTTCATGAAATAATTCTGAGAATAGCATAAAGTGACAAGCCGTGAGAGCCTTGAGAAATAGCTGGTGAGGACACAAGTCAGGTCAATGAAGGCATTTATGTTATGCTTAATATTTTTTCAAAGTTTTGTCATATATACATATACATAGGTATATACATGTCTGTAGCTATTTTTCACATAAAAAGTATTTTTATCTGAACACTTAATACCTAAAAATTATATGAAGCAAGAAATTGGAAAAGCTTTAATTTTTATTTTTATTTTTATTTTTTTAGAGAGAGAAAGCGAGCAAGCACATGAGCAGGGGAATGGCAGAGGAAGAAAGAATTCTAAGCAGGCTCCACACTCGGTGCAGAGCCCAACATGGGATTCAATCTCTTGACCCTGAGACCATGACCTGAGCTGAAATCAAGAATCACACGCCTAAATGACTAAATGACTGAGCCACCCAGGCTCAGAATAAAGTCTTCATATTCTTAAATTCTTAGTCTTTTAATTCAATTTTATTTTTATGTTAATAAGCATATATGTAATTCATGGAAAAAAAGAACTGAAACTCAATGAATAGAGCTCAAAATACAAACCCTAATTTAGATACTGTCATTCTATTTTTCATATCAATCATAAACACCTCTGTCAGCATTAGGGGTCATTTTGCTGCCAGCATTGGTGCTGGAAAGAATAGATTTGAAATTTACCCACAAACAGGCAATAGTCAAAACAGTTATCAGTGAGCACGGAAGTACCAGGATATGTTCCAGTAAATCCAGAGTTTCACCAGCCATCAACACCCCTACTTCAAAGAGTAATAGCAACCTTAGATGCCCCATAGTAAATAAGACCACGCACTCTGGGACAATACCATAACTTTTTTATTTGCCTGCAGGTCCTGGCATGAGCCCAAAATGACAGGTGGTTGTTTAGGAGAGTCCCCAGTGTATCTCCTGGTAGACACTCCCTGATCCAGAAAGAATCAGAACTTCTAATACAGCAGAACCTAAAACATGAGAGTGGGAAACACAAATTCTGGCCGTTGATCACCAGGAGTGATGGATGTAGGGCCACTCTTACTTCTACCTATTGCCTCCTGAGCCCAGGTAGCCTAGGTAGTAGGAACACTGAACAGGTATCAGCCACTAGATACATACTGGATCATGGCTGACAAAACCCCCACCCTACAAGATGTGGTCCCTGAACTGGCACATTAGCTGAGTCTTTCACAGGCCATGCCATTACTGTCGTAAGCCTGCTGCTTCAGGGGATGTGGTATAGAGTAAATGCAGGCAATCCTATGACTGTGTGCCCATTGTTACATCTCCTTCACATAAAATAAGTCCCTTTGAGGCAGGCTTCCCAGTGGACACAGCAGGTATTCTTTTAGCCTTCAGATGATGGTCTGGCAGACTACCAAGAACATAAGCTCATTAGCTAAAGAAAGTATTAATTCCAATAATAATGAGCTTTTGCCCTCTCTGGAGTAAAACAGCCCCACACTTAGTGCCCAGTTGCATCCATCTGTTCACGTGACTCTTCCCCAAACTTCCTTGTCTCTAGTCTTGATGATCCCAAGCCCCTGCAAGACCACATCAATAGCACTGCTCAAACTGTATCTTTATAACTTCAGATCATTTCTCCCATCACATGAGATGAATGGCTAAGTGGGCTGTTCATTGCTCTACCCTCATCCTTTAGAGCCACTCGTGAACAGAGAAGTAGAGTGGTGGTGGCCCACTCCCAGCAAGTACCAATACCTCAAGCCAAGTCATGGGGCGAAGCAGGCTTGATTTTTCCTCCTCCATCAGTTAGTTACAGGTTTTAGGGTAAAGGTCAAAGAGTTGACTTAAATATGTCCAGTATGAAATGTTTACTAAATATCTGAGAGATGTGCCAAGTGGGCAGATAGAGAAATTAGTCTGAAACTTTGGAGAGAGGCCATGATTGACATGATATCAATATACAAATGGTATTTAAGGCCACATACAAAGGGTATAAAAATATATCGTTATGTAAATGCTATTTAAAGACTGGATGAGATGACAAGAGAAGTAACTATAGATGGAAAGAAATGGACCAAATATAGTCAAATAGTTATGCCCTAACACTGGTTTTGAAATCATAAAATTGTTCCAATGCGACTCATATATCTGAGAGCATCACATGGATAATCCATAATCTGTAATGTGGATTTCACATTTGTTTATGTGATTTCATCTACAAGAAACATGGTGAACACAGAAAACTGCACTGACCAGAAACAAGCCACAGGAAAGACACAAACACACCTGAAACATCTACCAGCTACTCCATGCAACACATGCTCACTCCATCTAATATGACAATCTTCCCTCTGATGTCAGACAATACTCATTCCATCATTTCACAAGAACATACAACCTACAATTCCTCTGATACATGCTTTCACAAGCAAACAAGGTTTTTTTTCTAGGCATATACCATATTTCTTGCAGTATATAAGTATTAAATATTTATTGTGTAAAACTGCTTATTAGGTCCCTTTCTTTTTACATGTCACTAAATTTTTGAGTAGTAGTCTCCTACACCATTTTTCCCTTACATTCTGTATTTTCCCTATGCAATATGGCATAATGTAGAGATCTTTAGGAGCCCCTCAATCACATGATGGCAAAACTGAGTGTTCTGAAGGTGGGGCCCTCCAACCCTAAGGCTGCAGAGAAAGGGAAGCAACATAGAAACCCAAGTGCTGAATAAGCATCTGGTCTAATTCCCATCTTCCACCTAGGCATCTACATCAGCATTTTCATCACAGCTGCCAGTACATAAGTGTGTGATGCAAAGAGTATGGCTTTAAGGTCAAACAGTCCTAAGTTTCTTCACTCTATCACTTAGTATGTGATCTCTTCTTAAAATGAAGATCATACTGTCTCATGGATTTGGGTGGAGATAAAACAAGTATTTTACATGGTACCTATTGTAATATATTAAGTACTGAAAAATTTTTATATTTCTTCTCCTTAACAAACATACAGACACATGCACAATTACAAAAAATAATGCTACATTCCCTCATTTTATCAAGAAATATATATGCTTACATATTGAAAAAAACAAATTTCCACCCATTTTGTTCCCTATCACAATGGGAACACATTTGTCCCATTATCCCATCCCAAAATTCAACCAGAATAAACATTTTTAATGAGTTACATTAATAAGCCATTAATCCCAGTATGTGAATAATCAACCCTCCCTTTTTAGCAGGAGGCATGGATGAAACAGATCCAAAGATACTTTCAGGAATCTTTATGTCTCCTTACAACTTCATACCAAGTCAATAAGCATTACCATGCAGCACCAAAGATTAAGAAAGGAGCTTTTTACTTGCAGGAATCACATGGGGGAAAGCTATTTAACCATGCTTTCACTTAATAAAGCCCTAATTAAAATGTTTCTGCTACTATTTTCAAATTCAAAAAAAAGAAAAACAAAGGCTATCTATATCCAATACAACTGTGTGCAAATATGTGCTATACATAAAAGTTTCACAGAAACTCTAATGAATTAATAATTTATTCAATAAAGGAAATTACAAATCGCCAATTGGGAAGAAGCTTCAAAGGTCAAAGGTCCACAAAAATCTACTTTTCGTACTTAAGAATTTACAGAGAAATGACATAGTGTCTGAGATTTATTTATTTTATTTTATTTATTTATTTGACACAAAGAGAGAGCTCACACGCAGAGAGAGGGGGGGAAGCAGGCTCCCCGCCGAGCAGAGAGCCCAATGCAGGGCTCGATCCTAGGACCCTGAGATCATGACCTGAGCAGAAGGCAGAGGCTTTAACCCACTGGGCCACCGAGGCACCCCTGAGATTTGCTTTAAAAATGAATTCAGCCAAAAAAAAAAAGAGAGAGAGAGAGAAAAAACTGAAAAAAGGCTTATAAATGTTAAAGCTTAGCTGGTGGGTCACTGGGATTCATTATTCTATTTTCTCTAGTTTTATACATACATATATGAAATTTTCCACTTAAAGAAGATTTTTTTAATTCAGCTTTTTTATTACCATCTCATCTCCCTGACAGAGATTCTGATTCAGAAATGAAGTCCTCAATCAGGAATGGTGTTCTGGAATATACATGAGCTATTTCTGATTAAGGTCATCACACACATACTTTGGGAAATACTGAACCAGATGATGGAATTATCAATGCCAGAAGATAATTAAAATAGAAAATAAAGAGTTAAAATATCTTTTCTGTTTAGATAGATATACATATAAAATTGCCTTTGGAATCATGATATAAGCAAATGTTTATTAGGCCAGTATACGAGAAGCATAATATCAAGAAATAATCATCGAAACCACCATTGTTCAGTTTTTCACAAGAAACAACAGTAGCCACTGCTGTTTTCTTTTGAGTTAAAAATTTCCTCAATCTTCAGTTTTGCAGGAAAGTAATTACAAAGCTTAACCATCAGAAAAGTTTTTGAAATATATTTTCCCATGGCAGCATACCTATCCACAGAGACCTGGCAGGCCAGAAAAGACTGACATGATATATTCAGAGCCCTAAACGAGAAAAATATGCAGCCAAGATTACTATACCCAGCCAGGCTGTCACTGAAAATAGATGGAGAGATAAAAAGCTTCCAGGACAAACAAAAACTAAAGGAATTTGCAAACACCAAACCAGCCCTACAGGGAATATTGAAAGGGGTCCTCTAAGCAAAGAGAGAGCCTAAAAGGAACAGAGACCAGAAAAGAGGAGAGACAATATACAGTTAACAGTCACCATACAGGCAATGCAATGGCACTAAATTCATATCTGTCAATAGTTACCCTGAATGTAAATGGGCTCAATGCCCCAATCAAAAGACACAGAGTATCAGAATGGATAAAAAA
>CM052809.1:61534567-61600901 GCA_028533885.1 Nasua narica | reverse complement strand
AACCATAAGAGACTCCTAAACTCACGAAACAAACTAAGGGTTGCTGGGAGGTGGGGCAGGGGTAGGGATATGGACATTGGGGAGGGTATGTGCTATGGCAAATGCTGTGAAATGTGTAAGCCTGATGATTCACAGACCTGTACCCTGGGGTAAATAATACATTATATGTTAATAAAAAAATTTAAAAAAAAAAGAAATATATTTGCCCAGAAAAAATAATGCATTGAGCCATAAATTGGTTTTTTGTACTGGAATAGAAGATTAAAGCCAATGCCTAAAAATTACACATCCCATTAATTTTTTATTGTGTTTCATACTTAGGTAAAGATCTGTGATATCAGAGTATATCAATATCACTTATATCTAATGGAACATATGGCAGGTACTTAAAAACAAACACAGTCCAAGTTAAATAATATTCTCAGTTTTATAAAGATCCTCTAAAAATGTCTCTAAATTTATTCTTAAGCGGTGAGTTTATAAATATAAAATGCAATCCAAGTATTATAAAAATAATATTATAAAAGCAATTTCATTATATTATTTGGTATATAAGACTGTAGGACATACAAAAATAGTGTTAAAATAAGGTGGAGGGAAAGTAAGATTAAAGATTACACAGAAAAACAAAACACAGGAGGCAAACATGAGAATGTGGTTGCTATGTTACAGACCCAACAAAACTCAGTCATCTGTTCAATGTAGATACCACCTGTAATCCCACTTGGCACAGTCCCATCAGGGCGCTCAACAACATACAGGTTTATTCATTCTTTCAATTATAATTTATTAAGCACCTGCTGTTTAGAAGAATATGGTGTACAAATCACAAATAATATCTACTCTTCCAATATGGCAAGTATAAACTATGTCATATTCTGCATATTCTCATTATTTAAGATGTGATTATGCTTTCATTTTAACCTTCATATTATTTTATTTCATGAATCTACGAAACTGTAAAAGCATAACCTGACTTAGAAGTCTTTAAATGCCTTGATTGCCTTCAGCATTTTTGGAGGAATAAGAAAAAAAACTGAATTTTTCACTGTCACTGCAACAGCACAATTAAGAATCTATGGAAGTGACAGAGGGTTTTATTTCTAAAAATCAAGCAAATAACTATAAAATTTAAGCCCTGCAGACAATTCCAAGCATCGAGTAAACCAGCAATTCCCATATATTTTAGTTTCAGGACCCCTAAACACTCAAAAAAATTATTAAGAATCCCAAAGAGGTTTTTGCTTATGTTGTTGAAATCTGATGATATTTACCATTTTACTAATGAAAATTGAAGAGACTATTAATACATTAACTCATTTTAAAATAGCAATAACAAACTTATTACATGCTAACATAAGCAACATGTTTTATGTGATTAACTATATATTTTAAAAAGTAGCGACAAAAGGGCATTGTTTTATATTTTTATACATCTCTTTTAATGTCTAGCTTAACAGAAGACAGCTAGATTCTCCTATCTCCTTTCACAATCAATTTCCCTGACTTGTTATTTTATTTGAAATATATTAAAAATATCCAGCCTCCCAGTATGCAACCAGAAAGGAGGATTTAAATAGTCTCAGCAGATAGTTATAGATATTCTTCCTCCACATTATACCCATTTGACAAGTGGTGGTTTCTTAATTTAGTTGCAAGGTGAAATCAGACTCTAATACATTAAAACTCATTAGTCTACTTTGCACTTCAAGTCATGTCTTGAGTAAGCAATCAATAAATATTATTGATGATAATTGAAATATTCCATATTAATATTACTCCTGTTTTCAAATCACACCTAGATGAAAGTAAAAACTCTATACTTACACTGTTAATATTTTCAGGTATGAAAATTCTATAATATTCCTAACAAATTCCAAATTGGATCTATAGGCTCAACAACACTTTCTTAAATTATAACTGTCTAAACTTTACTCTTTCCGATATAGATATATTCTATTTCCCTCTCATTTGGGCTTGGAAAATAACCAGTCATGTTTTCACTTCCTTTCCTTTCTACTAATATAGGTATTGTGGCCTACATAGCAAAGTTCTCTCTTCTGCCATTAAAGACTCAACTGGTCCTGTTCAAATTCCAATGTTTCTGGAAACAGGCAAAGCTACAACATGGAGGTAAACCAACACCAGCACAAGCTATCACTGGAACTTGTGAAACAAGCCAGCATTGAAACTCATTATAATGGCCCACAAAGCCAGAGAAACACACAAAAACTATTCCTCATTTTGGGAAGGATTTTAACATTTATGTTTTGTTTTGTTTTTCAGTTTGGTTGTCTATGCAGCTCACTGAATCTAAATGTGTTTGTTGTTTGAACTATGAGCCTTCTCATGTCTTACTATTAAAATACATTCATAAGTTCAACTTAGATTTATTGAATACTTATGTTCCATTCTAGGTGTTGGAGATACAATAATGAACAATAAGACCTTATTACACTCAGAGTTCTTTTATCTCTGTGGTAGAAAGGGATAGCCAATAAATAAGTAGACTTATAAATAACACAGGGAATTCAAGAGTATAATCAATGCTACAAAAAATGTAAAACTAGGTGAAGGGATGGAGAACAACCAGTTGGGAGAAGAGAGTGGGGAATTACCTTAAATAAGCAAGTCTTTATTGAGGAGGTGTCTTTAGAACTGGGACTTGAATGACTGACTCTGAAGATCTGGATTGATATCGTTCAAAATAGAGATGAGGAAGCCCCCGTATGGAGACTGGACCTGAAACACGCAAGTCTGACTGAAATATACTGACCAAAGAGGAATCTGACCAACATGCTGGCCAAGAGGAAGCCAGAGCCACTGGCAAGTGCCAGATCATATAGGGAATTAAAGGGAAGCTGATTTTACCTGGCACCTTAACGGTTCTCACAACCTGATGGAAGCCACCTGTTTTTTTTAAAATAGAGACGATGATACACAAAATATAGGGGGAGAGATGAAACTAGAAATCACAAGCCATAGGTTCAAATTCCAATTCCTCTCCCTGTATTTTGGGAGGAAAAAAAAAGTAAAATTAATATTTATTTAGTGCTGATAACTGCCAACCTTTGAATCAGGCATTTGATTCTGTCTTATTTAATTTAATTTGGGTTATTTTTTCAGGTCTCTAAGCTTCAGTTTCTAACCTCATTAAGTGGAGAGAATCATAAGTAATATTTGTTGCAGCTGTATTTGAGTTGTCGGGTATATAAAAAATTTAACATGTAAAATTCTTTAATGACTGAATATTTAAAAGTATTATCATGATAGATAAACATATTCTTTAAGTTACCGATTTGTATGACATTTGCCCTCCCTAGTGTAGGATATTCTAGTATTTCTGGTATAGAAAAAGCCCACTATTTGAAAATCTCTTAATGATTATCACCAAACCAAAGAGCTAAGAAGGGCAAAAAGACATTCCAGAGAGCTAGCTCCCCAATTTGAGCTAAATCAGGCCTATGCCCAAGATACTTTTTTTCACCCTCTACTAATTCATGGTTTTCTTAATTGTTTCAATTTACAAAAATGCCCTTCTAAATCTATAAGAATCAACTTGCATAGGGAAGGACTCTTGTTCCTTGGCATCCTTTCATGGGCATGGAGCTGTTGTCACACTCAACACCTGTGAAGTGGTGTCATGAGATCTCACATTACTGAACAGGAAACTAAGATGATTACGAATCTTCGAAAGCCTGGAAGGAACTGATAAGGACAGCAGAACAGCCTAATGAATGAAGCTAGCCAAGAAAAGTGATAAGAAAGGCATCACACCCAACACAGAAAAATGCTGTAACTACTTAAGTACATATCACACACACCAAAAAAAAACTCAAAAAATCACATTTTAATAAAGTTTCAATTACTATTATTCAGAAGCTTTCAATATATATCATTCCACTTACTTATGCGGCATCCAAAGAGTAGCCAAAGTAAATGACACGTGGAATATTCCGTGCATTCTGTGAAGTAGGTTAACCTTAAAAATAACTGCCAAAGTTTCGTTTGCTAACTCGTTATTACTTCTATCAGCTGATTAAGCTTCTGATTCAGACCGTGAACTTGTAAGAGCAAAGACCTTATAATTTACTCTTGCAACCTGTGGATCTGGCATACTTCTGGGCTTACAGCAGACACTTAAGCACTTTTACCAAATGAAACAAAGCCCACACCCAAACTTCCAAACAAATCCACCTACAAGGAATTTTTTAACTCCCAAATTCCCCAAGCTCACTACTTACCTCTGGTATACAAGTTCCTGTGAAACCAAACAAGCCATTGGCATTGTCACTTTTTTGTATTATTAATCTTGCTGTAGTATTCTCTTCAGAAATGCGAGCTCCTCCATATACAGAGACTAGTTTAAGAATGAATAATTCTTCCCCCTCCTCTTCATTATCATCTCTTGCAGAAATGATGAATGATTTGTTAGTTTCTCCCTGTCTGAACTCCAGATATCCAGAAACAGGGTGTAAATCACTCTTTGCTGGCATAGCATGAAGTTCATAAATTTCTTCCAGGGTCAGTTTCCGTTCATAGGACCTCACATCCTGCATCAAACCTGTAAATCTGTCATTGCCATTCATTCCTGCCCCAATTCTCAGTGTTCCAGGACCTGAAATTAGAAACGAGTTTAATTGCTACAACATCCACAAGTATCCTGTCCCACTTTACAAGTATGATTCAGAAAGTGAAGCAATTGTGTTGAGAGGTTTTATTAGATAAGTAAAACACATGACGAGAACACCATCAAATAAAGGCTATTTTCTGGGGCACCTGGGTGGCTCAGTGGGTTAAGGCCTCTGCCTTTGGCTCAGGTTGTGATCTCAGGATCCTGGGATCAAGCCCCACGTCAGGCTCTCTGCTCAGCGGGGAGCCTGCTTCCCCCTCTCTCTCTGCCTGCCACTCTGCCTACTTGTGATCTCTCCGTCAAATAAATAAATAAAGTCTTTCGAAAAAAAAATAATAAAGGCTATTTTCTGCTATGATGAGAAATTAATCTATAATTGCTGGGGTTTAAGATATTTTGTACTAAAGGATATTTTGTACATGTGTATATATGTGTGTATATGTATACATGTATGCATCAGTGTATATTTAGACGTTTCTTCCAGAAATTTTTAAACTTTCCTTGAGCATCTAAGAATGTAATGATTCAATTCAGTCACAATTTTTTAAACTTTTGTATTACTATTCTTTGAGAATATCAAGGCTTAATCTATTAGAAACACATCTTGAGTTAAATAAAGCTGTGAGAACTCAACAAAAGTTTCCATGGACCAAATATAACTCTTTACCCAAACAATTAATGCAATGGATATAGAAAAAGAAGTACTCCTCCCCAGGAACAGCATCATAGGTAAGTCTTACAGACTTGTTCAGGGTAATCACAACATGCAGCCCAATCATATTATTCTATACCAATAACAACCTTTTTCAAAAATTGACTTCTTACTTCTTTACTTATTCCCTCTCCAATAACTCAAGTAAGACATTTACATGAGATAAGAGCTCGGCAGTGCTTTGGGTAAAAAGTACAAGCAATATTTTTTATCAATATCATCCACCAAGGCACCTTTTACAAGTCATTACCCAGTGGTCCTTTCAGTGGTAGTCAGAGGTATCCTGCACATTATTATCACAGTGGCCCCCATGTGTTCTCCACTGGTTCTGGGCAGACTATTTAGTAGTAAGAGGAATATATCCATAACAGGCAAAAGTGTGGATAAACATTATCAACAATACTGGGCAAAAAAAGCCAGGTCCTCAAGTATACACACTGCTCAATTCTATTTACACAAAGTAAAAAACAGGAGAAGCTAATCTTATGCTCTTAGAAATGGCAATAGGAGGTGGGCAAGGTGGTAAGTCAGCGACTGGAGAAGAGCCAGGGGTTTCTGGAATGCTGTTTTGTGATCTGGGGGCTTAGCTATGCAGGTGCTCAAACTAATGAATTTAAAGTTTTAAAAACTGATCCACCTGTACACTTGCGATATGTACACTTTGGTAAGCTTTTTACTATATAACATATATATTTCATCAATAAATTTTAAATTTTATATAAACTTTAAAATTTTCCTTTCCGAGTTACAAATTACAAAAATAATCTACGTTCCTTGCAGTAAACTAAACAGAGAAAAGAAACACCCAGCTCTTGCTTTCCTCAAACTTTCCCACTCTAATTCTACTACATGCCATCACCAAACAAATCAATGTATTCACACAATCAAAAGGTGATTGATTTAATGCTACAAAGTGCTATAAACATAATCCTTGCAGTTGAAATCAGTAGTGTGAATGTTGTTTCCTTTGCCCATCTTTTTTTTTTTCCCTACTGGGACCAAAAAGACAACCAGATATCCAGTGCAGGAGGTTCAGAAGTTAAATATTCTATTAAGCTATAACCATACAGCTGTACTCTACTTCCTTACTAAGCAAAAAATGATCACATCTTAGGATGGAGGGCTTGGGAAGGAATTGGTGATTATAACAGAGATAACCAATGTTTGTGTTTAAATATGCACAAAGATACATTGCTCAAAGAAATAGCAGTAATCCAGCTTAAAAACAGCAAAGATTATTTCTTCAAAGCTCTCCATAGAATTCACCACTTTATCTACTGATACTATAAACCCCTGTAAGCGTGCCTGGGTGGCTCAGTCATTAAGTGTCTGCCTTCAGAAAAAAAAAAAAAAAAAAAAGTGTCTGCCTTCAGCTTGGGTCATGATCCCAGGGTCCTGAGACTGAGCCCTGCATTGGGCTCCTTGCTCAGCAGGAAGCCTACTTCTCCCTCTCCCACTCTCCCTGCTTATGTTCCCTCTCTCACTATGTCTCTCTCTCAAATAAATAATTAAAATCTTTGAAAAAAAAAAAAAAACAATCCTGTAATTGCTGGGCTTTTAAAAGTACTTTTTCTTTTTTGATTCTTCTTTAACCTTACGCCCACCACCCTTCAACTGCAAAAAGACCTCCCAAGCAACAGTTCCCCAAACACAATAGGCTCTTTCACATTTCTACATCTCTGCTCTTTTTTCTAAATAGAATTATCATACCCCATCCCTCCTCCTACCAGTGGAAGGATAAATATTCCTCCTTCACAGTCTTTTTCTTTCTTCATACAACACATGGAAGTGATCTTTTTGCATATCTCTCTCCCAGAACCTATTTTAGGAACGTCAAGGGAAGACACTGCCTGATTCATTTCTCCAACACTCAGTACAGAGCTTATGGTCTTAGTAGGTATGAGTTTTATTTAAAGAAATTAGACCAATACAGAAGCAGATTTTTTAATACCTGTTAGCCTTCTTAAGAAATGACAATTTTTAAAAATTCAGAATACTATTTATAAAGATGACACTCACCATCCGTAATGGCTTCTCCTTTCAGGCTCTTGATTCCTCTGGGCATTGTATTTCCATCAAGGTAGAATTCAATTATACCATCATCCAGGATAATTAGAAGATGAAGCCAAACATTTTCTTCTAAATACCTTGTGACTGTTGTCTTGGCAATATATGTAGCATTGGAACCCAAAGTTTTGTAATGAAGAGAAAGTGTCACATGGGATTCATTTGTTTGAATTTTTACCCCATAGTAGATGCTTCCGTTACCATCATCCTTTGCTATAACAAATCCATTTGTATTGGCATTAGGCATTACCCAAGCTGAAAATGTAAAGTTGGCAATTGAGTTGTTCCTGGAAGGATGGTATTTTGGATTAACAGTTCCAAATGCACCCTCTAGTCCACTGAAGTACAAAGCATCTGTTCCACTGTGGTGACGCCGCATGTGCGGTTGTAAATGCACAGTGCTGGGGAAAATTCCAACCAGCAAAAAATCTATCATTGGAGGCAAACCATCAGTGAAGTCACCGGACAGTATCTCCCAGCCTACTCGTACGTCACCAAACACACCCTGCTGCCTCAAAATGGTAAAGTTGGTAATATAAGACATATCATCTTCTGAAAGGACATCTTCTGCAACTTCTCTCTCTAAGCATTTTGGATCCAAGATGAATACTCCAAAAGGATCATCATTGAATGGAATCATTACTGTCACCTGGAGGTTGGTTCCTGCTAGTTGGCCCCCAGGACCTGGGTATCCACCTGTAATAAGATGATTTATAATGAATAAGAAATTAGGATTTGAAATACTTTATAAGGTGAAGACAAAAGGATATGACTAGCAAACTTCTCATTAAATAATACATTCATTGATCAATGGAACAACTGTGTCACCATATGGTTTTCACCATATTTTCAGGGGTAATTTGTTTCAGAATAATTTCATTAATAATCAAGCCTGAAAAGAGGATATTAACTAGAGAGGTTTAATTCCTGTACTTAAAACCAAAAGTGATGGGAACACTGATTGTTTACATTGTTTAAATGGCACAAAGACCAAGCTTTAAGCTTTCATGAATTTGTACTTCCTAACTTTCATTAATATTTTGTTGGAGATACTCTACTTGGTGTGAAAAAAATCTATTTACAAATTTGAAGATGAATGTAAGTCTCCATCCATAAAACTTAACCAAGCTAAGACCACAAAATGAATGTTAAAAATAACATTTCTATCAAAAAGGGTGTTTTTGACATTTAAAATTGGATAATTACTTCTTCATTAATTGCATTTTCTATACAGCTCTAATTATTTACTTGTGAAACATTAAATTTCAGTAGTGAAATAAAAAAGATGGAAAAACACAACACCTGATATGTTCAGGAGCTTTAAAATATAAAATTCATTGAATTCCGGAATTTTATCTGGAAAAGCATGGAGAATTATTGGTTTGGCTTCTTCTCCATCCATAAAGTTAACAATCCCTGAAGTTTCATAGAATTCTTGTCCAGGCTGCAAAGCAGAATCATTCTGAAACAGCTGCCAAGCCACAGAAACATTGCCAAAGTGTCCTCGATGCCTCAAAATCCTACACAACAAATTAAAGAAAATTAATTTTTATGAAAATTGTACAAGTAGTGATTTTTACTCTAATGATAGCTTTCAGTGTTATCTCAGAAATATTCCTTTTTCTAAATGAAACAAGATGGGATTGGGAGGGAGACAAACCCTAAGAGATTCTTAATCTCAGGAAACAAACTGAGGGTTGCTGGGGGCTAGGGGAGTAGGGATAGGGTGGCTGGGTGATGGACATTGGGAAGGGTATGTGCTATAGTGAGTGCTGTGAAATGTGTACGCCTGATGATTCACAGACCTATACCCCTGGGGCAATAATATATCGCATTAATAAAAAAAGAAGAAAAAGAAATATTCTTTTTCTATTTATTGTCTTTAATATAAACCACCCAGCCAGTCCTTACTGAGCAACTATGATGAATCTCATGGTAAGAGAAAGAGGCAGAACTTTAAGTATCAAAGAGAAGCAGTCTTAAAAGTCATAGTCTTCGGGCGCCTGGGTGGCTCAGTTGGTTGAGCGACTGCCTTTGGCTCAGGTCATGATCCTGGAGTCCCAGGATCGAGTCCCATATCTGACTCCCGGCTCTGCGGGAAGTCCGCTTCTCCCTCTGACCTTCTCCCCTCTCATTCTCAGTCTCTGTCTCTAATAAATAAATAAATAAATCTTAAAAAGTCATAGTCTTCAAAGTCCAAATTGGAGGATAAATTCCAAACCCAACTGAAAAATATTTAAATATTTAGATGAGAACTGGCAAAAGTTTTTCAAAAGCAAAGAAGACCTCAAATAACTGAAGTCTCTCTATCCTGACAGATGACAGAATTTGGGAGGAGAGCGGGCATGATAATTTCTCTTTACCTGCTTAAATGGTTCGTTTGGGGTTTTTTTTTTAAGTTTATTTATTTGAGAGAGAGCGAAAGAGAGCACAAGCAGGGTGAAGGGCAGAGGGAGATGTAGACTGCCCTGAGACTTGATCCCAGGACCCCAGGATCATGATCCGAGCAGAAGGCAGATGCCCAACTAACTGAGCCACCCAGGTCCCCTTAAAGTGTTTTTTATTTTTTTTAAACAAGTGGCAACAGCATAAACAAAGTTTACCATTCATTTAGACTACTGGCTTTGAAATCACTCAATTCTTAACCAATTTTAAATTTTTGAAATAGTAACAATATTTCAAATTTGTACATATTAAAGGTTTTATTTTATCCAATTTTGAATTTACCTTATCCAAATACGCTTACCAAAATGCGTTAGTCTTTCCTTCTTCTACTGCTTTGTCTATGGGCTCCAAAGAAAAAATGCCATTTGGGTCATCATTAGCTTCAATTATCACTGTAGCTATTCCATATTGATATACTACTGTGTCACCTAATTAAAAAGCCAAAATAACGAGAGTAGTAAAGTTGCTATTAAATTCATATTTTAAATTAAAAAAAAGTTTATAATGAAGTTCAAATTTCAGTAAGCATTTCTCACTGAAGGTCATAAATATAAGTTTAATGGGACTTGTCTTTGTGGAAATGTTTACCTACAGAAGACATACTTCATTGAAAAACATGCATGATACTTTTCTATGCAATAGGAATATTGCTTCAACAGTTTAGTTAGAAATCAAAAGCATGGTTTTATCTAATTCCAAAGTTTTGAGGTAGATTCATTTCATAAAAATAATAGAAGGATTATCCCATAACATAAAAAAACCCAGTTCATATTAATTGCAATGACTGGCTTGAGCATTTCCCTTTAAATCTCTGTCTTCAGGCAGTAGTTTGATCTGGTCATAGACAAAACAAAGCAATCTTTTTTTTTTCCCCCCAAAGCAATCTTTATGGTGCTGAAATTAATTCCTCTACTCTAATTCCATCTAGAGTGTGTCAGTCCTGTTACTACCAAGGCGTTAGGTCTCTTCTCATCCCTTCCCTAAGGTCCAAAGCTCTTCCTCTTTGCTTTTCCCGTTCCCTACGCAAGCAAAATTCCTCCTCATTTTTTCTCAACACTTGTTAGTCCTCAGGACTAGTTCAAGCAACATATCTCCCAGGAATTCTTCCTTGAATTCCAAAGTTAAGGTAAGAACATCTCCACTGTGTTCCTGTAGCACTTACCACTTTGTCAGTCTATCATAACAATTATCACATTAATTTAGTACACACGCACACACACATACACATACACATTTTACTGTATGATCCTTGGACAAACCCTTCTTAATCAATTCTATGCTCTAGCACAGTAGAGCTCCATAACTGGTACACACAAGTTATTTATGAATGTTAGCTGAACTGAAAGAAAGAAAACTTTCAAAAATCATTAGAAGGCAATACCTAAAAGTAAAATTATAGAATCAGAAATTACATGTAGCAAACCAGTACATTAAAAATAATTTATATAAATATACAACAGTACTCAAACTTACTTGATAATTAGTCAATAGAAAGACGGGAAAAAATAAATAAATAAACATCTTTTTAAAAAAAGAAAGATTGGAAAAAGCACAAAAAATAGTAAATCATTGTATAGAAAAGGCTGACAATAGAAAGCAATAAAAAAAACTAAGAACAATCATGAAATTGAAGAAAAACAAAAATAACAAAATCGAATTTTGTCAGGGTTCTGCTATCAAGTTCATTTGTCACGCAACATATCACAGGTGGTACTAAAAACTCATTCTGTCTCTCCACAGGGAGAAAGACAATATTTAACAAGGGCTCTGAGGATGGCCACATCCTTCGATCCAATAATTCAACCTAGGATATACACTGTGAACAGTAACTATCAGGCATAGATACCCACTGCCAGCACGAGGTCATGTTGGAGATGTTGCCCATCCAGCCCTCCCACCACTGATGCCCTCAGGCCCTCAGTGTTGTGACATCATGAATGAGGAGAGAAAAGTGGAAGAGAAAGAACAAAGAAGGGATGTAAAAACACAAATTATGTCATCCAAGTCTTCATCGCTAAAGTCATTAGATCCTCAGATGCCACCACATCTAGAAAAATACTGAAGACAAATGCAGTGGCAGTGTCCCTCAGGCCAGCCACCCAATGACACCTCCCTCCATCCCTCTTTCTTCCAATATCAATTATACAGTTGCCCCCAATGATGCATTTTACAAAATAAATGCCAACCTTCTCCTTGCTCAGTGATTTTCCATTCTCTTTATAAGAGGTTTGGATGTTCTGACCCAATATTTTAATCAAAATGACATTTTGTTCCTGATAAGAGTTTAAGCCCAGTGACATTTCGACCTCAGAGATGTTTAGGACACAATAATTTTCTGCAGAATGACACCAAAGTAATAAATGGAATTAACTTTTTCCTACAGTAAACTATATTAAAACAATGGCATATCTTCATCTTCATTCACCGTCATTCATTCATCTTCATTAAAACAATGGCATGTCATCCAACATGACAGCAAAACTTTCTGTTTTTCACTTTTATATCACCAAAATTATTTTTTCCTGTAGCAATTTTTTTTCATTTAAATTTTAGGACAATGACTGAACTCATCAAAACGTTTTTTGTCTACATAGGGCCTGACTAATTGTGGGTTTTTCTGCAACTGCCAAATTTCTTTTGTGGACATTATTCTACAAAGTTAAATTGTTCCTCATAAGATGGTAAGATAATGCTTTTTTTAATTTTCTTACTAAAGCGTGTGAAAAATGAGAAAGGAAATAGAGAGACACAACTGAAGAGAGACAAAGATAGAGAAAATGGTAGAGAAACACAGCACAAACAAATATTAAGTGATCTCTTTCCTTTCCTTTTCCTCTTTCTGAATCATTTAGTCCGAAAGGTACAAGGTACAAGGTGGAGCATTCATTGTAAGGGTGGAGTGTTGTGGCACGACAGTGACCCAGCACAATATGGGGTAAGGAGGGCATCTCCACAGGAGAAAACTTTATTGCTGGATGTTGGAGTCTGTGTGGAGTGGGAAGGCATGCACATGGGGGTGGGAGATCCTAGAGTAGGAAGCCCAAACCCTCGTAGGGTAAGAAAAGCAATCTCATTGTGGAAGGAGGGTAAAAGAAGCAATGGGAAGTGGGTCCAGGGGGACTCAATCAAAGAAGTAATAATAATGCGGCTGAATTTCACACTCTTTGAGAAAGGAGGGAAAAACAGGAAAGAAAACTAGACCAGACTCTGTGATAATATGCAAAAATGGAAATACTGTTGTGAACTCATGGTTTTCAATGTATAGTTGGATACAGAACTGCAGATGTAAAAGTGTATGTATAGGTATATGGAAATACATACCTACATAAAAATATTCCCAATCTCTGTACATTAGAAGCGCCTAGAAGGACCATAAGCTCAGTAACAATAAGCTCACCAAGTGCCCAGATTCTAGTTTCTAAATAACATTCTTCACTAAAAGGAACCAGGGCTTCTTGGAAAAATGACTAATTTCAGGGTTCAGGGTTGTGACAGGAAAAGTATGAGTTTGGAACGGCTTGCTGTGCCAGGAAGAAAATGCTCACAGAATAATCGGGACGTGTCAAAAAGACAAAAAAGTTCTCTCAAACAGGCTGCTACTAGCCAAATCTGGGAAAATTTGACCACCAAAACAAATAATGATAGTGAAATATAACCCACTGCATGAAATAGAAATCATGAGTCCATACTGATAAAGGGTGAAAGTTTGAGGAGTTACAGGATATTTGCATAATGTATCTCCCCCACAAAATATTTATTAGTTTCAAAGAAAAAAGTACAATAGAGAAGCCTGGCAATCACTGCCCAAATTGTGGTCAAAGTAAACATTGCAGTAAAGGGACAAACAAAATCACATGTCAACTGAGGAGATGATAAGAACAGAGAATCAAGTCTATGAAAACATGAAACTAATAATAATGGAGAAATATCAAAGAGACGCAAAATGGGAAACGTTCTACAAAATAACTAGCCTGTAATTTCTATATTATAAAGGTCATAACGAAAGACTGGGGAACTACTCCAAATTGAAGAGATTAGAGACATGACAACTAAATTCAATACATGATTTTGCTAGAAAGGACATTATTGGGCAACTGGAGAAATCTGAAGGGCATCTCAAGCAATATCTATATTAATGTTAACTGCCTGATATTAATGATTATACTGTGGTTATGTAAGAGAATGTCTTTGTAGGAAAAAATGTACTAATGTATTCAGAGGTGATGGAGTATTCTGTCTTCAACTTATTTTCAAAAGGTTCAGAAGAAAATAGCTCTTGGTACACTTAAACAAATAAATATAAAAATAAGCTAAAACCCCTCCAATTTGCTAAAAGTTGGGTCAAAATATTCTCAGGGCCCAACTACTGAGGTCCAAACCTCCTGCTTCATTTATAATACAGAGAAGAAGAAAGAGCCCATATTTCTCCCCTTGCAAGTGACCATTCATCATGGCTATGGCTCCATAGACTTATCAAACAGGCAGTTGCATTCAGCCGCCTACAGAATGCAGCTTCCCAGCCAGTATGCCCAGTGCCATGCTAGAAGAGCAAGGACTTTCAGAATACTGATGCCCTAAGACCTTGGATTACGAAACAAGGCTCAGGGTAGCTTTAGCTAGAAGATTTCTATTCCTTACATAATAACATACTTTTCTCTGTGTGCTCCATTGTGGAAAAAGATTAAAAATAATGCCCCAGAGTATACCAGGTATATGAAGATTCAACACATATGTTCTTCACTCTTTCCCTCAAGAAAGCAATGAATACCAGCCATTCTGCTCTTGAACAGTCATGGATGACAGTTAAACACTTAATGTCATCTTGATAAAAGCACTAAAACAACAGGTCTGCCATGAAAATATAAGTTATTTACCTGTTGAATTAAAGAGGATAATATAAAAGGCCTCATCTGTTTCTGGGATATCATCTTCATTAATGAATACCGATATCCTCTGCTTTCGACTTCCAACTGCAAAAACAAGTGCTTCCCCTTTTTCAAAGGGAACAAAGTCTCCATCTCTTGCAGTAGCCTTTCCATCCATGGTAGCATATTGAACGGTGCAGGCAACATCAACAGATCCATTTCTGAGAACTGTGAAGTTAGCAGTCTCACCTTCCCGAACTCTCACCACACGAGGTTCTGAAATATTGATGAAGAAAAGAAGGAAGATGTGAGCTTTTCTGATCCCATCTCTCTATATATATTTTCATATCACTTTATGTTTCTCCCTGACCACACAAGAAATACCCTCCATTGTGTCTTTGCTTAAAGACTCAGCTCTCATGCCAACTCCTACACGAAGGCTTCTCTGATAACTTTTAGTCAATAACCTTCCCCTTGCCATAATTCCTACAGAAGCCATTGTCTTCAACTCCTAATTTGCCAGTAAATTAGATGCTATCTGAAATCCTCGGTCTACTGTTTCATATACCTCATTTCCAAATCTAGATTGTAACATCCTTGAGAATAAGCCCACATACCTAATATTTAATTTTTGCCACAGCAGTTAGAAGGCTGAGCACAGGACTATGTACATGTTAACTGAAGGTTGAAAATATAAATCAATAAAATTCAAGAGCTTTAAAAGATTCCTGCAATTGTAAACTGAACAGTTTGCAAAAAAAGGGCTTAATAAAGAATTAGACACTGGGGCACCTGGTGGCTCAGTCAGCTAAGCACCTGCCCTCACCTCAGGTCATGATCCCAGAGTCCTGGGATCGAGCCCTCATTGGGCTCCCTGTTCAGCAGGGAGCCTGCTTTCCCCTGCTTGTGTTGCTCTCTCTCTCTCTCTCTCTCTCTCTCTCTCTCATAAATAAATAAATTAAATATTTGAAAAAAAGAGAGAGAGAGAATTAGATACCAATTAAGTTCACAAATAAAACTAAAAAATGTCACCTATAGAGAACAAACTGATGGTTAGCAAAGCGGAAGTGGGGGGGAGGATGGGTAAAATAGGTGAGGGTATTAAGGAGTACACCAGGTAATGTATGGAAGTGTTGAATCACTAAATGGTACACCTAAAAATAATATAACACTGTATGTTAACTATTCTTGAATTAAAATAAAATAAAAACTAAGAAATGTCTTGGGTAGCAAAAGAGAGTTCTAAAGAAAGAATTAAAATACAGGAATGGGGAAGCCTTATTTTACATGTCTAGTAAAGATGAGTTATTAAGTAAGTGAGCATCCGTTGGGTATAATACCCAGACTCTGAACTGGCTACACCATGAACTGGAAGAAATTTCATGGAAGAGTATCCTTTCTTGCACAAATGCAAAAGAAATACCTTGGAATTTAAAGGCAGAGGGAGAACAAAGCTAATAAAACAGTACTTGCTTTATTTTCTTTTTCCTTCACAAGATCTTTAAAAACATTTCTTAAAACATCAAACGGATTGAATAATGATCATCCAAATCATGAAATCATATTTAAACAAGCGTCAATTGTGCTTTATTGAAAATGTTCAATTATAAAAGTTACTGAAAACATATCTATCTACTGTTTAAAAATGTAAGCTCACTCAAAAAAGATAGCAACACCACCTGCAAAATAAATGGGGTCATCATTTCTTCTAATCCTCAGAGTTGCAGTCGTTTTATTTCCTATTTTAGCTCCTCCAGTGGCATTAAGTAGAATAATGGTAAATTCCTCCATTTCCTCTGGAATCTTTTAGAAAACATGACACATGTTTTAAGTTAGGTGATTTATACAAATAATTCCATTATATATTCCTAAATTATTTTTTATCTTTTTAAAAAATAGCTCTATTAATGATAGGACTAACGTTCATCACCATTTCTAATTCACATAGGACTCAGACCCAAAAAAAAATTCTAATGTGCATGTCATCCAAAAAGTACCTCATTCTGACTCATAAAATTTAATAAAAATAGAGATATTTTGCCTACATAAGCTAAAACTATAAATACTACATAGGTCATATTATTTCTGTAAGATGGCATATATGTTGTTTATAAGAAAAAAACCCAGAAAAATAAACTTTTAATCCATTTAGAACAGAGGTCATAATAGTAACAAAAGCTCAGCTAGATCTCAAAGGCCTCTTATAAACCTTACTGAAGCTTCACCATAAAGAACTCAAAGACCATGAGCCTGGGTGGCTCAGTGGGATAAAGACTCTGCCTTAGGCTCAGGTCATGATCTCAGGGTCCTGGGATCGAGCCCCGCATCAGGCTCTCGACTTAGTGGGGAACCTGCTTCCCCCTCTCTCTCTCTGCCTGCCTTTCTGCCTACTTGTGATCTCTCTCTCTCTCTCTCTCTCTCTCTGTCAAAAAAATAAATAAAGACCTCATTCACATGTCCTACCAAGATGAGATTCTCCACCATATTTGAGCCTATATAAATCTCTAGTGGGACATTGTTTCTCTTTCATTCCACCATGTTAGCTGATATTCTCCATATCCTAAAATAGAAGAGTGTCGGAATTTTGTGTCTCAAGGAACAGGCCCAAGGGAAAGAAGACAGGCTTCTGTGACCATTTAAACATAGCTCTGATCAGAAGGGTCCAGTCCCATTGTTCCTTAAGTTCTTTCTCTTCATTATCAATAAATGAGCACCACCCTGGATCCATGATCCATCTGGGGATTGTCCTGATTCTGAGAATGCACCAATAGGATATTTGGTAGATGGTACCCTTGGCTTCAAATGGCCAAAGTACAAGCTGAGAACTTAACCTCACCTTGAATCCCTGATATTTAACATCTACACAGTGTCCCTGGCAACTAAGTTCTAAGAATTGAAGATGCCTTCAGGGAAACCAAAGATATTTTTCCCTTATCTTCTACTTAGACATTATCTTACTTGCATTCTTTATCACATATTTTCATGACAAAACATATTGCCAGATGTTTAATTATTAAATAAAAAAATAATTATTAAGCAATGACAACAAATAAAGAGAGTTACCTCATCTGGAAGGGAGTAAATGGTGAAGTTTTTTGAAAATTCCTGATCTCCAAAGAAAATAGTCCCTTGGACAGGAAATACATCTTGTGTAAAGTCTGGACTAACCACCCATGATACACTAACATCACCAAAGGTGCCTCGATTTCTTATTACATCATAAACAGCTGTGAAATACAAATGTGTATAATATATATAAATATATATTTAACAATTCTAAAATGAGTAAAGAAACTACTCAAAAAACAACAGTAAAAATAACTCTTTTTAATAAAAGTCAATCATTTGCTTAGATAGCCTCAAGGTATATATCTAAATGTGGTATTCTAGTCTTCTTTTTTCAGGTATAAAATTTATAAAATAAATGGGCTTGATCTTTTCTATCACAGTTTGGGATTTTAAAAATCATTCTGCACAGGAAACAGAACGATGATCAAATTAGGTGGGCCTATGACAAAGTTCCACAAGGATATGTGCTAAAAGCAGCTAGAGGAAGTTACGCACTCAAAAGTAATTTTCTCACCTGACAGACACTGCTCTAAAAATAAGCTCCTTCTCATTTCAGGGCACTGCAAAAGCACCCTAGCAGTAATTCTCAGTTTTAAAGTCTTTCCTATTTTACTCGCCTCATTCTTCGGTGTTTGAATTCTACCACGTATGGTTAATTGAAATAAAAATATAAATTCAAATCATCAGTTATCATCACAATACTCATGTAAGAAATAAAAACAGCAATCCTACATATGATTTTTAAAATATTAATATCTGTACTACATGTAATTTTTAAGGCAGATGAACAACTAAAAATAACTATTCACTAAAGAAACGAACTAAAAAATGACTAACTTCCTCTTCAGTAAACAGTACTAGAATATAAGAAGCAGAATAAATTACCACTATAGGTATCGTCTCCTTTACTTTCATTTATCATAACAATTAGATCATCAGAGACAAATTCTATAATCCCATGAGGATCATCATTTTTTAGAATCGTGATGTTGACAACCGTAGCACTTCCCAACTTGCTTTCCCGTTCACCATGGCTGCTGAGGACCACCCAATAGTGTTCATCCAACTAAAATGAACATGTCAAATTAAGAAAAATATAAAGTTGAAATTTTAAAGCAAATAAAAATGTATCTATTCAAGAATATTAATACTGTTTTCCAGAAACATCCGACTCACTGAAAAAAACAAAAGAGCTGATATTATCCCTAAAAAAATTGTTTAACATTCTCCTCTTAAGTGAGACATCAGATACGAAAATGTACACTATCCAAAAAGGGAAAAGATAAACAATGATGCTATACTAACATAGTAAGAAGACTGGATCTTATCACTGATGATCTAGCCATTTAAATTAATAAGAGTAAATAAAGTTAAATTAATTGAAAAGCTACTTATGTATTGGTGTGCAAATACAATGGAACAATATGTGGTTCCTTTAATATAAAACTTAAATTTATTTATTTTTAAAAAGTGATTTTACAGAAAAACTTCAGTTCAAACCCACATCATTAAAAGTTCAAACAGGTGACATAAAATAAAATTAAACATAAACAAAGCTTAAAGAAGATGAAAACTGATCACACATGTTTCATACCATTTGGTATTTCTTTATGTAGGACAAACATACATAATTCAAATTTCAGTGAATCTCACTTTGTTTTTTAAGCTCTTTTTTTTCTTTTGCAAATATAAGGGCGTCCCAAGCCTTTCTTGTTTACTTCTGCTCCTGTATCTTCTTATCAATGTTCAAGATATTTATATTCATAATATACCAGATTCTATCAGCTTTCCACAAAAGCACAAGAAAAAAAATAAAATCCTGTACCTCTGGTATCCCATCCAATCTTGTTAGCAACGTGAGTACAATCTCCCATTCCCCAGGTTTAAATTCTAGCACCCCTGTGTTTCCATAGAACTCGTTGCTATCTCTCGGCTCTACTCGGTAGTGTAGAAACTGCTTCACCAGAGCTCCCCTGGATCGGGTGATGTGGAGCTCTACAGATTCCCCTTCCTTTAAAAAAAAAAAAAAATCCATGAAGTTCAAACTCTTCAAGATTGTTCTTCTGAAGTTGTGAGTACAGAATAGATTGAAGTTTCTTTCATACCTACCTTTATAACATAGGGTCCTCTGGATGTAGGAGAAAATTCAAAAATTCCCCCAGGATCATCATTTTCCAAAATAATTAGGTCACGGCTAGTATATCCAGATTTTAGCACTTGATTTTCCACATTGACCCTGGAGAAGTCAGAAGGAAAAAAAGGAACCTGCTATCTATAATCTTAATACTGAATTTTGCAGCCTTATTTACAATATTTACAACACTTCCAGATAATGAATATGAAGGCTATTAGTTGAAAGTTAAACTGAATTTAAGTGTATTAAAATTATGTAAGATCAAAATACTTTTACTCATAATATTTATGGAAGAACTTCTATTTCTGAATTCATTATATCTTTCATATTTGACTGAAATCAAATATTGCCTAAGTACAGCAAAAATACACCAAAAATATTGTCTAAGTACACCATAAGTAATCAAAGGCTATAAATGTATTTTTATAAAGAACAAAATCTACAGATTTGTTTCATTTTAGGAAAATTTAATTTGTAACATGTAATTAGAAAATACATGTAAATAAAATTGTTTTAACTTTACATGCACTTGAATTTTTTAAAAAATCTAGTGACATAAGATTATACTAAGTAAATAAAAGTTAGATAACTGCATGGACGAAAACAAGCCACACTGATCAAACATAAACGAAGGTGATTAGATTTTAGAAATATTTTGTGACCTTTCATATAATTCTACTCACCTCACTTTTAACCTAATTATTTTTTTGTTATTATAAAAGAAAATATAAAACATAACGCCAAAAAAAAACATGGAATAGAATGGATCTGAGATGCATGACTTGTTAAGCAATTTCTATACATCTCTCAAAACAACATATTTAAAGTTTTTTTTATATTTCTGGTTTTTATGCTCAGTGTATAATTAGAATGATCAAAGAGACTGGGACGCAGGGCTCTGGGAGTTTAAAAGCCAGCATACTCGGAATTCTCAAACCTGCAATCTGCTCTGAACCTTCCCAAATGTCACTTTCTGTTGAACCAAAAAGTACTCAAGATCAGACCGCAAAATTGCCATGAAGCCACAATTAATATGTAGAAAAGACAGGTCACTTCCTATGTAATAGAAAATCAGAATTAACATCCTCTTCTAGCTTTTGGAAATCTGACAGCCAACACCCAGCATATTCATGACTGCAGAAGAGATAGCCCAAATAATAGGACAGTTATTTGTTATATTGTTAATGCAGTCATGTGATTTTCACAGTAAACATACCCATATTTCATACATGCTCCCCTTACCGTTAGAAAATGAAACGACACACAAAGCATGCGTAGGCATCAGGCAAAATTTCTCAAGACCTGCAGATCATGCAGAACCACAGCCTAGTCTAAAACAACGGCTTGAAAAGCAAAAGGTTGAATAACCAAAACCAAGGCATTATTTTGTACACTTACCCAAAATATACGACAAACCTTTCGGTTTCTACCCTGTCGACACAGAAAGAAGTGTGGGAGGGGGAAAGGAGATAGAGACACCATTTGCCAAAATCTCACTAATACTGCTAGACATTTGAACGACAGAGTAAAAATAAAGCTAAAGAAAGCTTTTTGTTTTTTCCCCCACAAACTAGTAATGTTCCGTTATGGAAATTCTGCACACTGGATTCTCTGCTATTGACAAATGTTAGCAAGAGGTTCAGCAGTTTCCACTTAGGGAAGATGACCCCATGGCCAACCAGCATGTCAACGCCCATTGAAGACATTCCTTTCCAGGCCTGCTCCAAGGGGCTGGGGTCTGCCAAGCACTGTGCTTGCTCACAAGCCACAGCAGCTGAGCAAATCTCATTCAGCTTGACTTAGAATTACTTAGTAGCTTTAGTGAGGTTTTTAAAAAACAAAAATCTTCATCCTCAGATCGAAAGCCAGTTATTCTTTGAAAAAAAAAAAAAACAACTCTAGAAGCAAAGAAATACATACCTTTCATCATTTGCACAGAAATATAATTAAGAAGCCATAAGAGAGTATTTTTATCTTTTAACTCTGACAAGTATTATTTAAATAGAACTTCGTATCAGGAAATCTAAATACTTTTCCAAATCCCCAGTGTAATGCATTTTCAAACACTCTTGAAAAACACATGTCAACGTGCACACCCCTAGGGACTTCATTTTTAAGGTCAAATGACACTATTTATAAATATGGGGTTATACACAACATGCATGAAAATTTTTCTGAAATATACCGGCATAGTGAAATTTTTTTTCTGATTTGGGGAAAATTAAACAGTAAAATATTTTTAGCTGGTATACTGAAAGCATCATAAACTGTTTAATTCCAGAGCAACTTTTATCTGTCCTAAATATAGAGAAGTTGCATTTGAATTTGACTTTAGAGAAAGTATATAATGTACCACAGTAAAGTGTTAACTATTTTTTTGTTTTTTAATTTTTATTTTTTTTTCAGTGTTCCAAGATTCATTGTTCATGCACCAAGTGTTAATTATTTTTGTTGCATTATTATATCATAACATTGTAATAACACTACGATTCATTCTTTCATTTTAGTTTTGTTAAAAATTTGCAAAATTGAAATATTTAGATAAATTATATAATTTTGCATTGTAGATGTTATTCTCACATTTATTTAATAAATATGTCTTGGAACACTGAAATGTTATTGGCTCATTCTTACTCATACACAATTGAGATAATATAAGTAAACATTATTACTAATTGAATTAAGACATTTTAATATAATATTGAGTGAATTTCCTGTATTTGAAAAGAGAGGAACTAATAATTTCTGAAATACGTTAGCCCATGATTTGTACTTCCTTGTGTACTGTTCTTGCCCATAGGAGAAATAAATACTTAAAAATTATATTTAATTAATTTAAAGGTTTATATGATCATAAAAAATGACTTTTTTGAAGAATATAAAAAATATTCACTATAAAACTTTCAAAGGTGAAATTTAAATCATTCTTTAAAAACTTAGCCAAAACAGAAACTCAGCTAAGAGTTTTTATGAATTGCTATATCTTGATTGCTATATCTTGGTTAATAAATGCTGTTTGTTTTCTTTCTTTTACTTTTTTTTTGAAGACTGCCCATTGATTTAATGAGTACTCAAACCTAACTAAAAAAAAAAAAAAAAAACCGACGTGAAAAAATGGTAATTTTCAGTTTTCATTTACATTACATTACACTGATTTTTTAAAATAATTTGAAATACCTTTCCTTAGGATGTAATGTGAAATACATATTAAGTCATTAAAAGCACACATTTAGACAGTGTGTCTGTTACATTTTTTATTTTTTTATTTTATTTGTTTGTGTTCTTTGTTTTTAGTTTTTATGTAAAAAAGGAAGTAAACAGAATTCACTTACGAAAACAAACAAAATATACAGCACTTAGTAGATCTGTTCCCTACATTCTGTATTTTTCTTTGACATAAAAATAAGATGTTTACACAAAATATCTACAAAGAAAAACCTAATTGTAAAATATAGATAGGATCAGGGGTTCCATAAAATAATTATTACTCTTTCGGTCCAGATTAATATGGTATAATGTAATGCGAATTGATTTTATCTGTGATTTTTATTGTTTATAAAATATTAATTTTGCAAAGCCCTCCAGTCACACTAACCTTCTCAAGTATGTATAAACTTTAATATAGATAAACTTGGTTTTTATTTTATTTTTTTATAATTAACTGACATCAGTTAAACACAGAACTTTTTTTCACTTTTGGAGGTTTTCTGAATTACTGAAAAAAATATCTCTCTTTGAGACTGTAGTATTTTCCTAACATAAATTATCCACCGAAAAATGTTAAATAAATCCTTATTATTACTGAAAAAACCCTTAAATTTGTATTTTTGATTCTCTGAAAAATATGTATTACTTAGTGTTCAAATTCTATGTTAAAAAGAAAATTTCATTATATTAAGATTAACGCTTTCTCTTTACTCACTCAAAAAAGCTCTAATCCTCTCCCCTGTTGAAAATGAAGCAAGCACAGCTGTTTGCTTAACCTAACATTTTAGATTTGTTGCTGCCTACTTTTTTAATATAGCAACTTATTAGGTATACTTATGTTAAATCTGATTCCTTCAAAAAATGCTCTGTATAATGTTTCCTCACAATGAATAGCAGGGTAAAAGTTCACTATGTCACAATACTCACAGTCTAACCAGAGCCTTCAACAACAACAACAAAAGTCAGAAGCCCAGCAAAATGTTATTTAGTTTTTTCTCTTTACTTTATATGGAGGAAATAATTAAAACAAAAAACAAAAATTATTTCAGAGAACTCGAACATAAAACATATCAATGTTACTAAATAAACATAACCTAAACGGGTTATTACCTGTCTAGAGAAAGTGTTACTGTCTCATTCATTTCCGGTGTGTCATCAGCTTTGACTGTAATGTTGATTGTTGTGTCGCTTTGCCCAGATAAAAACACAACAGAGCCATTAAAGGGACCTATATCGTCCAGGGTCACTGCTTTTGAATTAAAGCCAGAGGGCTTCAAACTCCAATAGACAGTAGCCTGGCCATCGGTTCCATCCCGATGTAAGGGAATGTATACCTTATTTAAAAAAAAAAAAAAGGAACAATTTCTTCTGAAATATATGCTGACAAATTATGTAAGTTTTTCAGTTAGTGCATCCACATGTTATTATATGAATACATGTATTCTGCATAGAGAGGCCAACTATTAAATAACATTAAAATATAACTGCCAATGTCTTTTTAAGCATAAAAATAATTTTAGATAAAACTTTTTATTATTTTTGCTAACCAAACTTATCTGCAAAACTGCTCCCACCCAAAAAATATCCCTAACATGTATTTTGTCTTAATAAAAGGATATTTTAAAAGCCAAAGAATAGTGAAAAAAACCCACAGGACATGTTGGTTAAATACTAAATTTCCATCAGAGTTTCTCAAAAAAAAGAAAAAAGAATGTAATATCACAATATAAACTGAAAGATAAACTTTTGTAATTAAAGCTAGAAAATTATGAAAAATTCATCTTAAAGTGATGGAGGCAAATATAAGAAAATAATAATATAAATAAGAACAAGTAATGTTTCTAACCAATACAATATATCCAGTAGGAATAAACTGAGATACTCAAATCATAGTTCTGGGTGACCTTGGGCAAGTTACTTAACCTCTCTGACCTCAATTTCCTCAAGTGAAATGAAGCTAGGGCTTCCCCATTTTGCAAGTTTGTGGAGAGGATTAGAGTGCCTCTCCATTGTATGAGCTAAATAAATGGCAGCTATTATAATAATTCTGAAACAAATTATTTTTGGTACTTTTATTTAAGTGGAGTACATTTCAAATACAGAAAACAAATTATTTTTGGTAGTTTATTTAACTGCAGTACATTTCAAATATAGAAAAAGGATCATTGTAGATAATAATAAAGTTTTTTTCAAATAAAGAATATAAATGAATACTTAATGGTAGATACACTATTCTTTTTAGGCCCCCAAAAAACTATCTTCTTTGTTCTTTGCTTTTTAATACAACCCTTCTTGAAAAATGGAAGATACTTTCCTCACTAACCATTCTGCTAATTTGACTAGCATGGTCAGGGCTGCAGACTACTGAGCAAAATAAGATATTTAAGAAAGACAAAAAAATTAAGAGTCACCCTGAGCGAGTGGGTGTGGCCTGGGCTATAGATGGGACAAAGAGAAAGAGAAATGAGGGAAATTTCCACCCTTTCTGCTTCCCAGAGGGGAAGAATGCAGGTTTACAGAGCCCAAAACTTTCCCTCAAAACTAATTTCCCTCAAGGGAAATATATGAAATGGTAAATTGACAGCAGATAATGAATAAAAGAAATCCACTCTCTAAATGTTTTTTAGTTTTTTGGTTTTTAGAAGGAAACAGTGTATTAATAAAAAATACAAAAAGTCAGAACCATCTTGAACAATGAGATGCTCTGCCAATTTACAGACTCAAATATACAAACAAAGGAAGTCGCAGATACGATATTTTGACGTAAGACTTTGACAACAAAAACAATTCTCCTCTTTTTCTGATTTGAACCCCAATCCATTTTAAATCAAATCTAAGTTAGGAGAGTCTTAGAGAAGGTTTCAGGGATAGACCGTGACTCAGATAATGGTAAAGCTGAAAGTCAGAGTCATCCCTAAATAAGTGGCAGGAAAATTCAATCAGGGTAGGGGGCAGGTAGGGGTGCTATGTATATGAGTGCTCGTGTGTGTGTGTGTGTGTGTCCACAAAAATTTACCCATATATATAATATAAAATTTCTCAGATTTGGCATCCCACAACTTTACCATCGCCAAGTGGAATGGCGATCCAAGGGGATCCCTTCCACCGCCAAGCACAGAACACAAGGCAGCCACCCTAGTCCTGCCCAAGGCAAGCATGAGGAATGCTGATAAATGCAAAAGGTCAGGGATACCTATAATACATGTGACTTGGCCAATATAAAAATTATGTTTAGCTATCACTCTGGCAAATGTCATACCACTATCTAAAAGCATCCACATCAAAATACCCAATCCTGGTCATGAGCAATTAATTCTAATTTTATTCTAACAAATATGGCAAAAGATGATGGAAAAATCACATATTCATTAGTTACTTATATCAAATGACATATTGAAGACTTGCTGTAAATGGTGAAGCTTTTCAAGATCTGTTAAGTCTGTACGTTAATTCTACAAAAAAAGAGAAACTGTCTATGGCTTATCTCAGACTCATCAGGCCCCATCAATAAGAAAAAGCTTACTTACCACTTCAGCAGCAGAATCTTCTGGTTCATATAAAATGACTGGAAGATTGCTAAGGAAGCCAATTTCTCCATTTGCAATGTCTGGAGTGACCACTAAAGAAATATTTTGGATTTTCCCAAATCTAGGACTTAAAGGTGGGATTGGGGGAACTATGTTCACCAACTCCACAGTTTCCAACTATAATAAACAAACAAACACAATAAAAAAATTAAAAGAACAGAAATTTTTTAATTAAAAAAAAGTCTTAATAGCATGGGGCAGCAAAGTAAATAAGTAAAGATCACAAACTTGGCAAATTCATCTCCTCTTTCAGTCACCATCCTACTTCAATCTCCTGCACTGGCTTCCTGAGTTTTTTGTTTTTTGTTTTTTCTCTTCAGTTATTATTCCTCATGGTTCTTTCTAAGCCCTTTATCTTATAATATCATACCCTCTCCCTAATATCTGGATCTCTCCTTTGAACTCCAAATCCTTATAACAACTGCCCCTGGACATCATATAAATGTCACATAGACACCTTACAGTTAGAATGTCCAAAATAGAAATCACTATATCCCTGTCCCCTCACTACTAACATCACCAGCACTACCAACTGCTTTTCCTCCTTAACACCTGCACCCAACTATCTCGACCCTAAAGCCAAACCAAGAGTTGCCCCACATCTCATTCTTCTCTTCCAGTGACCCACACCTCCAATCAATTACACACTCCTCTTCTGTGCCAGAGAAAATTCACTATCAGAAGCTCATTCAGAACTCCAAATGTAACCTAACATGTCTCTCCATTTAAAGAAAAACAACATATGTATATCACACAGTATCCCTGTGCTTAATGAACATGACCACTAGAGTAACTTCCACGATATTCTCATCTAAAATAGTCTCCCTTCATCATCTTACAAGTCCAAAATGTACTCACTCTTAAACACCAGTTAAATCCCCCCTTTCATGAAGATTTCCTGGTATCTCCAGCCCTTCTTATTCTATCTTTCTGAACTTCTACAACTGCTCTCCCTAAACTTAGAACTTTATTATAAATTTCACATGGTGTTTGCTTATCATCATTTTGTAAATTCCAGACTTTTACTTTCCAACATAGCCCTTGTGAGTCTGTGAACTTCTCACTATTTTCCTAGGCCATGACACAGACCCAAAACTACAGCTGAGACACAATAAATGCTTTTCAACTCATCCCTCCAACACAAAACGAGCTTTATAGGAATCCTGGTATATCACAAACCTTCAATATCTTAATATTCTAACTTTCCAAAATCCACCTGATTAATCCATACAGTTGAGGAGTATAGGAATATATGATCATTCAGGACTGCAAAAACAATAAAGATTTTAAGATGAAAAGCAATTCTGAACTTAGTAAGACATTTTGGATCTCCCACTCTTTAGAGCCCTCTGATAGGCTGTGTAATGTGGAAACAATACCAATAAGTAATCACTAGAAAAGACTTGTGATTTAAATTGATTTTCCACAAATGGACAGGTGTAGTTCTGATCCCACACACAATGTCACATTTTATGATAAATGATATATATCTTAAAGGCAAAAGTAAACGGCCTTTTAAAATGTCACACATTTTTCTTTATGAATGGATAAAGAAGATGTGGTATGTATGTATGTATATGTGTGTGTATGCATGTGTGTGTGTGTGTTAAGAGTCCAACTCTTGATTTCATTTCAGGTCACGATCTCAGGTTGTAAGGTTGAGACCTGCATCAGGCTCTATTCTGGGTATGGAACCTGCTTAAGATTCTCTCTTTCTTCCTCCCCTTTCCCCTCCCTTTCCCCCTCTCTAAAGATAAATAAATATTTTTAAAGTTTTTTTTAAATCTAAAAGTCACATATAGGAGAAAGATACGAAAAACTCCATATTTGGTAAATAGTCATTTGCATAAAAGAAAAAAAGAAATTAGACTGATACATTTTGCCAAATATGGTATTAGACCAAGTCAAGTAAAATAAAACATGTAATTCTTTACTATACTGCATTTACTTTATAAAATAAATACGATGTAAAGATAAATAGTAAAAACCACATACTTGTCATTCTTTCTAGAGAAAAGAAATACAGATACATGTAAATTTCCACTTATCTTAAGAAAATATTACAAATAAACAAAATGTATTTAAATATATATAATGTATATATTTGATTTATATATATTTAAATGCATATATAAAATGTATATAAATATAAGGTATACATTGTTTGGAGGCAGAGATGTGTCTCAAATACTTGGTCGTGCATGAGTAAGCATATGTTTGTGAATGAACACTCTCATTCCCATACATTCGCAAAGAGTCAAACTGATAATACTATTTAAAACATCAATATATTTTTACTTCAAAATTTTCTAAAAAGAAAGGAGGAAAATAAGTAAGTCATATCTTACATTTATCAAAAAAAGCTATAGAATTCATTCTAAATAAAGGATTTTTGAAAAATAAAAAGAAAGAAGATATAGAAGGCTATGAAATGAACTGATCAAAAGGAAAATGCTAATTTTCCATGGCTTATTTCCTAGTCTCTAAGCCTTTTTGTCTGGGTTCCTTAAGCATCTGCTAAATCAAACTGCCCCACTCATAAAGAGTCGTTCTTTGCTTTCAGACGGTTTGCAACTGGGACAGCACATTAGCAAACCCCAAGCCTGCCAAAAGTTGTATCTCAGACTAATGTATTTAGCAGAGAGAGTTAGTGAAGAATGAGGAGCTCATGTCTCAGATTCTCCTTTCTTCAGTTTCATTCAACTTTCCATGCAGAATCTGATGCCTCCTATTCTTGAGTTGCTCATCCATTATGTACTATACAAAATACACAACCTTCTAATTTCAACCAGCCTTCCAGAACCTACAGCTGTTTTGAACCTTGAGGAATTGTGTCGGTGACTAATAATGTCTTTTCTTTTTCCTAAACTATTAAATTAACTGTCTGTACTGTAAGACCTTTTGTTTTTTAACTGAATACAGAAAGCTAAAGAATTGAGTCTGGAATTAGTGATACAAACAGATTTCTAAACTGGCATCTCCAAAATTCAGACACTACACACTTCTTCAAGTTTTCCTGTACTTTTCAAGTAGCAAAAGAATAAATTTTGTCATGTTCATATACAATGCTGAAAATAGCTCAGATAATATCTGATCCAAAGATGGTCCCCAATAAGGCTTTGTTTACAAAGAGATTCTCTGCAGCTACTTGGATAGAGGTACTGGATATTTTCAAAAGACTAAAAGCTTACTAGAAAGGTTACTAATATTGGCACAGATACAGGGGGTCTGTATCCACAGTAAAAACTGGTCTTGAGGCAGCATGAGAAAAGAAATCAGAAAGCTAAAATGGGAACAGAAAAGTTCTCCAAAACTCAAAATCAACATTACTGCATCATCAGTCCTTAAACTCACCTCATATGACTACAATGACTACAGACTACAATGACTACAAGAATGCCAGGATGCCTAGGCCTCCGTGAAAGTAAAAGCAACTGTGTAAAATCTTCACTCTCTTTCACTTGGGCTAATATCACTGTGCCCTATGCAAGACTGGAGACAGACAGAAGGGAGAACTGAAAACTAACACACCTTAAACATATGTTATGAATTTAAATATTTGTGCTTCCCCAGAATTCGTGTATTGAAAACCTAATCCCCCGGGTGATGGCATGTGGAGATGGGATCTTTGGGAGATATTTGGGTCATGAGGGTAAACCCCCATGATGCAATTAGTGCCCTTATATGAAGAGACGCCAAAGAGTTTGTTTCCTGTCTCTCTCCACTATGTGAGGACACCGCAATAAGACATTGGTCTGCAAAGCAGGAAGAGAGGGCTCTCACTAGACACTCTCCATGCCAGCACCCCGATCTCGGACTTTCCAGCCTCCGGCACTGTGAGAAATAAAGGTCTGTTGTTCAAGCCACCAGTCTCTGGTATTCTCTATAGCAGCCTGAACTAAGAAAATGTATGTTAATGACAGTGTTCTGAATCTAAAGGACACTAACAGCAGAAAAGGCAAAGGACAGCGCTGAGACCAAAAATAAAAACAGAAACACCATCAAATTCTGAAACTCCTCGTAACAAGTTATTTTCTCCCAGGGATTCTTGAAAACTGCGAAGTGTGGTAAATGCTACCCTAAGTGCACACTGGTGAAATTAGTTATGCACTTACATGTATTATTAGGCCTAATCTTAAAATGTTGTGACCTATTTTTTTTATAAGGCAAAATGTATAGGTTTGGTTTTGTTTTTTGTTTTTTGTTTTTTTTAAAGATTTTATTTATTTATTTGAGAGACAGAGAAAGTGAGAGAGAGCATGAGAGGAGAGAAGGTTAGAGGAAGAAGCAGACTCCCTGCAGAGCTGGGAGCCCCGATGTGGGACTCGATCCCGGAACTCAAGGATCATGACCTGAGCCGAAGGCAGTCGCTCAACCAACTGAGCCACCCAGGCGCCCATTGTTTTTTGTTTTTTAAAGATTCATTTATTTATTTGAGAGAGAGAGAGCGCGAGAGAGAGCATAGAGGGGAGAAGGTCGGAGGGAGAAGCAGACTCCCCGCGGAGCTGGGAGCCCGATGTGGGACTCAATCCTGGGACTCCGGGATCATGACCTGAGCTGAAGGCAGTCACTCAACCAACTGAGCCACCCAGATGCCCCGAAATGTAGAGGTTTTTTAAAAATTTCTAAATACATCTCCACATGTGTTCTGGTAGCAGCATTCTAGTCCCTTTAGCTTCTTGCTCAACATGGCCAGGGCCAGGGGCTCTACCACATGCTCAATTCCACTTCACAGATGCCAATGCCCCATCTGGCCGCTCATGTCAAAAGAGCATCCCACAAGCCACAGGGGAAGCAGACACTACTGTGTACAAGGCCATGTTCTCTTCACCCATCACTCCAAGAGAAATTCAGGGGTCCTCCAAGAATGGGTTGTCCTCATAGACAGAAGTATGCACATCATACATTCTCCATTTTGAGATGACACAAAATACCACTAACAAAAATAACAAAAGATAAAGAGGGTGCCTGGGTGGCAGTCTTAAGTGTCTGCCTTCAGCTCAGGTCATGATCCCGCGGTCCTGGGATCGAGCCCCACATCGGGCTCCCTGCTCAGTGGGAAGCCTGCTTCTCTCTCTCCTACTCCCCCCTGCTTGTATTCCCTCTCTCCCCGTCTCTCTGTCAAATAAATAAGTAAAATTTTTTTAAAAAACAAACAAACAAAAAAAGATAAAGAACAGAATCTCCTACCGTTAGTGGCAAAACCTTTGGAAACAATGGCAAAAGGTCTCCCTGTGGGAACATGTATTACAAAGAGGTATTGTCTACATATTGATAAATCATATATCCCCATAACAGGTCACCTACTAGACCCCTCTACCAGGAGTCCTCAAAAAATACACAAATGGTACAAGCATGAGCAGTGTCACAGCTGAAAACGAACAAAAAAAAGAGTCTTCAGACTAAAAGGACCTACCCCATCAAGCACTAAGCAAAGTGGTAAACAGTCCTGTGGAATTTAAACACTAAGAAGATTTTTTTTTTAAAAAAAGCTCTCAGGGTTAACAAGCAAGTTACCTAAAAAAGTAAACAATGTCTTTCCCCCAAAATTCTCATCAGCAACTGTGCTATAGAACAATACCCTCCAAATTCTGAAGAAAAAAGTATTTTTTTATTTTTATTTTTATAGAGAGGGGGAGAGAGAGACAGAGAGAAGAATGGAGGGGCAGACGGAGATGGAGAGAATCTCAAGCATGCTCCACACCCAGTGTGGAGCCCAATGCAGGGTTCGATCCCACAATCCTGAGATCATGACCTTGACCAAAATCGAGAGTCAGACGCTTAACCAAGTGAACCACCCAGGCACCCTGAAAAAAATAATTTTAATCTAAAAATTTCTACCAAGCCAAACTATCAATGTGAGTTTGAAGTTTTGTTTTTAGCTTCTCAAAGTCTCAAAAAGTTTACTTTGCATCTTCCTTCTCTGCACATGTATTAGAGGAAGATACACTACAACAAAACCCAAACACAATCCAAGAAGGAAAAAGCAAGAGATCAAGAAAATTCAGGAGCTCAGTAAAAACCATCCCAAGTTAGCATAGAAAGCAGTTAGTACGGCTAACTCACCATCCAACATATATAAGAAAAGTGGAAGCCAGAACATGGTGAGGATGGCATACAGAAAGGGAGCAGTTAGAAATACTAGAGAAAGCAGCAAAAACCATAAAACAAAGTCTAGGCAAAAATATGAGACCAATTTGTGCATGATTCAAAAAAATTAATGGAATAAGAAACTTCATTTGATATATATTTCGGTTAGCAAAGTATGTGGAGATACAGGATTATAAACTATTTCTTTATCGACTCATTCATACTATTTGAATTTCTATTAAATTTACTTACATAACCAAAATTTGATAAGCATCCTTTATTGCTTTCTAATTTTCAGAATCAACCAATACCAAATGCATGAAAACATAACCACACTATCATAAGTGAATACAGATTTTTTTTAAATTTTGGCAATAAAAATAATGTTTTGGTTAATAAAAGAGATAAAAAAAGACAAAGTGGAAGAATATGTTATAGAGTCCTGACTTCTTTTATTAAATAGATAAGAATCCAGAGACTCTAACTATAGTTAATAGACAAAGAAACAGATTTTTTAGTATGTTATTTAAAAATATCTACACAATCGTTCTCATATTGCTTCTTTATTTCTGAAATGCCTCTCCTGCAGTATTCATCACGAAAAACAGTATTTATCCTACAAAGCCCATTACTATGTCATATTTTCCTAAATCAACTCAAAAGAATGGTGGATCTTTCTCCTTCTCTCTCTCAATCTCTCCCCTCCCCGCCTTCCTGGATTAACAATCTGTGTTACTCCATTTTGTCATCCATTATTTTCTGACCTCCATTTCAAGTTGGTATACTTTTATTAAAGTATTAACTTTAGGACCCTTGTTTTATTCATCCTTATATGGCTTAGGAACAGACACGTTCTCCCCTTGGACTCCCTCAACAAACTGTAGTAACTAATGGTAGCATCCGAACTGTCAATGTGGCAAGATAATGGTTAGTTAACTCTCTCAGACAAATACATGTGTGGTTGAACCAAAGTTAAAATTGTTCTAATCATTACAGTACCTTTACTAGAAAGTGGGCCCCATTTTGAAGGAACGCATCATTTCTTATTGGAAGTTTTGTGGTGACTTGGATTTTTTGTTCTGGAAAAATGAGGTTATTTCTCCTGGACATATTTAAGATGCCGTCTTTTGCTCGCAAAGGGTCCACGGCTCCAGCAGGAATATAAACAGCAGAATAAAACATCTTCACATCCCCTTTAGTTCCTCCTAGTCTTGTAAAACTCAGGGATAAATATCGTTCACCTGGGCTGCTTTCAATCTTCTGGTTTTCCATAGGAAAAAATGTTATTAGGCCATAAACATCATCACTATCCTGAATGTAGAACAAAAGCTGCAGATAAAGAAATAAAATATTGAAGTGTAGAATTCTCACATCTGAGAATACAAAACTGTTGATTTTCTTGGCTATTCTTATTTTTAATAGTTTTTTACATATCATGTAACAGAGTAAAAGATGACTCAAAAACAGATTGGCAGCTTTCTTAATTTATTGTTTGTGGAATTTTTTTGAAGAGTAAACTTTTTATTTACAAAAAAGACCACCCTGAGTAATGGAAACATACATCATTTCTAAAAACAAGTGTTCTTCCTGTTGCATCCAACTACATAAAAGTGATTTGTGTGATCAAATTCTCTGGCTCTTCTGTAACACAGAAATATTCACACAAGTAAAGCATAACAAGTGATCTACCTCTGCTGGTTCGCTCACTTCTGCACCTCCTCGTACTGTATGAGGCAGAATCCGAAGTAGGTAAGCTTCTGCTTCTTCTGGAAGATCATCATTAACAATAGTAAGAGGAATTGATGCCAACATCTGCCCTTGTGCAAAATGGAGAACTCCAGAACTTGGTCTGATATCTGCTGTCACTGGTGAGGGATCACTGCTATTCCGTGTCAATTCCCAGTTCACAGAAATATTCCCATGGGTGCCACCATTTCTAACCACTGTAATTTCTTCAAATCTAGAATTTTAAAGTTAATACATATGGTCACATATTATACTGTGTTTCCCTTAGCTGGGGCTTTTTCAACATCAAACTGGCCATCAGATTTTGGTAAAAGCAGAGTCCATATCATAGAGAATGAATGGCTGTTTTTAATAGGAAGGGGTAGATATGTAGATGTGTCCTGGAAACCTATCATAGTATGAATTCATTTGCATATTTAAATCACTCTGAAAATAAGAAAGAAAACAGCAAAACCATGGTGGAAGAAGTGACACAGTTCGACACTATGTCCAACGGCACAAATACTGAATCACGGAATAATATATTAAAATAATTGTAACAGGCTTAAAATAAACCATACCTTGATGCTGTATCTTCATCAATTACAACTGTCCTTTCAAACAAGATACTGTTGAATGACAGGACTCCATAAGGTTTGTCGTTTGGCTTAATGGTGATTTGCACAGTAGACGGGGCTAATAGCACAGCATCTCCTTGCAAGGTATCTTTTAGTAATACAACATGAAATGATTCCGCAATCTCTGGAATGGTGTCATCAACTATCTGAAATTTTAGGTGTGATTCATGAATAAAAGGTGGAAAAACAATAGTTGGGGTTGGCTGAAGATCAATGAAGTCTAAATTTTGCTGTGCATGTGCTGTTGAATTCCCAGTTACAATAACATAACTGATTGAAACCTCATATTCATCAGATCCAATCAGATACCCATTGTCATCTTTCCCACGAACCACTGGAATTAGGAGTATGTGGTCTTCCTCAGGAACCAAATAAATATTCTGAACGAATCTCACGGGACTATCATTTTTCTTAATGATTATCTCAACTGAGCTCCTAGAGGTGTTGATCTCAGCTCCTCCTTCTATACTTTTCAGTTGAATCAAAAATATTTCATCATTTTCTGGCACCTGTCAAATAAATATAAACAGCAGCAAAAATATCAATAGCCAAAACATTTGCAAAGAAACCAAAGTATACAAAGTTGCTATGTTTCAGTACAAAGAAAAAAAATTTAACTGAAGGGAGTGGAGAGACTTCTTTAATATATTAAAATATCTTCCAAAGTTACATAATGTATTTTAGATAGAGAAGGAAAAGTTCATAAAGCAATGGTATGGACAGGTATTAAAGTATAGGTATAATGTCTTTCAGTCTTAATCAATCTTTAGGTAACGCTAATGATTTGACAGTAAAACTGAGCATAAAATTTTATTAGTTTCATCAAATTGGTAGAGTCGGAAGTAGCATGACAGTAACCTAATAATAATATATAGGAATAAGAATCTGGAATAATATAGATATATAATATCTAAGAATCTGGAAAACTACATTGAACATCACATGCAAGCTATTAGTTTTCAACATGTGAATTATTCTTGCTTTTCTCTAAATGATTTCTAATTTGAGAGGTAAATATATACCAATCATATGATTTCCAAACTACATATCGTGCCTCTGGAGAACAAGCTATAAGGGTCACCTATCAGGGAAATGCTGACATTGTTAGAGTGAAACTTTTTTTTTTTTTTTGGCAACTGCACAGAAATCTTGTGAATAATAATCTTCACTATGCTGTTTAAATAATTCTGTTTTATGAATAAAAGGGAAGAAAGAAGTCTTTTTACCTCCATCAACAGCAATGTAAAAGGTAAGGCTATTTCTCTAAAAAAAAAAGGTGTAATTTGGTGATCTTTTAATTGCCCAATTTTACTGAGGAAGAGTTGACAAATATAATTGTAAAATATTTTAAATGTACACATGATGGTTTGATGTATATATACATTTTACAATAACTGCAGAGATCCAGAGAATTAACACAATCATCACCTCACACAGTGATTCTTTTTGTGTGAATGACTGAACACTTATGATCTACTAGCAACAACTTTCAAGTATACAATACTTATTTTTTTTAAAGATTTTATTTATCTATTTGACAGAGAGAGATCACAAGTAGGCAGAGAGGCGGGCAGAGATAGAGGGAGAAGCAGGCTCCCTGCTGAGCAGAGAGCCCGATGTGGGGCTAGATCCCAGGACCCTGAGATCATGACCTGAGCCAAAGGCAGAGGATTTGACCCACTGAGCCACCCAGGCACCCCTACAATACTGCATTATTAATTGCAGGCACCATGCTGTCCATTAGATGCTCAGAGGATGATCTTTTAAATTTCTAGTTAAAATGCATAATTAATCATTGCCCCAAATTATAACCCTTTCAAGGATCTAAAAACAAAAGGTTTTTACTAGCTTAAAGAACCAGATGAACTAGAGTTATCAATGCTACCTAATATTTCATTTTTTCAAGAGAAACAATTTCTAATAATGTCTCCTAAATCATTTGTTTTTCTTCTCTTGGGATTTTTTGTGATTTGATTTCATGATTTTTTTTTTTTTGTAGCAAGGTCGAGGGATGATTAAAAATTCCCAGCTTCTTTATTCTCTCTTTTTTTCTGACAATATTAAGATTATTGTATTAAGTTACGTTTTCTCTCATTTAAGTCACAAGAGATACCCTTGCACATAATTGTTCAAATCCCTTCCATTCTTACTTAAGTTAGCTGTGACATATATCTGAATCCTTGGTAACTTCAGTGTGAAATATAAAAATAACTAAAGCCTTCCCATGAATGTGAACACTTAAAATATCCAAACAAAAGAATATCAATTACAGTAGAATTTTCTCTGCTTCCATAGTAAAATACTTATGCTGGGTAGGTAGTACTATACCTGCTCAAAACTGAAATCACTAACAAAAATCAATCATCAGGGTTTACAAAATGCTTAAGTTTTTGTAAGACGTGGTTGCCAATTATATTCAGGTTCCTCAGATTTTAGATATAATTTTATGTGACCTAAATTAGATAAATATTAATCATATAGACTCCAAAATGGCTCTTTATAGCTAAGGTATACACTAACTAGTTAGTACAATACACTAACCTTACATAGGACTACGTTCTTGAATGATTTCAAATAGTGAACACAGATTAACGCTTGACATAATGTTCTCCAACATATCTGTACTACAGGCAGAGTCCCTGTCCCATTGAAGCACTTAACAGTATCTCACCTCATCATCAAGTACTGTCAAGTTATAAACCACTGTTGCTCTGCCAGGGGGAAAAGTGATATTTCCTTTAACTGGGCTCAAATCTTCCTCAGGTGGATTTGGGCCACCCTCTACCTGCAAATAAACACACAGCACCATCAATAAACACAAAATATTTCGCAAGAGTAAGAAAGCATTACTGTGATTTGGACTGACAAAAATCTGAAATGTTTTTTTTTTAAATGTTTTGAGAGAAGAATTATAGAAAACTGTACATAAGTCTGCCCTTCTAATTAATATTCGAGGCCTATAATATAGTTATAGATCTTGACTATAATCACATTAAACTACATGGTTTCTAAAGCACTTTCTCTTTTTTTTTTCCTCAGCCATTATAGTAATATGAGGGGAAAAAATCTGTATTTTCTTGAGAGGAACGTATTCAAATTTGGCAAAGTCTCTAAGTAACTGAATGAAATGGCAGTACCACCACTGATCATTAACACTGAGTAAGATATTAAATAAGCCCAAGGGATGCCTGGGTGGCTCAGTCAGTTAAGTGTCTGCCTTTGGCTCAGGCCATGATCTCAGGGTCTTGGGATCCAGTATTGGGCTACTTGCTCAGTGAGGAGTGTGCCTCTCCCTCTGCCTCTGCCTTTAAATCTTTAAAATAGACATAATACTATTCACTTCACAGGCTAGATGTGAAGACATAATAAAATCATTCCTTTTGAAAAGTAATTATTGGGGCGCGTGGGTGGCTCAGTCATTAAGCAACTGCCTTCAGCTCAGGTCATAATCCCAGGGTCCCCGGATTGAGCCCGGGATTGAGCCCTGCATCAGGCTCCTTGCCCAGCGGGAAGCCTGCTTCTCCCTCTCCCATTCCATCTGCTTGAGTTCCCTCTCTCACTGTGTTTCTCTCTGTCAAATAAATAAAAACCTTAAAAAAAAAAAAAAAGAGAGAGAGAAGTACTTATTAAGTACTCTGTGCCTGATCTCTTTTATATGCTAAGGATATAGCAGTGAACTGGCAAACTGCCTATCTATAAAGACCTACATTTAATGAAAGGGAAAAATGATAAATAAATGTATATTTTCCAGATGATGATAAGTATTATGGAGAAGAAATTAAGAAGGGCACAAGGGAGACAAAGTTCTGGGAAGAGATGCTGGTTTTTATATGCAGTGAGAATCAATGGAAAGCACTTAGAACAGTAAATGGCAACATTAAGTGCTCAGCAAATGTTAGTTGTAATTATTTCAACAAAACAAAGGCTCAAGACTCAAGAAAGTAACTTCAGACATCAGAAAGTAACATTCAAAGTTTGCAATTTTGCCTTATCCTTTCCCCAGTCAATTTTTTTCCCAATTTTTCCCACATATGTTACTAGATTCATTTTCAAAAATATACTAAGACTACTGCATATTTAATTAGTGTTACTATGTTTTTCATTCATTATTCTCTTACGCCATTCTATTTTTCGATGCAATTAACACAACCATCATACAATGTAGGTCACCATGAGCACAAAGAAAACTCTTCTATGCTTCAGAACTGTTATGTAAATCCAACTATCCATTTTACTGATATTGCGATTAATTAAGATAGAAACTAATAAGATAGAATTCAATGCTCTAATATTTGAAAACAGCATATGAACATGTTCTAGATATTATAAGACACAAATATTATTTGAAGATTTGAATATGTATCTCATAAAATAGCGATATGATGACACATTGGTGTGATGTGCTCGGTAAGCAATCAAATGGAATGGTGACAGCTAGCACCCTAAGAAATCTTCCTCACCCTCAGCCTATCTTATTCATGTCAAATACTGTAACACCTTTGGACCTCCATGCTGGAGTGTGATTGCTCTTAACAGCATCCATTAAAAGTATTTTTTTAAATAGGGAATATAAAATGGGGGAAGACTAGACATCAAATAATTTTACATAAGTCTAAGTAACCCATGGACATTTTTAAAATTTATATCCTTGAGAAGGTTTATCATAAATGTTTGATGAATTTTTTAGAATTAACATTATTATTATTTTATTTTGTGGTTTATTATTACCAACCAGTATATAAAATGGTACATTGTGTTTCATGGTAGCATGGTATATGCAAGCAGCAAGAAAAACATTTTTTATTAACTATGAAATTCATCAGATAATAAAAGTATTTACTATTATTTCATTTTTATTAAGAGTCATGCTTATTATACAAAGGACCTTGATTTTTTTAAGTTATAGCCCCCTGATGTGAACTCTGAAGTGTTTAAAGTGATTTCAGAGTAAACTTACCTCAAAAGTCACAGTAACCATTCCATAAGTTCCTTTTTCTCTGATGAGAGTAAGAGGCACAGATTCATTTCTGCCCCTGGGCTCACTCACTGTGATTGAAAAAGGCTAGTGGGAACAGCAAAGAAAATCAGGCACTCATCAGCCAGAGGTAGAGTATTACCTTAGAAATACTAAATTTACATAGACAAATTAATCCATATCATACCCTAAGAATGTGGTATGTCCTAGCATTAATTAGCTGTAGCTAATTAAAATGCTTGAAAGGCTAAAAATAGGGCGCCTGGGTGGCTCAGTTGGTTGAGCGACTGCTTCCGGCTCAGGTCATGATCCTGGAGTCCCGGGATCGAGTCCCACATCGGGCTCCCAGCTCCACGGGAAGTCTGCTTCTCCCTCTGACCTTCTCCCCTCTCATGCTCTCTCTCGCTCTCTCTCTCTCTCTCAAATAAATAAATAAAATCTTTAAAAAGAAAAAAAACTAGTTAAAAAAAAAAAGGAAGGCTAAAAATAATAGTGTAAAGGGAACATAAAACTTAGTCAAGCAAAAAATGCACGTTCTTGTCCTGATTCTACCATCAGCTGGCTATTCTGCTGAAAGATCTTAAAGGTTATCTAGTTGAAAGATGAGAAATTCAAATGCTCATAGGGATCCAGGATGTCACAAAACCAAGTTGTGCCTCCACCCCAGAGTAGCTGATTGTGACCACTCAGTGGGAGCACCACCAACAGGCCTTGCTCCCAACCACTATGCCCTTCTCACTGGCCAGCCTGCCAGTGCAAAGCAGAGGACTGCTAATGAGTTTCAGGACAAGAAGCCAGGGCTGCAAATGCTGAAACATGCTGGCTTGGGTGACTGAAACCAGGCCTAGAAGAAGAGGAAGAGGGAAGCAGCCAGGTGCATGCTTGCTAGGGCGGCAGTGCTCATCTCTCCTGGTGACCCCCAAGCCTCAGTGTCCCCATCCATAAACAGGGATCAGAATACCTGTCCCAAAGACATCAAACAGCATCAGTGCTATCTTCGTCATCAATATAATCATCAGCCAGGCCAGGAACCAAAGCCAGCCTATTTAGCAACTACTGTGAGCTCAACAGTTAACTTTGTTTCATTTTAACCACATGGGGGCAGGTTCCCAGTCAGGGACTCCCTGGCAGCACTGCAACTACAGCAGTCAGGGACCTGTGACCAATGCTAGACACTAGGATTCATTCCCAGAGGTTAAGAGGTACTATGTCAAGAAAGAAAGAGAGAGAGAGAGAGAGAGAGAGGAAGGGAGGGAGGGAGGGAGAGAGGGAGGGAGAGAGACAGGCAGGGAGGGAGGAAGGAAGGAAGGGGGGAGGAGGGAAGGAGAAAGAAACTTTAAACAAGTCAGTATGAGGTTAGGAGTGATAAGTTGTGAGTGAATATAAAAGAAAGGAAGGAGAAAAATTAAGCAATTAAGAGAGCCTGCTTCATAATTAACTAGTAATTCCCTATCATTTAAATAGAATTGACTGATTAAATTAATTTTGTAAATGACAATATAATGGAGGTCACAAAATGTCTACTATATTGACATTATCCACATCTTTTTTTTAATAAAGATACTGCAATTAAAAGATCGTATTTATCTATAGCCTGCCTTGTTTCAGAGATAATTTAAGGTAAGAAAAAGACATACAATGCACCAATTGTAGCAGCAATCTAAATTGGAAAATAAATAAGAAGCTGGGGAGTATCACATCATCTTTTAGTAATGATAATTAGTAACATGATTCAAAAACCCTCAGTATCAGGAAGGTTACTGTAGTCTAAAACTTAGTGGCAAAATTCAATTGTATCCAAGATAAATTTTGTTTTAAGAGCTGGAAACAGGAACGCCTGGGTGGTTCAATTGTTAAGCGTGTGCCTTCAGCTCAGGTCCTGATCCCAGGGTCCTGGGATGGAACTCCACATCAGGTTCCCTGTCCAGCAGGAAGCCTGCTTCTCCCTCTCCCACTCCCCCTGCTTCTGTTCCCTCTTTTGTTGTCTCTCTGTGTCAAATAAATAAATAAAATCTTAAAAAAAAAATGGCTGCACCATTAAAAAAAAATAAGAGCTGATGGCTCCCCTCAGCAGGGAGCCTGCTTCCCCTCTCTCTCTCTGCCTGCTTCTCTGCCTACTTGTGATCTCTCTCTCTGTCAAATAAATAAATAAAATCTTTAAAAAAAATAAGAGCTGGAAAGAATTACTCTCAAAAACCTGTCTTGTGTACTTCTTTCTAAAAATAAAATTCTCCAAACATAGGACTTGCCAGGGACACAGGAATTTACTGATCAGGGAGAAAAGAATGAACTGCTGAACAAAACTGAGGGAGATAATGAAGAGTTTTAACCTTTAAGAAATATTAATAAATGGGGAAAATCTCAGGGTAGGGATTGACTACAGAATTTTTAAGAACTATCATATCTTCATTCTATTCAATTTTGAGTTCACTATAGGTTTTTCCAGTACTCTTCCAATAAGTTTTTCTCATCTCCAACTTTCAGAGGAGGCTGACAAACAGTATTTTAAGTGGCAACTGAGGAAATGGAGCAAAAGGAACTAGATTACAACATCTGCTACAGACTGAATGTGCTCTCCCCCCAACCCAAAGTCAGGTTCAAATCCTGAGAGGTGGGGCCTTTCAGAGGTGGTCAGGTCAAGAGGGCAAAGCTCTCATGCTTTGGGATTAGTACCCTTATCAGAGAGACCTCCTGCAGCACCTTTGCACCTCCTGCCCTCTGAAAGCACAAGAAGACATCCAGGAAGCAGGCCTTTACCAGACACCAATCTTGAACTTCTCTGCCTCCAGAACTGTGAGAAATACATTTCTGTTGTTTTTAAGACAGCAGTCTACAGAATTCTGTCACGGCAGACAGAATAGACTAAGACAACACTAGAGAACAGTAAAGGAGGTAACGAATGAGTCTCATAGAATTATCAGCAAGAGATTAGGACAAGAGGTGGCCATGATCACATAGGCCTCCTCAAGCTGAAGAAATTTTAGGTAGCACAAATGAACAGTCTACAAAATGTGGGATATGGATGAAGTTTGAGTGAATTTTATTTAAATATCAAATGGTAGAATGATACTAGGTAACATCATGAAAAATAACAAATAAATTTAATAACTATTATCTAGCAACCACAAGATTAATCAAATTGCAACCATACCATATTAAATGAAATAATTCCAAATGCATTGTCATTTGATAATATTGTCACAGTCACAGTCCTTGGCCATCCAAGTTTTACATTTGCTGAAGGTTTCTAAAATAAAAGCCCAAGAATAAGTTAATAAAATTAAAAATAAGAGAAAGAGAGAATCATTTTAATAGTTTCCATCTTTATGTAATTGTTCAGAATATGAATAAAAATACAAGTACACTTTTAATGCAGATTAAGAAAATATATTCAAACTAAGTCAACCTGGTAAAGAAGTCCCAAATAATAACTTCTTAAAAAATTTAAAAAACCATTAATCACTGGCTATTAAAATATAAATCATTATAATGATAAGTAATCACTGGCTAGTAATGCTATGTTATAATTACTCTAATGTTATTACTAACGTAAAAGAGAATTAAGTAAGCAGTATAAAATTCTATCCAAATGATTTTTTTCTTACACTTCAGAAGGCGCTGAAGCTTAAGAATTATTTTTTCTATAAGTCACAGAGCCAAATTAAAGATGAAATATTAAAACATCTTTTCTAATCAATAAGGTAAGAGTTTTCTACAACATTTCTATTGATATTCAACAGCAGCATAAAGGAATATCCAAAAAAGTAATATACAAAAGCAAAAGAGAAAAAAAAGAGCAAAACAGGACCATTTCAAACATCATTTTCACAAAAATTTTACTCATACTGACCTAATCATTCTAAAAAAAATTCCCAATGCCCCTCAGAAAAATTAACTAGGACAGTGTTAGCAGTCATTACCTCAACCAAACAGATCAAGCCATAAAGGACAATTAAACCTTAGGCTATTCAAGCATTTTTCCCAGAGGCAGTCCAAAATGATTCTAAGGCACAGGGACCTCCCACTTCCACGCCTGCTTTTTGTATCCCTCTCCTTTGAACTCAGAAGTCTAGGTCATTCTTTGTGCATCTGGTAGCAGGGGAGGGATAGCAGAGAAAAGGGCCTAATAGAAGACAAGTTTTCTTGAGCATCTGTCATGGCAATTCCTAAATAAGCTGAATGGATCCAAAAACTAACTGTAGACTCGTCTAAACAAGACTGTCTGAGAAATAATAACCAGTCCGTGGAATTGCCGAAAAGGCTGTCAGTTCTGCGTTCTATGAAAACCACCTCCAGTCTCTAGATGGACTTAATCTCTACAGAAACAGATTTTTAAGCATTGTTAGGTTTCTCTGAGTTTAAGGTGGGCAGCAGGGGCAAAAAGGACTTACCTGTAATGTTAAGTGAAAAATAAAAGTTTCATCAGGCTCTGGTAAGTCATCATCGCATACTGCTATGTACACTGTCCGATTTGTTTCTCCAACAGGTATAAACGCTGCAGCATATGTGTCAAAAAAGTCACCGGTGTCATCTCCGTATAGCTATCAAATGCAAAATATAGGTAGTTCTTACAACCGTGTTAGGATAAGCAAAACTGATGCTAATTGGAGCAATCAACAGAAAAAACAGGAATCATCAACTCACACTGGTGTTTATAGACAGGATGTACCAAAACCAAAACAAATATTTAACAAATGACAAAAATCACTGTCAAAAACATTATTAAAAATGATTCTAAGCAAAAACATTTGTTTATGCTCTGGAAGGTAAAGGAATCATTACACAGAAAAGTAATAATTATACAGGAAAGTAAGGATGAAAATTTTCTTCTCTGCCTCTTAATTGATCTGAAGTAGATTAAAGCAAACCTCACAAGAAAACAAATTGTAGCTAAAACTCTCCCAAAGAAGAGGTGAAAATAGCCTGCCAAAGTGTATCAGGAAAATGAGTTATTTTTAACCTTATGGGTTTCAAAGAAATGCTTTTTTCCAAAACTCTCAATTGAAGTTTTATTTATATTCTCCCGCACAACTCCAATAAAGACCCAATTCCGTTAGTTACCATAAACTTTTCCTGAACTTTTTAAGACTACATTCTTTAACATCAGCATTGCTAATAAGATTTTCAAGGGAGCAGTAATTATGAAATTATAAATGAGCACTTCTTGTGCAAAGTTATGAGATTTCTTTTGCCAAAGAACTCAAAATGAACAACTTAGCTACTGGAAAAAACTATGATTTAGTACAAACATGTATAGGAAAATTATTGTCAATTTCTAGTTTTCTTTTATAAAAATAAAGTTTACTTTTAAAAAATAAAGTTTAAATACTTGAGATACCCAATTAAGTTGATAAGGGTATTGAAAAACTTGTACTCCTTAACATAAAAAGTGGCACAGTCTTTTAGAAAGCACTAACTATCCAGAACCATTGGAACAAAGAGAAAAACACATATGTAAACATTTTCATCGAAGCAGCATTTATAGCAGCAAAAATTAGAAGCAATCTCATTGAAAAACAGGTGAAAAATGATTGAGAAATGATGATACCATCATCGAGAGAAGCTGTGAAAATGAAAGGGCAATCCCAAAACATCCCTATGATACAATCGAAATTATGCATAAAAGATTACCAAGTATAATGTATACACTCAAGTTCAAATATATTCAAGTACAGTAAATATATTCGCATGTCATAAATTAAAAACTCAAAGCAAGGCACAAAATTATAAAACTGGATTTATTTCACAGGTAGTTTTTCTTCTCTCTTTTTATAGTGTTTCACAATGTGGTAATTTAATCTCCTCTTTCAGAACTTATTTTTGAAAAAAAAATTTCACGTACTTTGGGCCTTAAATATAGCAATATCCTTAGTGGTCATATGACATTACTTTCTGATTAAACATAGACACAAATAGGAGCACACAATCCATCCAATAACTAAACTGTGTGCAAGATAGCTTGATAAACAGTTTAATAAATCCTACCTAACTTTTACTTAAGTTAATGTATTTCATTTCTCTCAAGCTCTCTCACAAAATTCATTTTTTAATTTGTCACTTTTCTGCTTTTAAATATTTTATGTATTTTCCCTAAGCCACCTGAAATAAATATCTGAGCAGAGATAACTTGGATCCAAATTACTCAAAGTAAAATTTTCTTTTACTTAGAAATATTTATTGATGTCTTTGGTTTTTTTTGTTTTAACAGAAATTTATGAACATTTTAAAATAATCAGCCTATACCTTTACAATACTATTATTGTCAAGGGCATATGCTACCTTGGAGCACTATATAAACTCTATAAGAAAAATGAATGGAATAGTGTAACTGCAAGTGATTTATCATATTGAAACCACTCAGAATTTCAAACAGTTAAAAAAATCCTGTCACTGAAACTAAGAAATTTTATATCAGCTATTTCAGTAAGAATAGAACTACATCATTTCTTACCGATACAATTGCAGTGACATTTGCCGGCTCTCCTATCCTTTCGATGACAAGACGAATAACTGTTGTACTTGTTTCATTAACTACAAATTTTGTTTGTCCAGCAAATCGTATTTCTGTTTCTCCAAACACAGAAGGGATGAATAAAGCTGAGAGGAGATTTACTAGTAAAGATGCAGAGGGCATCCCTATAAGAATAAATTAATTAATTAATTAATTAATTTAAAAACATTAAATTCACAAAACATATCTAATGTATTTTCATTAGACTGTTGCCTATAGGTATAAACACAGAGGGAAGAGCTAGACAGTAAGCAACTAAGACATATATACATCAAATATTAAGCATCCAACTTAAATATGTGACCAAAGAAACAAAAATCACAACCTCTTCTGTGGTTCTTTACAATTCATAACTACTTTTTGTTCTTTGACTTATATATCAAGATAATAGTTATTAGTAGCCTTGAACTGATTTATTAGTGTTTTTAAAATTTTTGACCTTAAAACTTATTCTTTAAGTTTAAACATAAAGCAGTACCTTGGAAATGTAGTTAGAGCCATATTTCCCCCAAATGAAACTGTAAAATGTGAGCTAAAACTAAAAAATTATCAAATGGGTCAATAATCTTAATGTGGTTTCTTCATCTTTTTATCGGATGATCAAACAAATATGAGAGAACTCTTAAAAGTGGTATGTAAAAGCAGTTGAAGCTAAAACTTTATTATAAATTGATTTCTTGGTTGTGTCTACCTTTTCCTGAAATTTGTCTCATTTGAGAACGTTTTAAAAAATTTTTTTAGTTACTGCAAGGAAATGCTAATGCTTTTTAAATTTTTTAGTTATTGCAGGAAATGCTAATGTTTTCAACATAAATTTCCAAGACTTAAATTTTTCCCATTTTACAAGCTAAAATACTATCATTTCTTAGAAAATGTCTATGTTGCTTTAAGAATAAGCAACATAGACAAACATTTGACAGTATGTATTTCCTTCTTTTCCATAAGTTCTTTTGTTCTCTTCATACTAGAATGTGTGTGTTTATGAATCATCAATAGTGTTCCTGCTTTCAGCACTGTGTGATTCAAGTGCTTTCAAAAGCACAACAGTGCAGTGGCCTCCTGAAAGCACTGTTGTTTTGTAATGTAGATGCACCTCTAAAAATGTGAACAACTGATCTCACGGATCATTAAGATTCCAATGGATTATGCGATCAGTCACACGAACATAACAAGTTCATGTGTTTTAAAGGAGGGTTGCATTATGCACTCTATGAGCCAAAATGCTTCCTATTAATCTTTACCTTGGTCAAGAAGTAATAAAACTTTCAGGTATATGGTATTTCCACACGGCTACACATGGCGTTATGTTAAGAAACCACCAAACACACAAGTTCTTGATATATTTTAATTTAAATGCAATTTGCTCAGTCAAGTATATTCAAACAATACAATGTGAGACTGCTTAAGGATGTCTCACATATTTATGGCTGCAAAATCCACGGACAGGGATGCAAAGGTCAGACGGAGTCCAGGAAGGAGACACAGGCCAACAGAGAGAGAGATTCTGGAGGACTAAGGCATTCTGTACACCTGTGCCCTCTAAGAATGTCCACCCGCCATGGGGATTAAGGGACTTGGGAGAAGAAATAAAAACAGCTCTCTCTTCCCTGACTTTTAAGAAAAAAAACCTTAACCAAAAGAACGTTAATTTAAAAAGTGAGAGAAAGGGAAGGTAAAAGGCAAAGCTTGGGTGAGTCAGGAGATTAGGAGCAGCTCTGGAGCCACCAAAGACAACTGAAGGTCTCCTGTGGAATTCTAAAGCCAGAATGATTTCACACCTCACTTATGACAAATAGTGGGAAAGAAATGGACTAGGATTGAGAAAGAGAATACAGAATGGAGGGGTGAGAAGGCAGTGAGCTTGGCTTTGGATGTGCAAGAAAAGATCAACTTTGGTCTACTGTGATTTTGAAAGAAAAAAATCCTTGAACGTGAGATGTGACAGAACTTTGAGCCGAGAGTAATAAGACACCAGAAGTTCTGTGAGAAAGAGTGAAAGTTAACTATAGCATGACAAGAGGGAATCATGAATGGCTGGAGAAATAAGTTCTCAAAATTTGTTCTGCATCAGAATCAACTCAAATGTTTGTTAAAAATGCTAATTCACAAAAACAAAAAAACAAACAAACAAAAAATGCTAACTCACACACTCAAAATTTCTGATCAAGGGAATTTAGGTTGAGGCCCAGGAATCTACATTCAACAGGCAGCCCTAGTGATTCTAATGTAACTGATCCTTAAGATACACTTTGACATACACTGTCCTGGAGCATGAGGAAGAGTGTGAGGAGTGTTAGGGAATGCACAATAGACCACATTTGCAGCTTTGAGTTAATTACTGAATTTTTCAATGCAATATGCTTGAACTTACTGCAGACTTCCTTATATATATTTTTCTATATGCTACCATATTATATTCTAAGATTCCATATTTCCTGCAGAAAAACTGGAAAGACCTAGAGAAAGTAATCAGAACAGCTAATGTTTATGTACCATTCTTGTAGAGACTTTATATAATAATAACACATTTAACCTTCACAACATCCCTCTGAAGAAGGTACTAGTAGCATTCATCCCATTTATAGCTGAGGAAACTAAGGCACAGAGAAGTTAACACATGTAGTACTACTTAACTAAGTAAATGATCAGGTAGGATTTGAACCCAGCAGTCCACAAGCAGACTCTACCCCATAACCATACTACATTGCCTCTTACATACTATTCCTACAAATTATATGTCTCCATCTTGAAAAATCTGGTAGATTGCTTATGCTACCTGTTTCCAAACATTCAAATATTTTAAACTCATGCACAATAGCCAAAACTTCCATAAAGATGTATAATTACAAGTGTCCTAAAAGTCTGCACATTATTCTTCTAATAAACATTACATTTATTTAACAGAAACTACAGTTCTCTTGACTACTTTAAATATTTCATAGCATCTTTTAATGTCAGGACCAATGAGCTCAAGTGGTGCATTCTTGCAGTTTCCCAGGCAATTAGAGCTCCAAGATCTTGTGGTTAAGTCAGTAAATTCATTTTAAATTGGTGCACATCAGTGAATTTTGAGATTATGTGAAATGAACAAACAAGCATGATTGGAAATGCCTCAAATTCTGTGACATCATTGATAATTGAATCTCCCCCGCTTTCATCTTTTCAACTTGTAAGAAAAGTTGTTGAGGCAAAGTTGGCATTCAACAGAAACTAAAAGATGAAGAAAAAGCTTTGAAAGTGAAGTTCCCATTAGAAGACAGGCATAATTACACAAATGCTGAAGTTTCTTTTTTAGAGTAACTAGGTACATTTTCCTCTATTATACTAAAAATCTAGTCTTTGGAACTCCCTTTATTAAACTCAGAAGAATAGGCATTAGCAACTGACACAACATGTAAATCTTTTATCTATTTCAGGTCATTTTTCTCTTACTACATTTAAGAAAAGTTTTACATGACCCATCAGACCACCTATTTGAAACTTTTCTATGAAATGAATTCCAAACATGTGTTTAAAGATGTCCTTAATTCATATTCTGTCACAACTGTCAAAGAATAATTTTAGCATTATTAAGGCATTCCTCTGCTCTGCAGAGGCATAATGTTCCAATATTCAAATTCTCTCCTTTTCAACTATCATCCATGTTTTCCTCACACCTTGCTCAGTATGACTCAAAGGAAATGAAAGCTGTTTCTGCCAGATCTCTTATCTCTGAATAGATTTCTTATCATGTTAAAACAATATGAAATTTATGTTACTTTCTTGCTTCTCATTTCCTGAATTTCACTATGAAGTTTTGACAGAGTCCTGCTAACATTTAAGCACAAAGTGTTCAGTTCTTAGATTCCAGTAATCACATTCAGAAAAAGTGACCTAATTCTGCAAAAAAAAATATTTCAAAATTAAAATCAGGAACGTTTTCAAATAGTTTCTACAAGCCATATTGGTTGCCTTCAGAAGAGCTGATTAAAACATGGCATGACATTTGTACAGTAATTACCTGCTCCTAGACATTATGCAGCACCCTGGGCTCATCATTGAGGATATAAACATTCCTAAAGATACGCTTCTTGGCTTCATGATACTCATGGCAATCAGCAAATGCCACAGGTCAGGACAACTCGAGCCAAAAAGATAATTCTAAGATTCCTGTTTAAGCATAAAGATGCAGATTCCCTCCACTGCCGGATTTGGGATCATTTTGATGGGGGACAGTTTCCTCCAAAGCCTGGAAATAAAGCCAAAACAGCCAGAGACAGAGCCAAGATGTGGAGAGGAACCAGGTCCTGATAATCAAGCTCAGCTTCCTGAATCCCGCTTTACCCTTGTCTTTTCAGTTACTGAGGCAATACGTTACATTTTTTTCAACAGCCAGCTTACGCTGAATTTTCTGTCACTTTCAACATCAAAATTTAACCATTAACATCCAACCTATGACCCTAAGAACCCCTGTAGGAATATACCAAATAGAAGATCTCTCCTCCTTCACTCCAACATTCAACAGTCTTACTTAGTCTTTCTAAAATTTCGTGGAAGAATACCACACGAGCTATCTTTCCTGTGCCTGTGCAATTACTAACACCATCTATAATATTTTCCCCTTCCATCTCAAAACTGACAATGACTAGTAAGGAAATTTAGGACATGCGGACAAATCAAAGTTATCTTCACAATAAAACAAAGTGGGACAGGAGCACACCACATTGACTCAGTGTTCTGGAAAAGTGGATACATTCTGATCGTCACAAGGAACCCCAATATTATGCTTCTTTAAATTAGCATCGCATTAATTCCTTTCTCTTGCTTTTTTCCTGAATGCCTAGCTCTTCTTTCTCTTTGGAAAACCTACTGATATTCACTAATTATTTTTTCACTTGGATTACTTAGCACACAACATATTAACCATCACTTATAAAATAATACTCTCCTACACAATATGTCATACTAATCACAAAATTCTAAATCCTGCTTATCTAGGGTATTATCTTCCTCCTATCTTACTTCTCATTTATAGGTACCTTAGGAAAGATAGCAAGTATAGTATATCCTGAGTAAAGGGGAAAAGCCTTCTATTTTAAGTTTCAATGAGTCTGTACGAACAGAATAGAATAAGGAATAGAATAAAATAATAAATGAGAGTAAGCACCCAATAGGTGACAATATAAAGAAAAACACATATAAAAAAAAACTGATTTGGCTGATTTGGCAGGAATTAGCTTTCTTAAAAAACTCTGGTCACTTTAAAAATTAACTTTGTCAGGGTGGCTCGATGGGTTAAGCCTCTGACTCTTGATTTTGGCTCAGGTCAAAATCTCAGGGTTATGAGATGGAGATCCGTCTTGGGCTCTGTGCTGGGGATGGAGTCTGCTTAAGATTCTCTCTTTCCCTCTGGTCCTCCCCACTCTGCTAATTAATTAATTAATTAATTAATGGTAAAAAGTTAACTTTGCCTTTTTAAGTTTCAGAATAAACAACTGTGGGGCGTCTGGGTGGCTCAGTGGGCTAAAGCCTCTGCCTTCCGCTCAGGTCACGATCTCAGGGTCCTGGGATCAAGCCCCGCATCAGGCTCTCCTCAGCAGGGAGCCTGCTTCCCCCTCTACCTCTGCCTGCCTCTCTGCCTATCTGTGATCTCTCTCTGTGTCAAATAAATAAACAAAATATTTTTTTTAAAAAAGAATAAACAACCGTACAACCCCTGTGAGTGATTGGACACAGTGAAATGACAACATTATTAGTGCAGAAATGAAGGGATGCATTGACCTTTTGTTTCAGTTGTTGCCTTGTCAATGCCATAGCAAGCATCTTCCCACGGTGTGACCACCAGGTAACTGATACTGAAAATATGATCCTAATGGAAAAGGTTTTCTAGTTTAGAATTACTTCAATTCTATTACATTTACTAACGGGCATTCTAAAGCTATAGAGTTACTCCTACGGAACAAGAGAAGTTTCACCACTCATATAAATTATTCAGTCTCTAAGAATTCTTAACCTATATTATTTATATTTGACTGAGTACTACAAAAAAATTGATGTTTTCCTTCTTCCATACCAAAACAGAATTTAAATTCGCAACTTTCAATAAAAAGTAAGCCGATGATACAAATAGAGGAAAAGCTAGATATTTTTAGATAAAAAAGGGTGTAGTCTCTTATAGTTATGTGGAGCATACCTAAAGTTTACTACCTTTGTTTTTTAATTTTAAATTTTTAAGGAATATGTTTTATTTTAGTCATCTTTATATAAAATACACATATGCTGGCACAATATTAAAAAGTAAGTCTCCCTCACACCAGCCCCCACTAGCCATATGCTTCTCCTACCCAAAGTCAATTACAATTATCAGCTTCATCTGTCTCTCACAAGAGAGAATCAATGTATATATTGAGATGTACATCTATAGGAAAAAATTTCTTTGACAAGATTTTATTTTCTTCTGCTACAGACTTCAGGAATCAGCACATTTTCTCAAGATGGTAGCTGATAGAGAAATAGACACAACAGTTTGATGTTGACACTCATGATGGAATACACACAATTGTCTCAACTATACTCCATCACCATTGTAGATCTCATCAACTGAATGATTGTGTCCACGGACTTTCACTACACCCATCAAGTCACCCTTTAGGGAAAGGAGGGTGACTTTCCCTAGGGTGAAAGGGTGAGTTCCCCTCTAGGAAACTTGCACTTTCCTAGACCACACATTGTCAAGCCTAAATGCATCAGAACTTCTTGACCTCTATACATGAAACACAAGAAACATCCTGGGATTCCCTTTCATTTCTGCCCTTTGATCTGTTTGCGGATTCCATGTTTTCTTCTTTCTTGGTTTACTTTGTTTATTCCCTTGTTTTGACAGAGAACATCCTCCAGTAACTTCCTAAGAAAGGGTGTGTAGAAATAAACCTTTTAAATCTTGTATGTTAGGAATTATTGTATATTAATATTCCACTCAACACTTTCTTTTTTTTTTTTTTTAAGATTTTTTATTTATTTATTAGAGAGAGAGAGACTGAGAATGAGAGGGGAGAAGGTCAGAGGGAGAAGCAGACTTCCCGCAGAGCCGGGAGTACGACATGGGACTCGCTCCCGGGACTCCGGGATCATGACCTGAGCTGAAGGCAGTCGCTTAACCAACTGAGCCACCCAGGCGCCCTCATTGGGTATAGAATTTTAGGGGAAAATAATTTTCATTATTTTGAAAGCCCTGTTCTATTATTTTCAAACTTCCAGTGTTGCTATTAAGAAATCCAAAATTATTGATTATGAAATATTGTTATGTATTTATTTGCATTGTTCTCCCTCTGGAAGGTTCTTCTCTTTGTTGCAGTGTTATAAAATTTCACAGGATTTTTTTGGGAATGGATTTATTCTTGTTCATTTGTCTGAGCACTCAGTCAGCCCCCTTCAGTCTGACACTCAACTTTCAGATCGAAAATTTTATTTTACAATGATTTCTCCCCCTTCCATTTTCAGTTTTTTTCATCCTAAAACTCCTAAAACTCTTACTAGTTGATCTTGGTATTCTGGGATTGACCCTCTCATTTTTTTTTAAAGATTTTACTTATTTCTTTGACAGAGAGACAGAGTACAAGCAGGGGGAGTGGCAGGGAGAGGGAGAAGCAGGCTCCTGCTGAGCAGAGTCCCACATAGGCTCTCTGTCCTGAGCTCTGTCTCCTGAGCCCTGAAGGGTTCTGAAGCCACTGAAGCCAACCAGGTACCCCAACCCTCTCATTTTCTTGTCCTTTATTCTCTCTAATTTCCAAATCTTTGATCTTTGCCCTGAGAATTTAAATCCGTGGCTCAGTGGGTTAAATCCTCTGCCTTCGGCTCAGGTCATGATCTCAGGGTTCTGGGATCAAGCCCCGCACGGGGCTCTCTGCTCAGCGGGGAGCCTGCTTCCCCCTCTCTCTGCCTGACTCTCTGCCTCCTTGTAATCTCTCTCTATGTCAAATTAATGAATAAAATCCTTTTTTAATTAAATAAATAAATTTCAATTCTCCTGCTAATTTTTTTATTTATGCTATTGTGCTTTCAATTTCTAAGAATTTTTGGTATCCTGTTCTTTTTCTGTTAATTAAATACCTTCTTTTATCTCTCAGAAAGTATACATCTTTTTTAAGTTTTCTCTTTATAGTCTGTTACTTCTAAGTTGCTTTGTTATTTAATCTGGGATCTGTCTTCTATATAAGATTTCTTCAAACATCTGGTAATTCTTATCTGCATATGCTTAAAAGTAAGAGACTAAAAGGATGATTGGACGTGCTGAATATACGGATCTGTTTATCTGAATATGATTAAGAATCAGAGAACAAAATGAAAATTTGAGGTTTTGAGCATATGTGAGAGAGGGCAGCTTGTCGACATTGGGTGAAATGAGTAAACTTTTTATTAGAAAGTCTCAATTTTAGGACTTTTAGAAAATATTTTACTCTCAGGTTGATCAGGTTCCCCAAAGAAGAATTTTCCATACTGTTATCTAGAAGATACAGAAATAACTATGAAGACTTTAGGACCAAGGACAGGAAAAGTGGAGCCTCAGCAATCAGTAATCATACGGTCATCTAAATTCCTATTTTCTTTAGGGATATTCGCCCTTCAAATATGCTTCAGATCCCCAATCAAGAGACCACGTTTAGGGCGCCTGGGTGGCTCAGTCATTAGGCATCTGCCTTCAGCTCAGGTCATGATCCCAGGGTCCTGGGATTGAGCCCCGCATCAGGCTTCCTGCTCCTCGGGAGGTCTGCTTCTCCCTCTCCCACTTTCCCTGCTTGTGCTACCTCTCTTGCTATGTCTCTCTCTGTCAAATAAATAAAATATTAAAAAAAAAGAAAGAAAAGAAACCATGTTTAACCATTTCCAGAGAATAAACAGTAGAGCTGAAAGGAGGAGGGGTCAGCAACAGTATAGAACTGATGCTAATTCTAGGAATCCAGCTATTCCTGGGACAGATTTCATCCCATCTAGTTGTTTACCCAGCCCATCCCCCACAGTTACAGAGGTACGTGGTACTACCACTCCCTTCATTTTTTTTTTAGAACTCGGAAAATTTAGCATTCCTTGGCCTGCTGGCTTATGGAGTTAAGCTGCTGTTGGTCTGCTAACCCAATTATTACTCATCTGTCTGCCTTCTGGCTCGAAAACCACATTGCTATTGTCTCCTCTCCTCTTCTATCCGTGTGCATTTATACAACTTTTTTTTAAGATTTTATTTATTTATTTGACAGAGAGAGAGAGAGAGATCACAAGTAGGCAGAAAGGCAGGCAGAGGGAGAGGGGAAAGCAGGCTCCCTGCTGAGCAGAGAGCCTAATATGGGGCTCTATCCCAGGACCCTGAGATCATGACCTAAGCTGAAGGCAGAGGCTTTAATTTAACCCCCTGAGCCATCCAGGGGCCCCAATATACAACTTTTATAAAAAGCCCTTTACCACAAAGTTTTAGGTGGTTTAGGAAGACCCAATATTAAAAGTGTATATGTTTCTATATTCTCCAATTTTCCTAAACATGTAAGTATAATTTTAAATCCTATCATGGCTCTAACAAAACATTTTGGCATGTTCCATTAACTGCTTCCAACAGATTACTTTCATCACCTTCATATTTTCAACTAGTTAATTTTTCTCTTTCACGTACTTTTGTATTAATCATGCGTTGGAGCCAAAATATCTTAGGATCTAGTTCCAAACTGGGTGATGGGTTCATGGAGATTCACCATATTATTTCTTCTACTTTTGTGTATGTTCAAAATTTTCCATAATAAAAAAAGCCTTTATAAGAAAAATCTTTAAAGGCTCCCAACTGCACTTAAAGGGCAGACTCCTTACCACGGACTACAAGACCCAGTATAAACAGACTGTCTCTATTCTATCAAGTACCACTCTCCCCCTCTCTCACAGTCACACTGGTGGTGTTCCAGATCCTTGGATGAGTCAGGCCCTTTCTCACTTCTGTGCCATACCTGGTTGCTCCCCAGGCCTAGGGACTCTCTTCCCTCCCACCTTTTCCATGACCCTTTCTCATCTTTTAAGTTTTTGTTTAAATGTCGTCTTCTCAGAGTGACTTTTCTATTCTCTGTATGTAAAGACATTTGTCCTAATATCCTCCTCTCAGCTTTTTGTTTCTTTCATTGCACTCAATCACAATTTGCATTTTACTCTGTCTCTCCCCTTAGAAGAAAAGCATCATCAGGACAATGACCTCGCCCATCTTGGATTCTCAACACCTAATATGAGTACAGAGGTGAGGTTCAACAGTATTGATAATTTTTAAGAAAAAGCATCTAAAACTTGGATATAAAGCAAAAAAGCATGTGGCGTGTGATTTCAATGTCAGATAGGGCACAGACCCATCCAAGATTTAAAGAAATGCACTTTGTTCAACTCAACATTTTTTTAATATCGATTAGAGGTTTCAGACTTAGTGAAGTTACATGTAAATTTGGAAATTTTCATGCAGTAAAGGTGCAAATAATTTTTGTTCAGTGAAACAGATCATTGAGAGGTTACAGTTTTATTGCTCAGAGGACAATGCCCAGTTTTATAACTGACCTAGGAATCTTATCTCAACATTCTTTTATTAATTTTCTTGTACATATTTAGTTCCTCAAAAGCTCCTTGAAGCAGTATTAACACTCTGTCGGTTTCCTCACTAATGGATAATATCTTTGACATGTGCTCATCTTATATTTTTATGAGAGTCATGTTTACCAACCCAAAGTGTGCTTTAACACAATCTCTCTTTTTTCTCATTTTCTTTATTTTTCTTTTCTTTTCTTTTTTTTTCAGAACAGTAACCATGATAGAACAAATCACCCTGGCACATGCATATGACTCTGGTTCCACAAAACCATTTCACAGTAAACAACTATACAATTTGAACCAAAACTTCCAAGAAAAGTAAAACATTACTAAACACAAATGAAGTTAAGTAAATGCTTGAGACATAAAATCTTTTAAATAACGTATGTGCACTTCAGATTTCCATCGTATTTCCAAAATGTTTAAGCTTGATATTTTCCATGAAACCGTATAGTCCCAAATGCTTGAGTCATCAACTAGATCACAAAAGCCATTCAAGCTGCTCATATTTGAATTACAAATGCTCACCAAGAAAACAGGAAGAACAATGTGCAGAAGCTTCAATTCTAGAATATGTGGGGCTGCAGAAGATTATGGATTTCAACCGTGCTCTCTCTATCCTACTTTGCAAAGCACAAAATGAAGGATTCACAACACTAAATCCTTTGAGGCAAATTTAGAAGCAATAAAGTCAATCAAGACGTGTGCACAGAGATTGCAAATATGAGTGTGCTAAAGGTATCGCTTGTCAAGGAAAAGTAAGATGCACTTGGCCTTTTTGCTCCTTTGAAATATAAGGATTGTGTGTCTGAACAAAGATTTTGTGAACCACCATTAGATGGCACCCCTCCATCTTCAAAAACAAACATTTTCTTGAATCATGAAAAAAGGTCCTAGGAACTTAAAGATAGATTTTTGCCATCTATAACTCTTTGTAAAAATATAATTTGCAATTCCTCATAAAACTCAAAGACAAAAGTCACAAAAGCAATTTTATTGAAATTAAGATCTCACTGAACACTGCTATAATTAGTTCTAGTCTTTCATTCCTCTGAGATTCAGTATTATCTTAAAAAAAAAAGTTCTCTTAGCCAATGTTTCTGAGTTTCTTTCTATTATGGTATCTATTTATAGACCATCATTTGTTTTCAATGAAGAATCTGGGCACTGTCCTTTCTAAAGGAATTACATGCACTCATGGCAGGTAAGGGAAAGAACAAAGTAAAGAGTTTCATGTTTAATGTTGAAACTGGAGGTTTTGGGGCGTGTAGGTGGTTCAGTGGGTTAAGTCTCTGCCTTCAGCTCAGGTCATGATCTCAGGGTCCTGGGATCGAGTCCCGCATTGGGCTCTCTGCTCGGTGGGGAGGGAACCTGCTTCTCCCTCTCCCACTCCCCCTGCTTGTGTTCCCTCTCTTGATGTGTCTCTGTCAAATAAATAAATAAAATCTTAAAAAAAAAAGAGGAAAGTAAAATACCTCTATTTATGCCATTCAATGGTAGAAAAACACATACAAGTGTGTGTCCACCCATACACCTGCACACACATACCCCTTGTAGGCTGCCCTCTGTACAGTCCCAGGAATGTGATTTTACAGGGCAAAGGGAGAGCATTTCTAGCAGTACCTACTTGGGGATCCTGCAATAGAAGCTATGAAGAGTCTAGCTGGACATTGTCAATGCCCCCGGGGATGCTGAATCCCCAGTCATTTCTAGTCTCTGCCATCTTCCCATCTTTGCCATCAATGGACAAGTTAAGCCACTTCTCTGGGCCCCAAGTTCCCTCAACTGTTAAAAGGAAGATTAAAGAACAGCCACAGCCCTAGGGAATTTGTGAGGCACTCAGAAATTCATTCCAGTACACTTGAAAGTACCAGTTTACAGGCTCTGGACCTTCAATATCCAGTGGTCAAGAGACATACAAAATAAGACTGGGCATCCTAGGCTGTCCTGTGTGAGGCTCTCTTTCCACCCACCCACCCATCTAATGTAGCAATATTAGAATGAAAGGATGTCTGAGGAAAGATGGAAACATCCAGCACCTAGAAGTTTGCAAAGCACAATGAAAACCCAAGACCTCACTGCAAGGTCTGAGGGGAATGAACTGCAACATTTGTATTTTTTTTAAAGATTTTATTTACTTATTTGTCAGAGAGAGAGAGCACAAACAGGCAGAGTGGCAGGCAGAGGCAGAGGGAGAAGCAGGCTCCCCGCCGAGCAAGGAGCCCGATGTGAGACTCGATCCCAGGACCCTGGGATCATGACCTGAGCCAAAGGCAGCAGCTTAACCAACTGAGCCACCCAGGCATCCCGCAACATTGTATTTGAAAACAAAATGGTGAGACTCTTCCTGGAAGGCCTGCAAAACTCAAACCAGAGAATCAGCTACCTCTACACACTATACCTGGCACAGAAACTTTTTCCATCTGGAAACTTTGGAAATTCCTACCTACCTGGTCACACCTATCACTCCAGAGAGGGAGAACAGTACTTCTCAGAGTTAGAAAAAAAAGTCTGTATTCTATCTATAATAACTTGAGGTTTCTCCTGAGGAACAAAAGAGTACAAAAACAAAAGAAAGATAGACCAAGAGGTCCCGAAGATGTTTTGAGGTCAAAACTACTGTCACAGGGTGCCTGGGTGGCTCAGTGGGTTGAAGCCTCTGCCTTCGGCTAAGGTCATGATCTCAGGGTCCTGGGCTCAAGCCCCGCATCAGGCTTTCTGCTCAGCAGGGAGCCTGCTTCCCTCTCTCTCTGCCTGCCTCTCTGCCTACTTGTGATCTCTCTCTCTGTTAAATAAATAAATAAAATATTTAAAAAAAAAAAAAAACTACTGTCATAACCGTGCTGTGGCCGAGGACCATCTTCAGGCTTTAACACCACAAACCCTTTATTTTGCCATTGAAGTATACTTGACATATAATACTAATTTCGGGCATACAACATAGTGACTCAACAGTTACATACATTATGAAATGCTCACCACGATAAGTGTAGTCACTCTCTGTCACCACAAAAATTTATCACAATATCATTGATTATATTCCTTATGCTATACTTTCACATCCCTGTAACGTATTCATTTTATTACTGAAGTCTATACTTCTTTATTCCCTACACTTAGTTTGCCTATCTTGCCACCCTTCTCCCCTCTGACAACAACTAGAGTTTGGCCTACATTCATGAGTCTGTTTCTCTTTGTTATTTGTTCATTTGCTTTATTGCTACTAAGTAAAATCATATGGTATTTATCTTTCTCTGTCCAACTTACGTAACTTAGCATAATACTTTCTAGGTCCATTCATGTTGTTGTGAATAGCAAGACTTCATTTTTTTCCATAGCTAATACTCCATTGCGCATATATAACACATCTTATTATCCATTCATCTAATGACGGATCCTTAGGTTGCTTCCATACCTTGGTTATTGTAAATAATGCTGCAATAAACATAAGGGTGTATATATCTTCTCAAATGTTTTTGTTTTCCTTGGGTAAATACCCATTAATTGAATTATTGGCTAAAGGTTTATCAATTTTGTTTATCTTTTCAAAGAACTAGCTCTTACTCTCATTGATCTTTTCAATTGTTTTTTATTTTTCATTTTTTTAAAAGATTTTATTTATTTATTTGAGAGAGCGAGTGAGAGAGAAAAAGTACAAGCAGGGTGAAGGGCAGATGGAAAAGCAGACTCTTAACTGACTGAGCCATCCAGGAGCCCCTTTTCTATTGTTTTTTAGTCTCTATTTTATTTGTACTCTGATCTTTATCATTCCATTTTTTGTACTAAAGATGGGCTTTGTTCTTTTTCTAGATCTTTTAGGTGTACACAAACTTGCAACATCCAGGTTCTACTAAGCCACCACTATGATTTTCTATCATGATTTCTTAAAATAAATTATTATTTTCACAATGAAATGAGAAAACCACATAACACAGTTTGACTAACTAAAGTCCCTACATTATTCAGATTTTCTTACTTTTTACCTAATGTCCTTTTTGTGTTACAGGACTTCATCCAGGATACCATATTCCATTTAGTTATCATGTTTGCTTAGACTCCTCTTGGCTATGACATGTCTCAGATTTTTCTTATACGTGATAACCTTATCAGTTTTGAAGAGTACTAGCCAGGTTTTTGCAGAATGTTCCTCAACTGAGATTCGTCTGATGATTTGTCTCATAATTAGACTGGGGTTATGGGTTTTGCAGGAAGGCCACAGAGGTAGAATGATATTCTCATTACATCATATAAAGGTACATGCTATCAACATCATTTACCAAACCTGGCTAAGACAGTATTTGTCAGGGTTCTCCCCGCAAAGTTACTTTCTTCTCCCCATCCCTTTCCATACTGTACTCTTTAGAAGAAAGTCCCTATGTGCAGCCCACCCCCACATTTTTTTAAATAATCGTATTGATTTCCTTTAAATCAAATAAGCTCAACTTCCTTCTATCCATCTGTCCACTTATTAAAAACTGTACAAACTACCAAAGCATTAAGTACCTTTTGTATATATCTATATAACGTAGAAGTGGAACCTCATCAAAAGATGCAAGGGATAATTATGGCAGTCTAACAGAATTAATGGAATATTGAGTCATTATACCATGAGTTTATGAAGAAGTGTTGCCAAACAGTAATCAATTTCAGATCCTGCTCCTCAATTTCTCTGAAATTATGTGTACATAAGTCATATGTACATAGGTACATGAGCACATTATTTCTTCTTTTAATAAAACTCTTGATTTTATTGTGCTTATGTACCCTTCTTATTGCTCAAGGCTCCAGCAATCTCCAAGTGACAGCTGATTTTACCATATTTCCTCAACTAAGTTACTAGAAGCAATTATATTATCTCCAGCAATAACACTTCCAAGCCATTTTCTAGGCACTTAAGGTCTACACTGGCTCACCAGAATTCAGACTAATGGACCAACTGGTTACTGCCAATCTTCATACTAAAGAAAATGCATTAGGGCTTATCAGCTGTGTCTTTAGAGTACTCTGCCACTTACTAGCTGGGCACCTTTAGGCAGTCATTTAACCTTGTGATTTTTGCTTCTTCATCTGTAAAATTAAGTTATAAGACTACTGATTTTGGCTCTTTGACCTTGGCTTTATTTACCAAGTCCATAGTTTTCTGTTTTCTAATTCACCTATTTCTTCTTTAATCTTTATCAATTTCTCTATGCTGATTGGTTTCTTATAGTATTTTTTTAAGATTCATAAATTCAAAATTAGTTTTCATTATTCTTGCCCAAAGCTATGGTTTTGCTCCAACTGTGCATCTTTGCTGGATCTCATAGAGTTTGATAAGCTGAGTTCTTGCTGTTATTTTCTGAAAAGTCTGTGGATATTAGTAACACAAAGATTACTTAGAAGAGTTGGGCTTTCTCTTATTTCCAAGTAGAAAGGAGAATTTTTTAAGTTATTTGTTTGAACAAAAAAAAAGTTTCCATTTAATTTTGCTCTTAATATTCTGTTTTCTGGTGAACACTTTCAATTGCTTCTCGGCCTTTTGGCTAAGATCAAGTGTGAACACCTTCACTTACTCTGACAGAAAACAGAATTATGTGAGCTTAACAATAATACATGAAAAAAATTTTTTGTTGTTCTTTGGTCTTATCTGAATTTTATTAAGGTAAAGTAGTTCTTAAAGTGACCACACTGGTAGGGCCCCTGGGTGGCTCAGCAGGTTAAGTGTCTGACTCTTAATTTCAGCTCAGATCATTATTTCAGGATCATGAGACCAAGCCTTGCATCAGGCTCCACACTGATGTGAAGACTGCTTAAGATTCTCTCTCTCCTTTTCCCTCTTCCCCTAACTGCTCCATGCTCATGCTCTGTCCCATCCAAAAAAAAAGTGACCACACTGGCTAAATAGATGATGTTCACATGAATTAGGTAAAGTGCTAAACAATCATTTCTGATCAAGCTAAGTATTTCCCATTCCATATTTGTAAGGTACTTATGTATCATATAATCTACAGTCACTGCAAGGAGTCATTTTCCTTTTTTTTTTTTTTAAAGATTTTATTTATTTATTTGAGATAGAGTCAGTGAGAGAGAGCATGAGAGGGGAGAAGGTCAGAGGGAGAAGCAGACTCCCCGTGGAGTTGGGAGCCCAATGTGGGACTCGATCCCAGGACTCCGGGATCATGACCTGAGCCGAAGGCAGTTGCTTAACCAACTGAGCCACCCAGGTGCCCCGTCATTTTCCTAATTTAAAAAAATCTGGGTTTTTTTTTTTTATTTACTTAAATGTTTATTTAAATAATCTCTACCTCCAATGTAGGGTTTGAACTCACAATCCCAAGACCAGGAGTCTTCTGACTAAGCCAGCCAGGCACCACCAAACAAAATACTTTTTAGATACTCAATCCCTTCCTTGAACACTTTTCAAATTTTCCACAGGGCCTCAAAAACTGTACAAAATTCTAATATCAAAATAAAAGCCTTAACTTGAAGCCAAAACATCTGAAGACCCACTACTTCTACCCCAACTTCTATAATACTCAATGACTGTAAACCTATAAAACCTAAGCATGGATTACAAATATTTACATCCCAGGAAGTTGGAAGCCAATGACTTTACAATATTAATTTATTTCCACACACATTGAACTTGTGAGAAATAGATTTAATGTCATTTCAGTATACTACCAGGTTTTGTCAATATACTTGTATTCCTAAGGAAAATTGAGCTGAGATTGAGCTTCTCTTTATATCCAATTACATAAGTAGTTTACAGATAAAAATTATCAAGATAAAGTCTAAAATCCATTTTTTGATAAATCTCTATGACACTTGGTAAGAAAACAAAAGTACCTCTACCAAGCAAGTCAAAATTTCCAAACACTAAAACACTCTTCATTGAATCCATTAAAAACTGTTACGCACCCTCTGAAAGTGCCACTAACTCCAGAGTAAATTCATTTCGGGCTGTTTTTTCTACTGATAAAAATGTTAATAGCATCTATCAGAACACTCAAAAATTCTACGTCAAAGCTTGAAATCTTTCCAGTTCAGGGAAAACCTCGGAGTTTACCAGTAACAAATCATTGGAATGGGTCTGAGCTGTATAAAACATTTTGCAAGATCTTCTGATTTTTCATTTTAAATACGGTATTTGTTAAGTTTGATTTAAATTCATCTTTATAAAGAAGCAAACGCTTAATAATATATTGACTGTACTCTTCCTTACTTTCTTGAACATGTTTTGTAACTTTATCTGCGCTTTTCTCAAGACATTCATTCTAGGGGTGCCTGGGTGGCTAGTCGGTTAAGCTTTTGACCCTTGGTTTTGGCTCAGTCATGATCTCAGGTCATGAGATTAAGCCCCATGTCAGTCTCCACTGCACAGCACCAAGTCTGCTTGAAATTCTTTCCCTCTTCCTCCCCCGTAACCCCTCCATCTGCTAGAGGGCTCTTTCTCACTCTCTAAAATAAATAAAATCTTAAAGAAAAAAAATTCACTCTAAATCATTTTTTTTTTTAATTTCTTACCTTAAATTTCAATTCTTTTGGGTCTTTCATGGTCATGATCTACTGCCTACACATATTACAAAAGTAAATGTTTTTCTTCTTCCTCTTAAAAGATATAGTGTTTGGGGTGCCTGGGTGGCTCAGTGGTTTAAAGCCTCTGCCTTCGGCTCAGGTCATGATCTCAAGGTCCTGGGATGGAGCCCCACATTGGGTTCTCTGCTCACCAGGGAGCCTGCTTCCTCCTCTCTCTCTGCCTGCCTCTCTGCCTACTTGTAATTCTCTCTCTCTCTCTCTGTCAAATAAATAATAAATAAAACCCTTAAAAAAAGATATAGTGCTTATTTCTATTGTTTTAAATATAGCTCAAAATCTCTTTCACTACTATGCTTTAAATATAGCTCAAAATCTGTTTCACTACTATACTAAACTATAATATTCACCACTATGCTGGGGGATGACAGGATTAAATTTGATTAAAATTTTTTTTACAAGAAAACCAAAGTCAGCAGCATCACAATTCCAGACTTCAAGCTCTATTACAAAGCTGTAATCATCAAGACAGTGTGGTACTGGCACAAAAACAGACACATAGATCAATGGAACAGAATAGAGAGCCCAGAAATGGACCCCCAACTCTATGGTCAACTAATCTTCAACAAGGCAGGAAAGAATATTCAATGGAAAAAAGACAGTCTCTTCAACAAATGGTGTTGGGAAAACTGGATAGCCACATGCAAAAGAATGAAACTGGACCATTTTCTTACACCGCACACAAAAATAGACTCAAAATGGATCAAAGACCTCAATGTGAGACAAGAATTCACCAAAATCCTGGAGGAGAACACAGGCAGCAACCTCTTCAACCTCAGCTGCAGCAACTTCTTCCTAGAAACACCTCCAAAGGCAAGGGAAGCAAGGGCAAAAACGAACCATTAGGACTTCATCAAGATCAAAAGCTCAGCAAAGGAAACAGTCAACAAAACCAAAAGACAACTGACAGAATGGGAGAAGATATTCGCAAATGACATATCAGATAAAGGGCTAGTATCCAAAATCTATAAAGACCTTCTCAAACTCAACACCCAAAGAACAAATAATCCAATCAAGAAATGGGCAGAAGATATGAATAGACATTTCAGCAAAGAGGACATCCAATGGTCAACAGACACATGAAAAAGTGCTCAACATCACTCAGCATCAGACAAACACAAATCAAAACCACAGTGAGACACCACCTCACACCAGTCAGAATGGCTAATATTAGCAAGTCAGGAAATGACAGAAGTTGGCGAGGATGCGTAGAAAGGGGAACCCTCCTACACTGTTGGTAGGAATGCAAGCTGGTGCGGCCACTCTGGAAAACAGTATGAGGGTTCCTCAAAATGTTGAAAATAGAGCTACCCTATGACCCAGCAATCACACTACTGGGTATTTACCCTAAAGATACAAATGTAGTGATTCGAAGGGGCACATGCACCCGAATGTTTATAGCAGCAATGTCCACAATAGCCAAACTATGGAAAGAACCTAGATGTCCATCAACAGATGAATGGATAAAGAAGATGTGGTATATATATATACCATGGAATTACTATGCAGCCATCAAGAGA
>CM052809.1:61495967-61534467 GCA_028533885.1 Nasua narica | reverse complement strand
AAAAATTTTTAAAAAGGATATAACTTACAAAAAAAATTTTCTTACAGCTGTGATGTAATTAAAATATTAATTCCTTGGAATCATTAATATGTAACAAGTATGAACTTGTCCACAACACTCATGGTACAAATATGTTACCATGACGTTATTTCTCCAAATTAAATTAAATCCTACTCCAAATACCATGAGTCATGCTGGAAGGAAATCCAGCCTTACCTCCTGGAGGTCTCCTACTTGCATGCTCCAAGAATTCCAGTGGCATATGAATTCCTAAAGGATGTATTGTGTCTCCCTGTTTAAGCGATCCAGCTGCCACTGAGCCTCAGGACCCACTGCCCTGTCCGAACCTGGTCCTCCTCCATCTGCCTAGCCTTGCTGTTTTAGTTTGTGGCCCACATGCCACACTGGCCCCAGCTCCTGGCATGGATCAGCACTATCTTTCAGAGATAGTGCCACACAACCGCCTATATCACTTCTTCAGTGCTATCTTTAGTCCACAGTATTCCTAAACAGTTCCCTCCAGCTACTGTTTAGTGCAAAGTCCTTCAAGAGCTTAATCTTTTTGTTCATGCACACAACTTTTATAGAGCTTAAAGGAGGGGCACCTGGGTGGCTCAGTTGGTTAAGCGGCTGCCTTTGGTTTGGGTCATAATCCCGGGGTCCTGGGATCGAGCCCCTCTGGGGCTCCCTGCTCAGCAAGGAGCCTGTTTCTCCCCCTCTCTCTGTTGCTCCCCCTACCGCTTGGGCTCCCTCTCTCTCAAATAAACAAATAAATAAAATCTGGGGAAAAAAAAGAGCTTAAAGGAATGTGGACCCTACGGATGGTCTTAGCTGTGGCTGTATCCAACATTCGTTCATTCACCATTTGGCAACATCCCCAAAATACCCAGTTTCTACAATGTGCCAGGGATTGTCTAAGGTCCAGCTATGCAGCAGTAAATATGAGCAAAATCAAGATACTAAAATAGAATTTCATCTTGAATAAGTTCTTCCTAGGTTAAAAAAAAAAAGGCAATTCATCTCTAGATCAGTTTTTATCTCCCAACTCTACCATCCACACTGATATGTGAACAGTTTAGTTACTGGGAAATTAATTGGACACCTTTATACATTAGAAATTAGAGTAATGTTTATTCTTCTTTGTTTTCATTGCTGTATCAGAATTTCCACCAATATTAACTGCCTACCAATAAATAAATAAAAAATCTTTTAAAAAAAAAAGGGGGGGGCGCCTGGGTGGCTCAGTTGGTTGGGCAACTGCCTTCGGCTCGGGTCATGATCCTGGAGTCCCGGGATCGAGTCCCATATCGGACTCCCGGCTCTGCGGGAAGTCTGCTTCTCCCTCTGACCTTCTCCCCTCTCATTCTCAGTCTCTCTCTCTCTAATAAATAAATAAAAAATCTTTAAAAAAAATATTAACTGCCTACCTCTGAATGTTTATATTTCAGAATTTCCCTTCCCTCAGAATTCTCTCTTCCTCCACCTCCACAGACTGTCTCCAAAAATGCAACACCCATACTCCCCTAAGAATAATCCACCATCCTTACTCCTGACTCCATTCTTTCATGTTTCTTTAAGACTTTACTCCTATTGGTCTCACTACCTCTTCTCTATCTCTTCTCTCCCCCTCCCTCTCTCCAGTCCTCCCTATCTGCCAGATGCAGTCTCTCTACCTACAAACAATCTTCCATCCTCAGCCCTGCTTCCTCTTCAAGCTTCCATCTTAACTCTATCCACCCCTTCAATATCAAATTTAAACTTTCCTTCTGAGACATCTCAGCTTTTCTAATCTCTATAAAAGACTTTCAATTCCAACTTTCAACCTTTCACATAAGTTCTCAGAAGTGTGTTCCCCAAAGTGTGTTCTATGCAATGCTATGACCATATTTTGGCCAAACTAAAGAATTCTGTTGTGAACTATGTTTAGGAAATAAATGTGTATGGATACTGCATATACCTTCTTAAATGATCAAAATACTTAAAGCATAAAACAAACACCAAAAAGGCCTAAACACGGACTTAACTTTATGTAATCCATTATTTTCAAATCTATAATGACCACAGAACAATTTTCCCCTACTGATACCTATTTACATCCTACAGAACTAGACTCACATTGTCAACTACCTAGACACTTTAATGTTGCTACCCCACAGTATCTAGCAAACTATTTTGACTATAGTAGGAAATTATCCTTGTTAAATAAAGCCCCAACCCTACATGTTGACCTCAAGACACTTTCACCTAATTGCTGGATATGTCCATACAGATGTCCTACCAGTCCCTCAGACATGTCTCAAACCAAGACAAAATGCTACAAAACTCCCAACCTACTCTCTTCCTCTATTCCCTAACTCTACATTCTTGTAGCTAAGATGAGTTGAGTACCTATCTCTTATAAATGACTTATAGTATCATTTTTTATAGTATCATTTTTTGACCTACAGCTGCATCCATCATCCTGTATAGTTTGGTCTCCTTTAAGAAGGAATGTTATGCTTTATCTATCTTTGCATCCTCCTCTGCACCAAGCCTAGTCTTATTCCAAATCATTAAGACTTTTTTTTAATTTTAAATAAGAATCTGTATTATAGGAAATTATAAACACTTGTTTTGGGTTCACATTGCTAGGTCAAATCCATGCCCTGTCCCTACCATCTGTGTTAGGCTGACAAGTGACTTAGTGCCTCTAAATCTCAGCCGTATCTCTAAACCTCAGATTTCTCATGAAAATGTGGGTTTAAATCATCTACCTCAAAGAGTAGTCACGAGGATTAGAAGTGAGATATGTGGCACTCTTAGCACACTAACATATAAGCCACCATTCATAACTCACCTATTCATACTAACAAAACTGAAGTTTCTACAAGCATGTATCAAAAAGTAAGATTCCAGAACGAAATTATTTTTAGCAACTTGCCCCACAAATGTTTGCCCCAGAAGAAGCCAACCACAATGTAGGATATCCGACTACCTTCAGACCACCATGCTTTGAGAAGTACAAGCTAGCCACAAGGAGATCCTGCATGGAAAGAGAGATACCTGGACAACTTCCAGTTGTCCATACATGTCATGTCCAGACATGACATCACAACCCAGACATGGGAGTGATTAAGTGTCAGATGATTTCATCCTCAGTTACTCTCTGGCTGCAATTCTATGGTGGACTCCAAACAAAAAGAGTCCAGAGAAGCCCTTTAAACCCCAGAGCTATGAGAGATCATCATAAAATAATATCAGCCACTAAATGTTGGGGTGGTTTATTGAAACAGCAAATAGATAACTTGAACATTTCTGTTCACTATTCTGCCATTGTAATATACACTAATTTCCCAAATCAAATACGTGTCACTTTATTACATAATTATTTAAAATAATGAAGAACACATAAACTATGGATATGAGCCCTCAAAGCTTAATTAAAACCTAATGATTATAATCTTGGAATTACATGAATATATTCTCAATTCATTATGAAAAGAGGGAACTTCTGATATGTTTAGTACCCAAGTGTTTTTATAAAATGAAAATGGCAGAAATAGTAATCAAAACAAGAATACAGACAAATCTCTCATCTTTTACTTTTCCTAAGTGTTTTCCTCTTTATCTTCCATTTTTCTATTTCTTCTTTCAGCTGTAATGCATTCCTTGACAAGAGAACACAGTCTACCCAGACCCACCCACCCACATACACACACACACCATATTCACATCTAAGAAAGTCTCTATACCTAAAATTTACCTTTTGAAGAAAATTCACAAGCAAAAAGGAAGGCTTTTTTTTTTTATTAAAGATTTTATTTATTTGACAGAGAGAGAAATCACAAGCAGAGAGGCAGGGAGAGAGAGGGGGAAGTAGACTTCCCGCTGAGCAGAGAGCCCAATGGGGGGCTTGATCCCAGGACCCTGAGATCATGACCTGATCTGAAGGCAGAGGCTTTAACCTACTGAGCCACACAGGAGCCCAGAAAGCCTTTAATAGAATTCACTGTGTGAATCACTACAATATCTTTCATCTCTTGACTTTGCCTTAAGTGATCTGGTATCATAAATGGAAATAAGGGAGTCTTTTTCTAATAATGCAATGACTCCCCCACTTGCCCCTTTCATTGTTTCGCTTTTGATGAATATGTCCAGGGCACAAAATACTTTGAAGTTACACTACCCACTGTGTCCTCACCTTCTATCACAGTAATCATCCCTTCCTTCAATCATAAAATTTAGGCTAATCAATTAGCTTTAAAAAAAGATATCTAGAGGCGCCTGGGTGGCTTAGTGGTTTAAAGCCTCTGCCTTCAGCTCAGGTCATGATCTCAGGGTCCTGGGATCGAGCCCCCCATCGGGCTCTCTGCTCAACGAGGAGCCTGCTTCCCCCTCTCTATCTGCCTGCCTCTTTGCCTACTTGTGATCTCTCTCTCTCTGTCAAATAAATAAATAAAATCTTGAAAAAAAAGATACTTTAAAAAAAGATATCTATATCATTTTTCTCTGAATTCTTTTTACAATCCATGAAAGACCATTTTTTGTTTATTCTTATTTCTCCAACTTTAAATTTTAACTTGATCCTATTTCAAATCCAGAGTTCCATTTAAGTTTAGCAAAGTCAATTGCAAGGGTTGAGGGTATCAGAAGATAGGTAGACTAAGAATAAAAATTTTACAAGAACTAGCTTACTTGAATATCTCTTGTAAGCTGAACTTGCTTTCCCATTATCACAGAACATTCTCTCCCACTCTAAATCTCTCCCATTTCCCTAACTCCAGCTATGTCCTATAACTTAAAATATTCACTCGGGGTTTTAGGATATACCAGCATGGTTAATAGGAAAAATGACTGAAAGGGCAGATGGTCACTTCCTTCTTAGGTCACTTTCTCATAAGGTTTCCTGATGTCACATTCATCTGGTTTCCCTTCTCAATCCTTCAGCCTCCTTTGCTGGATCCTTGTCTTCCACCTGACCTCTGCAGGATAAACTCTGCTAGTTCTCAGACCCAGACCTCTTCTCCATCCACACTCACTTTCACTGGGATTTCATTCACGTCACTACTTATAAACATAATCTTCCAAATTTACATCTCCAGCCAAACTTTTTCCCCAAATTCCAGATTCACACATCCAACAGACTGTTTGACATCTCCTGGTGTTGATAATTTTTAACCTAATTTTTATTTTGGAATATGTAACAAATTCACATAAATTCAAGCTTAAGCCTCTGTAATAAGGTATATTAAGAGAATTCTCACTTCCATCCACCTATTCCTTTCCTTCTCCTATAGAGAATTTTTACTAGCCTTTGAATTATGTTGCCTTGCAAAAATAACTATATATGGACAAACTGAAATAAAGCAACTGTATATTAAGTGATGATATAATCACAGACAAAATAATTATTTCTCGTGACTTTAGAAAACAGTATTTCGGGGTGCCTGGGTGGCTCAGTTGGTTGAGCGACTGCCTTCGGCTCAGGTCATGATCCCAGAGTCCCCGGATCGAGTCCCACATTGGACTCCCGGCTCCATGGGGAATCTGCTTTTTCCTCTGACCTTCTCCTCTCTCATGTTCTCTCTCAATCTATCTCTGTCAAATAAATAAATAAAATCTGAAAAAAAAAACAGTATTTTGACTGACCACAGTAGAATAAATTCTACTAACAAATACAGCTGCAAAGAAAGCTTATATACTTCATTCAGTATTCTTTTTTTTTTTTTCAAGATTTTATTTATTTATTTGACAGAAAGAGAAAGATCTCAAGTAGGCAGAGAGGCAGGCGGGGGTGAGGCGCCGAGCAGAGAGCCTGATGCAGGGCTCGATCCCAGGACCCTGAAATCATGACCTGAGCCGAAGGCAGAGGCTTAACCCACTGAGCCACCCAGGCACCCCTTCATTCAGTATTCTTATTGTCAGTAGTAATAGCAGTATTATTGTGTTTAAATTATATTTTTGTATTGTAGAATATACATTTTGGAACCACATTTTATATGTTGTGGGATATATGTTCAAAATATATGTTTTGAAATTACACATGTTTATTAGATAGGGCAAATAATAAGTAAAGTGATAATAAGTAAAAAACAAATAATAAAACCAAAGAAATTATATAAAGTATCTGGAAGGTTAACTTTAATTTGAAAATACCAGTATCACCTCATGAGTTTTTTCTTTGTAAACTACATATTTCTGACTTCATCTATTAAAAAGGTTTAGAAGTAATGACAACTCAGTAACAACTAGCATCACTAGTGCTCAGATTTTTGTCTCTAAACACCATTCCCCAGTAAAACCAGGATTTCTTATAGGAATAACTGATGTCTAAGGAGGGAAATATGCAAAATGAACCTGAGCATCTGTTTCCACCAAAGAAGCTATTAAAGATTAATGAGGTTACATCGATGGGACAGAGGAACATGAAAGGGCTCCCATTAGCCAAAGACTAAAATTTTTGTGTATCTAAAAGGTAATGATTGTAATTCTTTGAAACACATTAAATATATAAATCTTTATGTTCATAAGTATACTAAAATAAAATAAATAAATCTCACTGGTCACCACTGAAAGTTACTGGAGCATCAATGGCTTACTCTGAAATTAACATTTAAAAGGAAGAATTAAATATTTATTCTGTCTATTCTGTGTAAACTCCTTGTCAGAATAACCAAATATCCTAGCCATTAAGGAAAAGTTTTTCCTTAAAGAATTCCAGCTAATGTGGCAAGAATGACAGAGTTAACAAAGCATGTTTGCAACTCCTAATAAAATAATCATAAAATGATCATTTGTGGATGAAACAGTCAGATAAAAATCAACTCAAATTGACTTAAAGACTTGAACATAAGACTTGAAACCATAAAACTCCTAAAATAAATTATAAGGGGAAGGGTCGTTGACATCAGCCTTGGCAATTATTTTTTTTAATTTGATACCAAAAGCAAAAAGAACACAAGCAAAAACAAGAGAAACTACATCAAACTAAAAATTTCTGCAACACAAAGGAAACCATCAACAAAATGAAAAGGTAGCCTGGAGAAAGAGAGAAACTACTTGCAAATCCTATATTGATAAGTAATTAATATCTAAAATACATAAAGAACTCATACAGCTCAATACCAAAAAACAATCTGATTAAAAAATGGGTAGAGGAATCGAATAGACATTTCCCGAAGAATGCATACAAAAACAACATGATTAATCAGTCCTCAGAAGAATACAAATCAAAACCACAGTAAAATATCACTTTATTCCTATTGGAATGGCTATAATCAAAGAGACAAGAGATAACTGTGCTCACAAAGCCCTTGCAAGGTGTAGAGTTATGAGCAAAGTAGTTATTTTAAGTTATTAAGTTTTAGAGTGGTAGTTACGACTGAAGCATATATAAATTTGGGGCTCCTCTTCAATAAGAGTGTACAAAATTAAATACAAAATTGTCAGAGGCTGTTATCTCTCTTTGCATTCTCCTGCTTTCAACCTTTCTAAGTCCTTTTGTCTACCGTATGTTCCTTGTAAACAACATGCAATTGATTTCTATAACATTTGGTTTTCTCTGATAATCACTGTGCTCTTACTGAGGAGTTTAATTTATAGTCACTTACTATAATTAGTCATACATTTAGATCCTTTTCTGCCATTTGTGCTTTTTGTCCTGCTCTTATGCAGTTTTATTTTTTTTTTCTCTTGCTTTCTTTCATTGTGCTTGTGGAATGATGTATTTATTCTTTGAGAGAGATCATTTTTGCCCTGTAAATTTTTAAGTTTCAAGTTAAATATCTTCACCTTACTACTGAACAATAAAAGGATCTTGGAACATTCAAAACCAATCTTCTCTCACACAAACCCCACTAACATGCTAATTTTATGATATAAGCTCTATCTTGTTTTAGTTAACTCTCAATGTATAACAACAGAATTATAGAACTTAATCATTAATACTCTTTATCTAAATGTTTATTCTCAACTGCAGTCTACATTCCTTACATTTTAGACCTTTTTGAGATCATTTCCTTCTTTCTTTTCTTTTCTTTTTTAAAGATGTTATTTATTTGACAGAGAAAGAGAGATCACAAGTAGGCAGAGAGAGGGGGGAGCAGGTTCCCCGCTGAGCGGAGAGACCTGAGCCAAAGGCAGAGGCTTTAACCTACTGAGCCACCCAGACGCCCCCATTTCCTTCTTTCTGAAGCTCATGAGATAACAGGCAAACTCTATTGAAATGTTATTGGTGTCTGTTACAGACAAACAAGACTTCAAGGCAAAATGCATATAAAGACAGTCACCATATAATAACAAAAATGTCAACTTACCAGGAGATAAACTAAAACAGAGCTTCAAAATATAGACATAAAAAATCGGGGGAAAAAATCGTGTCAGAACACCAAAGAGAAATGAGGGATTTTAATATTCTCTTTTTCTATATATCAAGTACATAAAATTAGGAAGGATATGGAAGGTATAAACCACAAAGTTATTAAGCTTGATCTGATGGACATACAGAATATAACCCCAACAATCAGAGAATACAATGTTACTTTGAGCACAGAAGAAAGATTTATAAAAATTGACAACAAATTCCAAAAATTGGATAGGATCTAGTGCTTGTTGGTTCCAAATAGAATAAAATTCATTTATAAATTAACAGTACCAAAAAAACAAAAATAAAGCAGCATCACTTGGAAATATTTTTAAAAGGCCCTAGAAGAGGGGTCCCTGGGGGCTCAGCTGGTTAAGCATCTGACTCTTGTTTTGGCTCAGGTCATGATCTCAGGACCCAAGAGCAAGCCCCGATTCAGGCTCTGCCCTCAGGATAGAGTCTGCTTGTAAATCTCTCTCCCTTTCCCTGCTTGCTCTGTCTTTCTCTCAAATGGATAGATAAATTTAAAAAATAAATAAATAAAAGGCCCTAGAAAGACTCATGAGTCAAAGCAGCAATTATTATAGAAATCAGAACCTGAATGATGTAAACCTAAGTGGAGGTTTTAGGGAGACTTCCTTAAGGAAGTACCTGTATTGGAAAATAAAAAGGCTACAAGATTAATGTGCTAAGGATCCAAAAGAAGTCTATAAAAGTAAGAAAGGAAAAGAAATGTTAGGGTTGACATTTGAGCTCTAATAGCTTCAAGATAAATTAAAAAAAGATAAATTTAAATCCTCTTTAGGAATCTAGAGGAGGCCAAAGGAGCAAAGGAAGAGGGTATCCTTCATGCAACCTAATCATCAAAAACTTGAGTTTCTGGGGTGCCTGGGTGGCTCAGTGGGTTAAAGCCTCTGCCTTCGGCTCAGGTCATGATCTCAGGGTCCTGGGATTGAGCCCCATATCTCTGATCAACGGAGGGCCTGCTTCCCCCTCTCTCTCTCTGCCTGCCTCTCTGCCCACTTGTGATCTCTCTCTGTGTCAAACAAATAAATAAAATCTTAAAAAAAAAAAAAAACTTGGGTTTCCTGTGTGGCAATATCAGCTAAAAGCTAGGCTATTCTAATCCCTTTACACATGTTAATTTCTTTGATTCTCATAGCAACCATTTAAATATAAGTACTATTATTATGCTCATTTTCTGATGAGGAACCTGACATATAGATTAAATATATTTGTCAAGATTAGACCTCAGAGGGCGCCTGGGTGGCTCAGTTGGTTAAGCGACTGCCTTCGGCTCAGGTCATGATCCCGGAGTCCTAGGATCGAGTCCCGCATCGGGCTCCCAGCTCCACGGGGAGTCTGCTTCTCCCTCTGACCTTCTCCCCTCTCATGCTCTCGTGCACACTCTCTCTCTCTCTCTCTCTCTCCAATAAATACATAAAATCTTGAAAAAAAAAAAAGATTAGACCTCAGAAATCCAAAGCCAAGATTCAGAGCTCTCAAGGTCCAGATCCCATGTTTTTAACTAAATACTAGATTAATATTCTAGTTTTGCTAGGAAAAATCTTGTAGGAAATATAAATTTAAAAGCCACTATATCTATATATCCTATCATATAAAAATGCCATTAAATGAAAAATGCATGTCTTTATTTTCTTCTCTCTATAATCAAATCTAGCCTCTTATGGGCAGCACAGCCTACTTACTAGCACAGTCTACTGAAGAGACCAGCCCTATACGTAATGCTTAATGATGTAACGAGAATGGTCATATTATGTAGAATTTCACATTCACGGTGATTTTCCATTTGCAACATAATTGGTTGTTGGCATAGATTTTATTCGTGGATGACATGATACTTTAATAAGAGTGGAAGCAATGAAAGAAGGCAAATAGGCATTCTAATTCTCTCCATGCTTACAGTCATCTCCCAGGGAGGGAGAGAAAAGGAGTTAACTGCCTAGAAGAGTAGGGTTAAGATTTCTAATCATGGTGCCAATGAAATCATTGGGATTTTAAAATGTTAAAAATCACTATAAAATCTGAATTTTTGAAGTCAGTAGCTACAATAAAATGTAAAAGTAGAAATCACCCACTCCATATGTTTTTCAAGTCCATGGTAGAGTCAGTAAACTATGACTGAATGAATGGCCAACTCCCAGTATAATAGTACTCATGAATATTAGTGAGAAATAAAATAAGATGAAGTAAAATCCTCTAAGCTAAAACAGCTTCTGGAAATTCTATTAATCATATTAAGTTCTCAAGTAGTAGGTATAGCACTGACTTATAAAAACTAGGGCATTCTAATCACCTAAAAACAAGAACAATTTTCTGAATTTGCTGACTTTCTCCAAGAAAGGTTTCTTAAATATTACATAAAACTGCCGCTCAGGATAAAATTGCTTTGTAATGGTATTCAAAGATTATCTCTAGTTATTTATAATTTTGGTAAGAAACGTTCAGAAGAAGTGAAGTCCTGACTGAGGTTTGGAAATATTTTTATTATAGTGAGATTTTTTTCAGTGTAATGCTACCTGATGAAACAGATCTACGTATATTAGAAAATTTAAGATAAGAAGTCAATTCACTTAAAAATTAATAGAAATGGGCGCCTGGGTGGCTCAGTTGGTTAAGCAACTGCCTTCGGCTGAGGTCATGATTCCAGAGTCCTGGGATCGAGTCCCACATCAGGCTCCCAGCTCCACAGGGAGTCTGCTTCTCCCTCTGACCTTCTCCCCTCTCTCACTGTCTCTATCTCAAATAAATAAATAAATCTAAAAAAAAAAAGAAAAGTGTGACTTTAAAAAAAATTAATAGAAATGTTTTTATGAGACACCAAAAAATAATAGATTATCATCATTACTGTGATCATTAAGGGGTAGACAACTTTTGCACATTAAATTAAAGACCTGAGTTTGTTGCTGTTTTTAATTTTGCTGACTTTTATAAATCTTCGTTTCAAATCTGTTTCAACAGTTAATAACTTACAACCATGTGGTTAAGGTTACATGAATTAATGCACGTGAACCTATGTTGCAAATAACAAGGTACTAACCAGAACCTTAAAATATATTTCCTTCCACCAAAATTAGACAAATTTATTCAGATTTATTTGTTCAAATTTGTTCATTCCATAAAGTACATCAGACACTTTCAGGAAATTAGTTAAGGTTTTAAATAAACTGGTACATAAATACATACACGTACAAAGACACACACCAGAATTACTGATAGCTGATAAAACTATACATTAGTGAACTGGGCTTATCTTTTATCTAAAGCCCAATTCTTGGGGCACCTGGGTGGCTCAGTGGGTTAAAGCCTCTGCCTTCAGCTCAGGTCATGATCCCAGAGTCCTCGGAGAGACCCCCATCGGGCTCTCTGCTCAGCAGGAAGTCTGCTCTGCTTCACCCCCCTTTCTGCCTCTGCCTACTTGTGATCTCTCTGTCAAATAAATAAATAAAATCTTTAAAAATAAATAAATAAATAAAGCCCAATTCTCAATCAAATGATTTATTGAATTGCCCTCCTTAATGAGACACTGTAAACCTTTCGTAATTTGTCTTGGAAGCAAAAATAATTTTTTTCTCCTTTTGGTAGTTCAACCAATATTATTTAGGTGAGCCCCTACTGAAAACACAGAAGTCATTAGAGAATTGAATTCAATATGCATCAAATAATATCCAATCACATTTTTGACGTTAGTTATTTTAGATAGGTCAATTATTATGCCAGCCTAGACCATACTTCCTTCTTAGGAAGAACCACAGCCAGGGGCAAGGAAGAAGTCATTGGCTGCAAGTTCTTCCTTTATGTTGTTTTCTCACAATCTGGTCCTCTCTTAAATGTCTTAGTTAATTGGCAGAGGTCTATGCAAGGGAAGTTCCAAGTGACAAACCCTCAAGCCATACCTGATATATCTGCCCCAAAATGTGACCTTGAGCTTTAAAGAAGGTATAAAAGAAAAGGGACAAGTTTCTCCTGAATGCATCCAGGCTATTTTATCTACCATCCCAAGTGACCCCGCAATTCCACTCCTAGATACATAAGCAACAGAACAGAAAACATACGTTCACACAAAAATGTATACACAAATGTTCATAATATAACTGTCAAAAAGTAGAAACAACCCCAAATGTCTATCAACTGATGAAGGGATAAAGGCAATATATTCATATAGTCATACAAAGAAATATTGACCAGCCACAAAAAAGAATGAAGTAGTGACACATGCTACAGCATAACTTTGAAAACATTACAGTGAGTAAAAGAAAGCAGACACAAAAGGCCACATACTATACAATTTCAGTCACATGAAATGTCCAGAACAGCCATTTCTATAAAGACACACACTGGATGTCAGGGACTTGGGGGTGGGACGGGATGGAGAGGGAAAGTTAATGGGTACTGAATTTCTTTTTGAGGTGACAAAAATGTTCTGGAATAGACAGTGGGGGCAGTTGTCCAACTCTGTAAATATACTAAAAACCACTGAATTACTCGCTTTAAAATGTTTTGTTGTTTTGGGTTTTTTTTAAGATTTTACTTATTTATTTGACAGAGAGAGAGAGATCACAAGTAGGCAGAGAGGCAGGCAGAGGGGGAGGGGAAAACAGGCTCCCCGCTGAGCAGAGCCCGATATGGGGCTCGGATTCCAGGACCCTGAGATCATGACCTGAGCCGAAAGCAGAGGCTTAACCCACTGAGCCACCTAGTTGCTCCAGGTGGGGTTTTTTTTTGATGAGGGAATTACATCTCACCTTTAAAAAAAAAAAATCCAAAAAAATAAAATAAAATAAAATTTAAAAATCCACTGACCCTGCACTTCCAGCCATCTCATTCTCTTCTTTCAACAGGGGCAGTCAAGTTGATCTAATGTGTATCTGGGACAAGACACCTGGATCTCGCCTCCCTCTGCACCCCTGATCCAAGCTTTTCCTGGGGCTCTTCTCTCTACCTCTCTTCACTCCCTCTTCTTTTCCACCATTCTTCAAAGTCCAGATCAGGTCCCGCTTTTTCCATAACATTTTCCATCCCTAGTTGACTAGTCTGCCCAAGGACAGGTAAGCCTTCTTTATTTCATGCCTGCTCACCAACATTGCTGAATTTAGTTGAAATATATACATATGACTCTAATTATAGGTGCAGATAGGGCTTTCTCTTTACATCAGAGGTTGGAAATATGAAAGATAGTGCAATTCTTTCATATACATTCTCAAATTATATTGATCACTTGCCAGGCTTCTATCTTAAACATTTCTCTTATGCCTTTTCAGTGAAATATTATTTGAAAAATGAGAAATGCAGGAGTGCCTGGTGGCTCACTGGGTTAAAGCCTCTGCCTTCGGCTCAGGTCATGATCTCGGGGTCCTGGGATCGAGCCCCACATCGGGCTCTCTGCTCAGCAGGGAGCCTGCTTCCCCTTCACTCTCTGCCTGCCTCTCTGCCTACTTGTGATCTCTCTCTCTGTCAAATAAATAAGTAAAATCTTTTAAAAAAAAAAGAAAAATGAGAAATGTATTATTTCCAAATAATCACATAAGTACAACTTTGCAAAAATAGTGTTGCATAAAAAGATAAGCTAATGAATTACTGCCCCATCACGCAGATTAAAGGATAATATCATTCCAATTATCCTAACAAAAGGATTATCAAAACATGCAGTGGTACCTTAAGAAGAATATGATATGTGCGTGAAGAATATTAATATTACCTAATTATCAGAATTCATGACTAAAGAAGCTAACAAAATCTTATCTTCAATTAGCGCACAAATACAAACCCTTGAATTATTTCCACGGTATGCTTCAAAGCACTTGCTCACTTGTTATAACACTTAAAAAAAATTCTTTTCTCTCTTACACATATTCCCCCACAGAATTCTTTTTTGCAGAAAGAGTGCAAAATCAATATAAATAATTAAGAATTGCTTCTTCTTTGTTAATTTTGAGTCATCTCACCTAATTCCCTCTATATAACATATATACTTCTGTTCACTGGGCCCACTGCATGCAGAAATAAACTACAAAGAGTGCCACACAATGCCTTTTTTGAAGTTGTATTTTGAAGCTATTCTATTTGAAGCTATTCTGTATCTTTCAACCTGTGCCACATTTCAATAATGACTATTTAATAATTACAATCATCCCCTTATTAGCGTGGCATTTCATTTTCCTTGCCTTACGGCACCCCACAGTTGAAGGCAAGGAAAACTCTCTGTTGATTAGTTATTTAAGACCAGCAACAATAACTATGCTGGAGAGAAGGCTACTTGGAGAGGATTACATAAGAGCTGGAGCTCAACTGCCTCAGACAGAGAGCAGCAAATTATAAACCCAAGTACTTCATTGCATGTAACCAAATTGGCTAGTTGAAATGCTAATTGCCTTTCAGCAAAACTAAAGACAGACAGGGAACCTTGTGCTTCAGAGAATGAAATGCATTTTTACTCCACTTCTGCACTATTGTCTTGCTGAGAATCATTTGAAATCTATTCATAAAGGTAGCTCTTTCCCTAACCTTTAAAATGTGGGAAATTTATTTAGCCCCTACCAGCACCTCCAATGCATTGATGGCCAAGATGAGAACAGATGGTTGGATTTAAGCCACGTTAAGCCCTTAATAAAGTAAGGCATGAAAGAATTCTATGTTCAAATATACAGTACAAATCAAGAAAATGTGCCTAGGAAAAGGGAATTTTGAATAACAAATAAATTTATGAATTAAAGTAATCAAATATCATCTTTAAAACATTAAAACTTTCAGCATAATGATATTCAAATACATATGGAAAGAGCTATTATTGCCTATCTCGAAGAGACCCCCAGCCTCCCTTTATACCTAATAATTTTCTATTAGTTCAAAACTCATTTATGGAGAATTATTCCAACAGCCAGTTTTCCCCCTTTATATGAAAAAGAGTCCATTCGGGGTTTTCAGAATCCTGAATAAATGAATGAGAAATGCCCTATCAGCATCCTGCCCTCATTCTGAGGTATAGCCAGCCTTACGCCTGACTGCACTAGAAAAGGCCCCATGACCACCTGCCCAGCAGCTGGGGGAGGGACTTGGTCTGGTACATTTTAAAGTGTATAGTGTGTCACAGTGGAATCAGAAAACACAGCCTTTGTATCACCATAGCCTCCTGCGTCCCAGCTCCACCCTTCTCCTCCTCTTCCACACCTCCATTAGGGCAACAGAGCTCAGGCACTGTGGCCTCTTGTGTGGCCCAACATCCTGAAACATTGGGGAACTCTCCATACATGCTAAGATGCCCTCTGTCCACGTCCACCCCCATCCTGCCTTGTGAGGGGAGAAAAACAGGCATGCATGCATGGAGAAATCAACTTTCTGTACTACTTCGTTCTGTATGAGAGTCTTTTTATCTTCATTTTTCAACAAGTATCATTATTCATATAAAGTTTGAGCTGCCTTAGAGTGACAGAATACTAAGCAGAGCTTTAAATTGTAAACAGTTCCAATAAAAAATTCAGCTCTCACCCTGATTCAGAAGGAGTTATGGGGAAAAAAAGACATCTTTCTGGCTAGATGTTCACCAAAATCTTTGGACAGTGGAGTTCCTGGTGATTTTTCTTTCTCCTGTACTGTCTGAATTTCCTATATGATTTTGTATAGTTATTTCCAAGTCAAAGAAAGAGATAGATGTACACTCAACTGCATGTAATACTAAGCTGTTTGACTCTTCCCACAAAATCAGGGAAATGCCCATCCAAATCTCTCCCTGGTCACACTACATCTTATGATCAAATTAAGCTATCATCATCTAAGGAGCTCAATATGCTTTAAAAGCATCCATAAATTATCTGGTTGCCCTCTATGTGAAGTAAAAGTAATGACAGCACAGTGCATATTTTTGGACCCAGTGCATAAAATAACGATTTATCAGCGGTAAATACAAAGCCTATGACAAAGTGAATATGTTAGGCATTTTGTTCAACTCTAGAAATACTAGACAAACATATAATATAATCCCTGGCCTCAAAGATTTAGTATTCTAATTGGGTGACCTTGAAAGTTTTAGTAACAGTAGGAGAGAAATATTAAAAAAGAACATAAGGCAGTGTTTGGTTGAGTGTCAATAAATCAAACATAAAATGATCAAATTAATCAGTTATCATACTTCTCACTTATTAATTTATGGGAATATCCAGTCATAATGCAAAAAGAGAATCTGTGACTTTAAGTCTCTCAACTTTTCTATGTTTCAGTTTCCCCAAGTAGGAAATAAAGGGGTTGATCTAATTTGGCTCCAAATTTCCTCCCAGTGCTTAAGGAGTGAAACTGTATAGTCACAGCCTTTGACTTTCTGAACATTAAAGGATCACACACCCAATTTAAGGTAAAATGTATTTTCTTTGTGGGTCCTCCCAGGTCACAGATCTTTCAGCCTCAGTTTTTTTATCTGCAAATCAGGATAACAGTATTTGATGATTAAATATAAAGTTACTCTTTTTAAAGGGTCTAGAATTCCTCACATACAGTGGGCATTCAGTTAATGTAGTATACTATTATCATTCACCGTGGGGGCATGAACAAAAGGGTTTAGTCACAGTTAATTCTGTTGTGAACACTCTTTTTCTTTGGGTAGAATATGGGCAAGTGCACCTGCAAATAGAAAGACATATGTAATACTTTGCCTCACACTAGCTTCTGCCTTACCGTATTATTTCTAATTGTTACTTTTATTACGATCAGAGTATTTGTGTTCCAAATATGTCTCACATTATTCTTTCTCAACAATGAATACAATTGGCATTCAATATTTGATATATATACACAGCATAAAACTATAACTGCTGTTATTAAAATATAACAAATGTTGACTGATACATGATTTCTATTTCTGATATCAAGATTCAGTGTTGTTCCATAATTTACCTGCACCTCATTATGTACTTATATTTTAGCCTAAGATAATTTTTAGCTGGTGTTTATATGTGATTTCAGTTTTTAATCATCATATTCACTATTGGGTAGAGCTTAGAGCACTCAGGAAAGATCCTTAATCAGCTCTTACTAACTGGGGAACTTTTGTAAGGGGCTTAAACTTTCCATGCCTCAGTATCATTATCTGCAATTTGGTATAATACTAATCTAAGGTCTTGTGGTAAGTGTTAAACAATCTATATAAAGGGCTTCTCAGTTTTCATTACATAAGAGGCATTCAGTATGTGGTGGCTGCTATTGTGATTCATCATGGAAAAAACATGGAGATAGGATTTGGCCATACTTATTTTTACTGTATATATGTTGGCTACTTCTTTTAAAAAGTTATAAGGAGACTTATCATTTTTACCTGAAATAAGTCTTTTCAGCTACCTAGTTCCATCCCTTTATTTTGTAAATAAGGAAAAATCAGGTGCAGCAGGATGGATGAATGTCCAAAGTCACAGTAAGTTAACTGCAAGCCAAGACATATCCTAATTGCATATATTTAAAAAATTTTATTATATCACAGTTCACACTGCATTTGGCACTCCCTAGAGCAGATCACCTCCCAAAAAATTGTTGTTCCTTTGTATCTTGACCAGAACATCTTTTTTTAATGACTTTTTTTTTTTTTTTTTGGATCTGTCTAGCTGTTTTGATAAATGACACGCAAAGGGGAGGAAAGAAACACTTTAGTAAGGTAAGGTAATAACTTCAAAAAGAATTTTTAAATGATGCTGTATTAGCTAAGGTATTTTTTTTCTTCTTCCCTTTTTCTCGCTAAGGTATATTTTTTGAGCTTTATCCTAATGGTTGGTAATTATGTACTCTCAAGATCTGATATGAATAATTTCTAAAACAGTCCACAGTTTACATATAAACACATCGCACACATTTTTAAAGGCTGTGGATTTCGTGAAATGTTAAAAGTCGGTTTAAAAATAAAAGTTACAAGGAGAAGTTAATATTGCACCTTAAAACGAGTTTCTTCCCCCCTATGTTCCCCCAACTATTCTTCCCTCCATAGTTTCCCCCTAAACTATGCTATGAACACTAGCATAGTTTCTTAGTTTTAATTTAAAAAAATTAATTTTAAAATACCTGAAGACGTTAAAAATGTCTAAGCTTTTTAAAATATATATATTATTCTGCGGTTCCAGGCTAATTCCAAACTCCCTGAAATCAGCATATTTCACTGAAAATTCTTCGACACAGTGGTTACTTTTGAACATTAGACTCCTTAAATTCATTTCAACGTTCCCATTATTAATTATTACCTGTGGGGCGCCGTTCTTGGCGCGTCGGTTATTTTCCAAGCAGACTTTTTAAAATTAAAGCTAGGGTTCGGGTTTCAAACAGGCAGAAAGAAAGGAAAGGAAAGTTTTCCCTCTGCTCTTCCCACTTCTCACCTTCCTCGAAATCAAGCTGCTTCTGAAGGGGCGGCTGGCAGGAACGGAGCGCTCACCGCCCCGCCGCAGCCCCGGGCAGAGTGGACACCGACAGCTGTGCGGGATCAGGCGCAGCCCGCCGCACGGGGCGCACGCCCTGCCTCCGGCGCCCACGCCTCCACCTCCAGCAACAGGTGCGGGAGCACCCCGCCTGCGCGCCGCCCGTGCGGCGCCGCTCCCTTGGAGCACAGGGATGCTCGCAGCACCATCCCCCAGCCATGGCCTACCTAGCCCTGGGGACACCGACATCCGCGCGCGCCCTGCGGTCCTCGCCGGTCCTTTTCGCACACCGCCGTTCTGCCTCTCGCTCGCTTCCCTAGGCTTCGCCGAGGCTGCTGGTCCTCTCTCCCGCTGTCCGGTCAGGACAGTGGCTCCATTCTCCTCCCTCCCTTCTCTTCCCCCCCTTCTCCTCCCCCTCCATCTTCCATCTGCTCCAATAGGACTCGCGGCTCCCCGGGCTGCGCTCACCTGACCAGCGGAGCGGGGGTGGCTGCCCAAGGCAGCGCGCCCCCGTCTGCGCAGCGGGCAGCCAGGTCTGCGCTCCGGCGTCGAGAACACCCTGCAGTGGCCATCCCTAATGGACTGTTCCGGTCGCGAGGCGCCTAAGCCGACCTGCGTGCGCGCCGGAACCTCGGAGTCTATAGACTCCGTCTACACCGCGCAGGCGAGATCCGTGGTTCGCGCTTGCTAGTGTTGTACTCTTTGACTAAACTTTGATGGCACCAGGACACCATCTGCCACTCGAATGGCGGGCACTCCGCCCTGGCCACTCCACTATAAGCAATTCCCGGTGTTCTTTCTGAGGAGAAAAGCCATTTACTGATTCTTGTTCCTTTCCGAAGGACATTTATTTTAACTTTGAAAGCACCCCCCTGAGATGTTCACAATGAGAATTAGCGCACATAAATGAGTGAAATATTAGAAATGAGGACCCGACCCCTACATGTACTTATGAACGGAGACCGCGGTCAACTTATAGGTAAATCATCTGTCTTATTTATAAACAAGGGTTAATTCCTATCTCTTACGGTTATTAGAAGGATTAGATGAATGAGATTATGTATGAATTGCAACGCTACATCTGACACGTAGTAAACCCCAATAGATGTCAGCAATTACTCCCAGGGCTTAAAAAAGGAAAACCCCCGAGGTCAGATCAAATCCTCCCCATTGTGCAAATGCCCATCTGCGCCAGAGAAAAGCACAGACAACGTTCTTAAAAGTTTTAAACCGGGGTGGAGGTTTAAAGATTAGCAATTGGCAGTCCAACACCACCTTACTGCTGATCTTATGGATGAAAAAATTAAAGTAAAGGCTTGAAGGGCAAATGGTTGAAGGGCTTAAAGTCAGAAACAAGAGTGCATCTTATGTCTCCTAATTCCAAAAACAGGGTGTAGGGTACCGTTTTGTAATGAATCACAATTGGAATAACTAGATAGTTACTCTGAGTGCAATAGATAGCTACTTTGCTCTCAAGCAGTACTAATTTAGCATCATTATGGGCTGTTGCTGAACATCTCACCTCACAGCTCCAACAGTCAACAAACAGCTGGGCACTAAAGGAAAGATGATCCAAGCAAAACGGTTCTGGTACAGAAACTGTGTAAGAATGCAAACGCTGCACTTCAAAGCATAAGAACAGGTAGTGAGAAGAGCAACCTAAATGATCAAGGACATTGACTAGCTTTCCTGTGATGCTGAACTACAAAACCAGACCTAAGTCTTAATCCATGCAGCCTAGTGGAAGAGTAGACACAGATGCGCTTACTATAACTTACACTAAGGAAACTGAAACACGGAGACAATTTATAGTCAAGACAATGAATCAGTTATTCATGAGGTGATAACGTGAAACAGAACAATGTTAGAAAAATGTTTTCTTCACATTGTTTTAAGCGTGTGTTCACTACTAATATGTGCCATAGATTTACAGTTTCTAGCTTATTCAATATTCTATATTCAACCCATGGTTTTATTATATTATTCATAAAAAGGCTTTATTTGCAGGGCACCTAGGGGGCTCAGTTGGTTGAGCAACTGCCTTCGGCTCAGGTCATGATCCTTGGGTTCCAGGATCTAGTCCCACTTTGGACTCCTGGCTCCGCAGGGAGTCTGCTTCTTCCTCTAATCTTCTCTCCTCTCATGCTCTCTCTCACTTTCTCGGTCTCTCAAATAAATAAATAAAATCTTTAAAAAAAAAAAGGCTTTATTTGCAACTAATTGTTACTTTAGTTTATTAAGACCCTGATAAGGTCAGTGTCTATCAAACTGTTCTGGCTTGAGCATTGTTTCACCAAGTCCTGTGATTAAAAACATTCTCCACAACTGGACTTCCACAGCACACATTTTCACTCTGTGAAGGACACCACCTTAGGCACTGTGATGAATTGAAAGGAAACCTTAAACCCATTCTCCTTAAAGCTACCTCAGGGAACTAAGTAATTCATTAACAATTTCTACAGAGTGTTTAGGAAGAAGACGACCCTGGAAGGACTGTGGGAAAAACAGTGATCCCGAAAACACAACCCAGTGTACTGAGCTTGCACTCTCTAGGGTGAAAGTTTAATGAGCTGAAAAAGCAGAGGATGCCGAGCAAAAAATGAGCATCCCAGAAAGTGCTAGAGATGTCCCAAGAGGAAGAGATTATGCGGGATGGTGAAAGCTTCTCCAGAAAGCTGATGATCTTTGCCTTGAAAAATAAAACACCAGGAAACAGAAGAGCTGGTACTTTCAGCACAAGTAGGTGACAGGGTAGTGTAGATGCTATCCAATGCTGAAAGTATTTACTGGATGCCCAACACACTTAAATCCGAGCTCCTCACATGGACTAAAAGGACCACATGATTCTGTCCCCACTTTCCTCTCTAACCTCATTTTAAACCATTCTCCCTCTTTTCACTGTACTCCTATCACACTGATCTTCTTTCTGTGGCTGGAACACATCAAAATGATTCCTGCCTCAGAACCTATGCACAAATTTTCCCCTCTGCGTGGCACACTGTTGACAGAGATCTTCATATGGCCGGCTTCTCTATCATCTCCTTTATTTAAGGGGTAGATCAACTATCCCTTCCTCACAGATATCTGTTCTGATAACTTCCACAGACGCTCTTAACCATTACCTTGTTGTATTTTCTTTATATCATTTATCCTAGTAAATACCTTATTTGCTTATTTAGGTGTTTTTGTGTACCCGTAAGAATAAAAGCTCCACGAGGCATAAGTCCTACATCTCTCTCATTCACTACTCCATACCTGGTAGCTAAAATAAGCTCTAGGATATAGTAGTAGAAATTCAACACATCTGGAGAAGGAGGAATGGCAAGCAGGCCAATATAATAGAATAGGATTCTGTGAAGAATCTGGAAGGCTATCATATAAAAATGATTCTCAAAGCTTATGTCCTGGTGCTTCACAATTCAACATTAGAAAACATGACTTGATTCCATAATAAAATACAAATACACCTGAAACAGATATTTTAAACTTCTTCCATCATTTACAGCACTGAGAGATTTTGTTCTTCAAGTCATGCTTTGATAAGAAAAACAGAAAGGAAGTGGATTCCTGGGCATGTGAACGTGGGAGGTGGCAGGTGCTGCTGAAAGAGAGATGGTGGAAGGAAAGTTGAAATTTGAGAAGACAAAGGTGGCCAAATTCCTAATTCAGCCTCAGTGCAGCACTGATGGAGTCTAAGTCTTTTTCCCTATAGTAATCTCCATCAAATCACTTTTCAGTAACTCTAATTTTCACATAGTCAAAAGTAATTCATTTGCTTAAACCTTGTAAGAAAAGTACTGATGTCATATGATTTTTCTTCCTTCTTCAATTTAGTTAGCCTTGAATACTAAGTAACACTTATAAATCTCCTCCAAAGATTTTTGTAGTTCCTTGAAAAAGCTATTTCTCATATTTGACACTCTGTGTTCAGATATCTAAGTGTAGGCACACATAAGGGAATTTTATCCAAGGAACAAAAGCAGGCTGCGGCAGTCTCCACTTTGCCTAACCTCCAAAAAACCTGAAGCAGGATATTACTTCAAGATGTCTGCCTTCGGCTCAGGTCATAATCCCAGGGTCCTGGGATCAAGCACCCTTGCTCAGCATGGAGCTTGCTTCTCCCTCTCCCTCTGCCTGCCATTTCCCAGGTCTCTCTCTCTCTCTCTCTCTCTCTGCCAAATAAATAAATAACATCTTAAAAACAAAAGAGTGTCCAAATCTGCCAGAGGCTTCTGGTTAAGCCCTAGGTCCCAAGCAGGAAACAAATTTAGACTTGTCAGGAGTGGGCTAGGCTTGGACTCCCCTTTCTCTCCACACTCCCATCAGACCCATCAGGCTACTGGTCCCCCATCTCTCCTCCCTTGCAAACCAATACGTAGTAAAGTTCTCAATAACATGTAGTATTTATCATCTTAGCACTCCATAATGGAAAAACAGAGTCTAAACCCATGTCCTCAAAGAGCCTGGGTACATAGTAGTCAATCACTAAATATCTGTTGGATAAATTATGTCACTAGACAGATAAGTAAGGAGCAAGCCCCATTGTCATACCCAGAATTAGAATCTGTGAGCCAAAGGGAATAATTCCTACCACAAAGGGATCAGAGAATCCATTCAATAACAGAGCATACTTGAAGCTGAGACTCTGTTTCCACATCAGAAAAAACAAGTATTCTTGGACCTTTTGGAAACAAAAAGCCTCAAAAATCTGAGCGATGCCTTGAACAGTCTCTCACACAGAGCTAATCCTTGGTGTTACCACTTAGGTGAACACTTAACTGATCTCTTGCTTGCTAATACATGAAAGCCTACAGCCTCTGAGATGCCAGGCCTTGCTTTTCCCTCTTTTTCAGAGGCTACCATAAGCCTGCTAGCCACAATGCATATTGTGAGTACCCATTTAACCAGAAGAATTGCTAGACACTCCAAATAGGAACATGGACAAATAGCAGTCTCTGCCCTCCTGTAGCCCACTTTGAGTAGGGAAAGAAGATACACAATTGTGATCATTCAAAGTACAATGTGACCAATGCTGTCAGAGAGATACAAAGATGGTTCAAAGAAGGGAAGGATGAAATTACTGGTTTGCATCAAAATAACTTTGCTCTTGGGGGTGCCTGGGTGGCTCAGTGGGTTGAAGCTTCTGCCTTTAGCTCAGGTCATGATCTCAGGGTCCTGGGATCAAGCCCCAAATCAGGCTTTCTGCTCAGCAGGGAGCCTGCTTCCCCCTCTCTCTGCCTGCCTCTCTGCCTGTTTGTCATCTCTCTCTCTCTCTCTCTCTGTCAAATAAATAAATAAAATCTTTAAAAAAAAAAAAGATAACTTTGCTCTTGTTCCTGATAAAACTGTCACTCCCGCCCTGCTTTGGTTCCCAGGACTTGCCGTTACCTTGCCTCACAGGACAGGTGTTCCCAGTTACCTCTGGACCTGAATGAGTTATGCTGTGATTAAGTCACACTGAACTGGAAACAGATACAAAAATAGTTTTAAACCTCTACGGCAGGGGTCAGAAAACTTTTTTAAAGGGCCAGACAGTAAATATTCTAGACTCGAGAGCCATGCAGTCTCTGTCAAGACTGGTCCAGTCGGCTGTAGCATGAAAGCACCCAAAGGCAATATGCACATAGATGGGCACGCCTGTGTTCCAATAAAACTGATTCACAAAAGCAGGCAATGGCCGGAAATGGCCGAAGGGCCATAGTTTGCTAACCCCCTGCTCTATGCAGGAGCAAAAGTTACTTTAGTTAACAGGTTCCGTTTTGATACTCTGTATTCTAAATTGATTCATTCACTCAACAATCAGTTATGGAGCGCCAGGGATATATGCCACTTTGCACATGTAAAGATGAATTGGCATATGGTCCCTGGCCTCAAGAAGCTTCTTAGCTGAATTCGCTGTGCTGTTTGACAAGGACAAATGATACATATTCTAGTCCTGATTCCTTGCAAGAAAGCTGCAATATTCCCTGTCCTAAGTCCTCATTTTTTTGTCACCTGCTTTCTTTTTTTTCTCTGCCTAGTTTCTGATCAATATTTTCATCTGAGCTTCACAACATCTATATGTTCAGATTCTGGCTAAACTCTTGCTTGCTCTAATCTAAAATTCTTACCCTTAACAGTCTTGCCTAGAGTCCTTCCTTCTTGCCCTCTTTGAAAACAACAACAGCATCAGCAAAAATGAAAGAAAGGAAAAAAAGAAAAAGAAGCCGCTAACAGCTATTATAAACATAAGTACCAACTGGGGCTTCCTGTTCACTTGCTGTGAACATTGTACAGTTATTATAAGTCAATGTACTGAAGAGACCATTTTCCTTTCCGCCAGAACAGGGGATTTAGCCTACACTAGGACCAAAGAAATAAGTACCTGACTTCTAAAGAAAGCTACCTAACACTGAGGCCAGATTCTGCCTCAGTGGTAGAATTAGAGGTAAAATGACAATAGGTAAGAGGTAAAATGACAATAGAGAACAATCACCTATCTCCGTCCTCACCCCAGGGGAAAGAAGAAGCCTTGAGGGGAGGGAAGGTCTGGCTTTTTTCTCTCCTCCACTCTGGAGGAGGGAGGAATGGCAACTTCTCCTGCTATTATTGATTATCAGCTCAGGCCAATAGATTTGTTGATCTGCCCTGCCACTGAAAGGAAAGAGAACTGAGAAAGAAAGCTGGTAGGAGAGAAAGAGTGCAAGTCAGCAGACTCGCTCTCATCTTTGTACAAGAATGTGTAAATCTCCTATAGATTGTGACAGCATAGAAGCTGCGGTACAGCATAATCTTGCCAACACCTGACCCTAGAGGATGGACAACCTATGCAGTGAGAGGATCTCAGGAACAAGAGGCTGTGTACTTCCAGGGACTAGCTGAAGAAGATGGTTAAGGGAGAACCCACTTCAAGGAACCATTCAAAGGGGAGGGCTCACACCGAACTGATCCACATGCCTTTGAAAAAGTCAGCATGCCAGTCACACAGGGGTTAGCCCCTCAGTGTTTTCTGGAGAACAGCCAGAGCCATAAAAAGGGCACTGTGCCCATAAAGCAATCAAAGAGATAGCTGTCCTCCTAGTCTTCCTCTCAACTCTCAGTATTAGAAGAGTTAAACCTTGAGAGAGCGCCAAATCCTAACCATTAGACAACCAGGGAGTCTCAGAAGAGTTAAGCCTTGAAATGGAATAGGTAGAAAAGAGAGATCATTCTAAAATCAGAATCACCACCACCACCACCACCACCACGAATACACACACACACACACACACATGCTCTATACACGTTAATAAGTCACCTTGCTTCCTATTTCAGGTAATGAGCAGGAAGAGGCTTTGGATATGACCTGAGATTGCCATACAATAAAGTTGTGGCATCTCCCCCAAAACAGTAGAAATGAATTACTTGACATGGAACAGATAGGGAAGAGACTGGAGACAATAATACTTTCACATTTATGTTTGAAGTTCATGTTTGAGCCCCACTGAATTAAAACCTCCCGGTAAACTACTTAGGTAGGCATTTCTGAAAGTGTGTGCTGTGGATTTCAGTTCCCCAAGCTTGCAAAGGGCAAAAGCTTCAGTAATTAAACCACAAATGTGGGAAACATCCTTAAAAAATCATGATAAAATCGTAAAAGATGATTATCATCATAAATAAACCAATTTAAATTTGTTTAACTCACTGTTTTATTTGGTCACAGAACTTTTTTTTCCCCAAATAAATGCCAACTGGGCAGTTAGTGGAAAGAAACTTGTTTCTTTGAGATTTGGGATCCTTAGGGTTTGGGGTCATGGCTGTCTGTGTCATTCCCTTCAGGGCTGCAGGAGTTGTGCAATTTGGGGGATGCCCCCCTGGAGTTGTTCCCACCAATGAGGACCCCATGAAAAAACAGGTACCTTATTAAGGGATTGAAAAGCAGAAGGTCTTTGAAAATTGAGAGGAGTAAGTCCTTCTAGCAGATAGAAGTCTTATGTCAGAAATGAGCTTAAAGTTGGAAATCTGGAAGAGCTGGAAGGTTTCAATCTCATGGCTCCTGAGAGGCATTTTTTCACATCTTCCCTATCGTAAGCAAAACTTCCAGGATCAAACTTCCACAGACTAAAAACAGAACAAAACTGATGCCAAAGCCCCAGAAAAGATGACGTATGTACAGTTATGTGAGGCGGGGGAGGGAAGGCAGGACAAAGGACAATGGCAAAAAAGTCTCCCACACAGCTCCAGAGGGAGGTGGCTCCACATCTTCCCAAGGAAAGAGGAGCATTTCAACCCTGGTTGGTTCTAGTGTGGCAAGTGGAGTCCGCTGACTGCTGAGGGCCAGAAGGCTCCAATAAGCCGACTGGAAGAGACTGAACAGCTCACAGGAGTCATGGTCTCCATATTTTACTATCTTCCCCAAATCTCTGATTACCCTGGATCTTTTCTAGACTACTTATGGATTACGTAGAGGTGACCAATTTCTCATGATGTACCATGATTGCTTTGAAATCTCTAATCTTCTGGGTCACAGGCTTTACTATAAAGGATTTGGTCTTTACATAGATGGAGTGTAAAAAGAATAGTTCCTCCTTAAGACTGAGGTTTTGGCAAAGTAGCAGTCAACTCAGACCATCACAGATAACAAAAGTTAAAAGGGCATTTTAGAATTTTAAACCAGATATATGATGACAACAAAACAAAACAAAGCCTAGTAACATCAAGACCTTTTTATCTCTTGCCTTTTGTGTGTGAATTTCATATTTCACATAAAAATATTAACTTTTTGTACTTATTTAGGTCTCCCTTTTTGAAATTTCTATACTCTCAATATTTAATTTTTCTAAAATTAATAAGTAAAAAGGGAAAATGAGTTAAGTATGATTTTTATGTTCTTGCAAAGTTTTTTTTAAAGATTTTATTTATTTATTTGACAGAGAGAGAGAGAGATCACAAGTAGGCAGAGAGGCAGGCAGAGAGAAGGGGGAAGCAGGCTCCCTGCTGAGCAGAGAGCCCGACGCTGGGCTCGATCCCAGGACCCTGAGATTATGACCTGAACCAAAGGCAGAGGCTTAAACCACTGAGCCACCCAGGTGCCCCTCTTGCAAAGTTTTTAACTTCATCATCCTAGATTAAAAATCTTTTCCTCAAGGGGTGCCTGGGTGGCTCAGTTGGTTGAGCAACTGCCTTTGGCTCAGGTCATGATCCTTGAGTTATGGTATCGAGTCCCACATCGGGCTCCCAGCTCCGCGGGAAGTCTGCTTCTTCCTCTAACCTTCTCTCCTCTCATGCTCTCTCTCACGTTCTCTGTCTCTCAAATAAATAAATAAAATCTTTTAAAAAAAATGTTTTCCTCAAAAAGTTTATTTATAGAACATACCTGAACTTTTGTAAAATCAGGAGACAATTTTTATTTCTAAAGGCATAGGAGAGCAAAAATGAAAGCATTTTCTTATGCTTGGGCCCAGATCATGCAAAGAGATAATATAACGTAGATAAACTGAGCAAACTTAGATAAATTTATTATTCTTTCACACTTTAGTTTCCTTATCGGCAAAATGAAAATTCTCATGATACCTACTACACAGAATTGTGTATAGGTTGAATGAGATAGTGAAGTCTGGTAGATAGTAAGATTTTAATAACTGGCTGAAAAACATTGAAATAAAATAAAAACAATTATTTCCTTCAGCTGAATTACAGATGGAGTTGAGAAAGTTTTTATTCTGAGTTAACCAATCCAATACACTACAGTGGTTAATTATATATGAGTAAATTTAGAAATTCATAATTATGTATTTTAAAGTATTTTCCCAGTAAAATTTTTAAACAATTTTTCATTACTGAAATGTGATTATATCTGTCTTTAGTATATTGTATATTTTTATACTAATAAGGAAGCAAATATATATGTAGTTGCTAATAGCTCCACGAAATGAATATTAAGATCAAGTACTAGCCAAGTGTACATATTGCTTTGTAACAAATAGTCTCAACTCTTTACAAATTTTAAACATATACAGTAGTATTTGATTACAGATATGTATTTTATTTTTATTATGGTCATATGCAATACTTTATTACATTATTCAGCAAAGAATAAATTATGTACTATTTTATGTCTTGTGGGAAATATTTTAATTCTTTATCTTCCCAAGTTAAAAATATTCCTTCCTCAAGAAATTTATTTATAAAACGTTCACAGAAAATGCTGAGACTTTTTTAGATTAATAATGGTTTCTATTTCTGAACAAAAAACATGTCTCAGAACAGCTTTTCTCATATTTTAAAAGGAATTTCCCCATAAATCAGTTATGAGTGTATATGGAATCTTTAATCCTTTAAGAACAGCTAATTAAATCTTTTTTTTCCTTAGTTGCGTCTGGTATAGGCCCGCTGTGTGTGGTACTTCCCATGGGTTGTCATTTTGTTTTAATGGCAGGGGGAGGAAACCAGCAAAGCTCAGTAACCACACTGCATATCAAAATGTCACCATGGCAGCATCTGTCCACTTGTCAGAGTCCTTCTGAAATGACTCAGCCATTCATTTTGTTGAATCAATATTGAAGCTTTTGAGATTTATTACTTGAGGTTTGGGAGCAGACGAAGCAAACAAATCCTTCATTCCTAACATTGAGTTCTAGTTGGGCTGAGATTATGATTCCTGTCTGCGCTTTATGAGGACAGATTATAAGGTTTCCAATCCTTGCATAATTATTTTGTAATAAGCTTGCATTTATATGCCTGATAGTATGGTGGAAAAGAATTTAAAGTTTCCAAAAACATTCTGTGGGCTGTGGTAAACTTACCGAATGCTGAATTCAAATAGCTAATTCCCTGGGAGGTGTGAGGGAGGAGAGCTGTAATGCCTTTGCTATAAAATCTTTAAATCTTTGATTTAGGAGTCTTTAAATTCCATGTATACATACCCCATCTTCCTTTCTTCCTTCCTTCCTTCCTTCCTTCCTTCCTTCCTTCCTTCCTTCCTTCCTTCCTTCCTCTTTCTTTCTTTCTTTCTTTCTTTCTTTCTTTCTTTCTTTCTTTCTTTCTTTCTTTTTGAGAGAGCGAGAGCTCGAGCAGTGGGGAGAAGTAGAGGGAGAAGAGCAGAGGGAGAGGGAGAGGAGGAAAAGGAGCAGACAGGCCAGCTTGGGGCTCCATCCCAGGTTCCCAGGATCATGACCTGAGCCCTGAGTCAGTGGTAGACACAACCAACTGAGCCACCCAAGTGCCTCTATATATCCCATCTTGAAGCAAAATTAACATGCATATTATCTGTGAAATCTTTCTATTTAATAATGTCCACTTACTGATATTTTCCCCATTCAACAAATACAAAACTCTAAAACTATTTAAAAATACTGAGATTTATTCAAAGACAGTTTTATAATCACATAAGTTCCTAGTGGATTGGGTCACCAAATTAATCTGATTTGTCCATCCAAGCACTCACTGTATGTATTTTCAGTTATCACTGAACTAAAGTCAGTGCAGAGGTCCGTGTCCAAAGATGAAATTATGAACTTTTCAGAAGTATAGATCTGTCTGACAAAATCCTTACAAGATCCTGATCATTAAAGCTTCATTGACATATCAGGCCAAATGGAAGTGAGACTGCGCAAGCTTCTCATCAGAATTCCTCCTTTAGATCTCTTCCCAGAGCTGAGGAGTCTCTCCTTTAACATCCCTTGACCTAGACTGGTCCTATTGGGATCGGCACAGGATGCTGCAATGCTATTATCCTCAATGGGGTGAGTCATAACCAGGTAACATGATGAAGTCATCTGTGTTGGGTTATGGGATCTGCTTTCCCAGGACCGCCAAATTCTACCAAGGACTTGCGCAATCTGAGGTAATGTTTATTTTACCAATGGCTACAAGCAAACAAAGCCACTGCAAACAAAGTTCCCACTGTCTATTTCCCACATGGGTGAGAAAATCAAGCCCAGTGGGAAGACAGGTTTGACTGATGGTATGTTTGGGCATCACGCAGGGCCTTGCAAACTTCACATAGATAGGGGTGCCCGGTCCACTTAACGCAGACATCTCTGCCAGCAGCATAAGACTTAAGTTTGGAGTGCTCTACCTTTCAGATGCCCAGTAAGCTCTATTTAACTTAAACAATTCCATGCAATCATAGGAATTTCAGATCATATTGAAAGACATATAAGAGTACTTTCTGTGGTTTCTGTTTACAGTCATGAAAAAATTTTGGAAGTAAATCATGGGTGTACAGCACTGTGAATATAATAAGGGCTATTGAACTGTACAATTAAAATAGTTAAATGATAATTTTTACGTTGTTTATTTTACCACAACTTATTAAAAAATTCATTTTGTTAAATATAAACAAAAAACCCACACAGCCTATTTCAAATGAGTGAATCGTATGGTATGTGGATTAAGTCTCAAGAAAGTAGCTAAAAAGAAAAAAAGGGTATTCTGCAGAAAGCTTTAATGCTTTTCCTATAGCTTGTGTGTAAGTCAGTTCATATGAGAAAACGTACACTGGAATTGTCTCACCTTTCAGAAAATCAAAATCCTTTTTGAGTTTTCTCCTTTGTAGGGTTCTGAGAAAGTAAAAAGGTTTTAAGACTGGCTTGAAAGAGTACCATGCCGACAAATACAGCTTTAGCATTCCATTAGAGCACATGGAATATTCCCAAACAAAATGGAGTTCCCTAATACTTTTTAGTTTTTCTTTTCTGTATTCTTTTCTCTATTTTTTTTTTCTTCAAAAAGCAAGGAAGTGAATCGTGAATATTTCCACGAGAAATGCTGAGCTGGTTAATTTCCGATAATTATAAAATCACGGGTGGTCAGTAGTTCAAAGAAAATCTTTCCCCAACAAAACCAATTATGAGCAGAGACTTTAACTGTGTCCCTTTATCCACTGCCAAAATGCAGTATCAATAGAATAGAATGTGAAAGCTGCAGCTTTGATATGAAAGGTACTGAAAGTATTCATCTTTTGGTAGTTGTTCTGCCACCATATGGAATGGAATAAAAGGAAAAAGAATTATGCAGCATCAACTTGAATTATGCAATCGGAGAAAAGGAAAAGCAAATCATAACCAGATGCGTCTATGCATACATTTTATTTTAAAAACTTTCTTTGATATCACCAGGCACCCAATGCACTCTACTGGTGGTGTGAAGTAATTGAAAAGAATATAAAAAAAGGACTTGGACTAACATATATTATCATTCAAATAGAAAAGCATTTACAGCAGAGAACTAGTATCAAAGATGTCTTTAGAACATCAATATTAGGCTGAAACAAGTGAAACTGATATTTGCTTATACTAAAATGGTCAAACAAGGGCAAAATGGTGGAATAACAGCAATTTCATGAGACTCAATGTAACACATAATTTTCCTCCTAATTTCAAATAGCGTGTTCCCTTCATCATCATCACCAATGGAATAAAAGACATTTATTTAATTTTTATTCAGTTTCAGACAATTTATTTAATTTTAAGTTGTTTAGTGTTTTAGCCACCTTATATGAAATGAATCCATAAACATGTGAGTCAATTAATGTTCCTTTTCTCCTCTTAACTAAGAATTTTTTTTAAGCTGGATATACCGAAATTTCTCAGGCATCAATCTTTTGGGACCCACTGTCAGCATCAGAGGGCACGTCAAGGGAAGCCCTTCTTTATTTGAGATGATGCTAGGAGGAGGACACTCTTGCCCAGAACAACTCTGCTTCTACATCCTTTGCACAAGCTAAATGCCAGGCCTCCTCCCTCTGGGTACCTTGAAGGTCCCAGGGACAGGTACTGTGGGAATGTTGAGAGCCTGAAGGATCTGAGAGGGAAGTCTAGGGCTGCTGGAGTGGAATTCAGTGAAGCGTGATACTAATGAAATCGAGGCCAGAGGCCAATCTTGCTAGTGGATGATCATTCTATCTACAACCAGAAACACTGAGTCTCCTGTAGAGTCTAAAGGGAAAGTCTCCTGCTGGAAATAGAAGGTAGGATAAAAGATTAGGAGCTAGTTCTCCTTGGGACCACTGTTGGAAGAAGAGGAGAAGAGGGGGAGGCAGAATGGGACTGAGTTAAAAGAGAAAAAGAACTATGCCACTCAGAGATGCCTGTACAATCTAGATTAAATATATAGCACAGGAGGGGCACCTGGGTGGCTCAGTCGGTTAAGCGTCTGCCTTCCACTCAGGTCATGATCTCAGGGTCCTTGGAATGAGCCCTATGTCGGGCTCCCTGCTCAGTAGTGAGTCTTCCCCCTCTCCATCTGAGCCTTCCCGCCCCTTCTTCCAGCTTGTGCTCTCACTTGTGCACTCTTTCTCTCTTTTAAATGAATAAATAAAAAATCTTAAAATATAAATATATATAACCCTGGAAGTCGGATGAGGAAATGGACAGGCACTGTCTCTATGCCAGCGCTCAGCAGCCAGAGCAGAATCAATATCCAAACAAATGCTTAGCCAATGCTCAGACAATTGCAGTTGACTCCCATGGCAGGGGCAGAATTTGGGTGGCATTATGGAACATTTTTTATGTTGTCAGTGATAATCTGCACCACCCAACAATCAGAAGAGTTCTGTCTGCAGTTCACACAAAGGCAACATAACGCAATTCTGGACAATTTCACAGGAGAATAACCTTTAAAAAATGTGTCTTAAATCAGAGTGGAAGGTCAAGGACACTCTGGCAGTGACTGAGGAAGTAGTTCTTTTCCAGGGTTCTGTATGTGCCTACCTTGAGGAGGAAATACTGCAAAGAGGCTCAATACCCAAGTAACCAGTTCACTGAATTAACACAATTCTGTTCTTTCTCACCACTGACTCAGAATGTGCACTGTTTAAGCGGTGCCTGGGTGGCTCAGTTGGTTAAGTGCCCAAATCTTGATTTCTACTCAGGTCATGAACTCAGGGTTGTGAGATCAAGCCTTATATCAAACCCTCAAAAAGAGTTCCATATGGGGGCTCCTCGCTCAGTGGAGAGTCCGCTTGGGATTCTCTCCCTCCCTCTGCCCCTGCCTCCTGCGCACTCACACACTCTTTCTCTCTTCCTCTCTCTCAAATAAATAAATAAATAAATAAATCTTTAAAAAAACAAAAACAAAAACCTGCACTGTTCAAAATTCTTTTCTGTCTCCAGAATGAGATCTTGGGTGGGCCCCATGTTTCACATTCATTTTCAATTATTAACAAATAGTCTCATTCTCAGGTAATACAAAGCAAAGCTTAACTTCCCATTTAAGTTTGGCAAATTTTTCTCTTGCTTGGGGCTTATCCAGGTTACAAAGCCTACAGTGAGGGCGCCTGGGTGGCTCGGTTGTTAAGTATCTGCCTTCGGCTCAGGTCATGATCCCAGGGTCCTGAGATTGAGCCCCGCATCAGGCTCCCAGCTCAGCGGGAAGCCTGGTTCTCCCTCTCCCACTCCCCCAGCTTGTGTTTCCTCTCTCGGGCAAATAAATAAATAAAATCTTTAAAAAACAAAAAACAAACAAAGCCTGCAGTGAGGAAAGAGGACACAATCACTCAATTTCTCTATCCCTCCCAACACCCTACTTTTCACGATGCTCTTTAATGGCTCATTCAGGGTTGAGAAGCAGAGAAGGAGATTAGCAGAGGTAAAAAAAAAAGGGGGGGGGGAGTGGGGTTCTTTCCTGAATGAGTTCTTTGGAGACTCATCTCTGGGGATACTTGACATGGGCTATGTTTCACTGGGCAGGCCACTTGTAATTGACCTTCCAGTCTCTACATTCTGGTAGTCATGTGGGATCACTTCATTCCTATAGATAAGTCCCTTGGGTGTGGTCTCTTTAGAAATTAAGACCCTTCTGTTGTGTCTGCAACTGATCCTCAGAACACATCTTTTTCCCTGGCTACCACTCCAACTGCAGGGCAGTGTCAAACTCACCTTTTGACTTTTTCATAATGATTCAGGTACCAGTTCCTCTGTCCCTCAAACTCCAGGTCAAGGTCTCCAAGTGATTCTCTGCTTCCCTACCACTTTTGCCTAGAGGTGGTGGAGATAGAGGGCACAGCACAGTGACAGATCTCTTCAAAAAAATTCTCACTATAGTCCTCAAGACCAACCTCCCAGCCTCACTTATCTACCCTGAAGGTAGATGAATTAAGAGTCTCAAAATTGGTTATCAGTCCCTTTATAATGTAGTGAGTGGTGTGGTTAATCTCGCAGATTCTTTTTTATTTTTTTAAAGATTTTATATATTTATTTGACAGAGAGAGATCACAAGTAGGCAGCGAGGCACGTAGAGAGGGGGAAGCAGACTCCCTGCTGAGCACAGAGCCTGATGTGGGGGTCGATCCCAGGACCCTGAGATCATGACCCGAGCCAAAGGCGGAGGCTTTAACCCACTGAGCCATCCAGGCGCCCCAATCTCACAGATTCTTGAACAATTAACTTATCCGAGTTCAGAACTCTGCTCCACTATTGCCAACTAAGTGACCTTAGGCACGGTACTTAATGTCTCAGTGTCCTTATGCACAAAGTATTGAAATTTGTAAGAAATAAAAGCAATGGGGGAGGAGAGCTTGGGAACTTTCTGTAATAAAAGAAACTAAAGAGGCACGACAACTAAATGCAATTCACAAACTTTAATTAAATTCTGGATCTCATTTTAAAATAAGTAAGTAAACACAAAAAGAAAACCAGATAAAGAACACAATCAGGGCAATCTTGGATATTTAAGTATAGACTGAATAATAGAGAGTAAGATTTTGTCAGTATTATATTTGAGTGATGGTTATGTTGTGGTTTTGTAGAAGAATGTCTTTGTACTTAGGAGACATATGCTGAGGTATTTAGGAGTGAAGTGTCAAGATATCTGTAACTTATTCTCAAAATATTCCTCAAAATATTGTCTTACAAATAAAAATAATGGTGTCATACACATACTAAATCCCTTAGAATAATACCTGTCATGTAATAAACAATTCTCTAAGTGTAAATTATGGATTATTAGCACAGATACCTACATAAAAGGAAAAATGTCATTTAAAATTATTATACATTTGTCAAATTGAGTTAATGTACTGAATCATGAATTTCCTGACACCCTCTTCACCTACTGCTCACCTTTCCCAACCCGTAATACCTGTCTTTCTTTAACTTCTCCATTTTCCCCTTCAAACCATATCTTCCACTATTAAGACAGTTTCCAACCTTCTACTTTACAGTGTGGCAACTAATATGATCTGAAGGATATTTTTTCAAGTCATGCTTTAATCTGTGACACTTAGACTCATAATTGACTTATATTAGAAAATCTTTGTACCTTAAAACTCACATAGTAAATTGACTTAAATAACTTTGAGTATTTACAATATTAACAACTAAAACTAAGAATGATTCAAAATATGTATTTATTAATTAATTCAATTAAAAGTAAACCCATTTTAGGTTAACATCAATAATATATTTTTATGAAAACCGTATTTTCCAAAACAAAAAAATTTAGTGAGATCAGTGGCATCATTTACTATTTTACAAATTTTTTTTAAGATTTTATTTATTTATTTGAGAGAGAGAAAGAGGGAAAGAGAGAGAAAGAAAGAGAGAGCAGAAGCACGGAGGAGGGGCAGTGGGAGAGGGAGAAGCAGATTCCCCGCTGAGCAGGGAGCCAGATGCAGGGTTCAATCGCAGGACCCTGGGATCGTGACTTGAGCCAAAGGCAGACGCTTAACCGACTGAGCCACCCAGGGATCCCAAGTGTATTTTTGTTTAATAATTGTGGTAAGAAACCTAATATAAAATTTACCATTTTTACCATTTTAAAGTATACAACTCAGTGGTATTTAGTATGTTTACAGTGTTATAGCAATCCTCGCCACTACCAGAATATTTTCAGGACTCCGACAGGAAGACTTGGAGCCATTAAGCTGTCACTTCCTATTCTTCCCTTCCCTGAGCCCCCTTCCCCACACCCCAAAACTAATCTGCTTTCTGCCTCTATGGATTTTCCTATTCTGGATATTACATATAAATGGAATCATACGGTATGTGGCCTTTCATGTCTGGTTTCTTTCACTTCGCATAATGTTTTCAAGGTTCTTCCATGGTGTAGCATATAGCAATAGTTCATTTCTTTTTGTAGTGAGTAATATTAAATTTTATATATATACCACATCCTGTTTGAAGTGTATGTGCACACATTTTTTTTGGTATGAAGCGGCATTTCATTATGGTTTTGATTTGTATTTCCCTGATAACTAATCCTATTGAACATCTTTTCTTATGTTCATTGACCATTTGTACATCTTCTTTGTACATCTTTGGAGGAATATCTATTCAAATCCTTAGCCAATTTTTCATTAAGAGTTTGTCTTTTTGTTATTGAGTTGAGTTCCTCATATATTCTATATACTAGACAAGACGTGTGATTTATAAGTATTTTATCCTACTCAGTGAGTGTATCTTTTCATTCTCTTGATAGTGTCCTTGATGTCCCCAAATTTTTAGTTTTAATGAAGTCCAATGTATCTAAAAAACACAAAATTGTGCTTTTGTGTTATATCTTTAGAAACCACTGTCAAGTCGCTGATCATAAAGGTTTATTACGCCTGCGCCTTTTTCTAAGGGTTTTCTAGATTTATTTATTTATTTATTACAATTTTATTTACTTATTTGACAGAGAGAGAGAGAGCACAAGCAGGGAGAGCAAGAGAAGGAGAAGCAGACGTCCCCCTGAGCAGGGAGCCTGATGCAGGACTCAATCCCAGGACCCTAGGATTATAAACTGAGCCGAAGGCAGATGCTTAACCATTGAGCCACTTAGGAGCCCCACTTTTAGCTCTTATATTAAGTCTTTGATCCATATTGAGCTTTTTTTTTATTATTATTTTTGTGTGTGGTGTGAGGTAGGGGTCCAACTTCATTCTTTTGCATATGGATAGTCAGTTGTCCTATCACTGTTTGTTGAAAACATTCTTTCTCTATAGAATGGTCTTGGCACCTTTGTCAAAAATCAACAGATGTATAGATTTATTTCTAAGCTCTCATTTCTATTCAATTGACATAGGTCTTTCCTCATGCCTGTACCACAATATTTCGATTAGTGTAGTTTTGGAGTAGGTTTTGAAATAGGAAAGTGTGAACTCTCCAACTTTGCCTCTCTTTTTCAAGATTGTTTTGACTAGTTGGAAACCTTTGCCCTTTGTTACACATTTTAGGATCAGCTTTTCCATTTCTACAAAAAAGTCTGTTAGGATTTTCACAGTGATTGCACTGAAACTATACATTGCTTTGGCGAGTACTGCCATCTTAATAGTATTAAGTCTTCTAATCCATGAACACAGGATGTCTTTCCATTTACTGATATTCTTTCATTTCTTTCAGCATTGTTTTGTAGTTTTCTGTGAGCAAGTCTCCTTGGTTAAATATATTCTTAAGAATGTATTCCTTTGAAAAAAAAAAAAAGAATGTATTCCTTTGTAGGGCGTCTGGGTGGCTCAGAGGGTTAAAGCCTCTGCCTTCGGCTCAGGTCATGATCTCGGGGTCTGGAATTGAGCTCTGCATCAGGCTCTCTGCTCAGCAGGGAGCCTGCTTCCCTCTCTCTCTCTGCCTGCCTCTCTGCCTACTTGTGATTTCTCTCTGTCAAATAAATAAATAAAATCTTTTTTTTTTAATTTTTTTTAAAGATTTTATTTATTTATTTATTAGGAAAGAGAGAGAGTGAGAGAGAGCATGAGAAGGGAGAAGGTCAGAGTGAGAAGCGGACTCCCCATGGAGCTGGGAGCCCGATGTGGGACTCGATCCCGGGACTCCGGGATCATGACCTGAGCCGAAGGCAGTTGCTTAACCAACTGCGCCAC
>CM052809.1:61459029-61495467 GCA_028533885.1 Nasua narica | reverse complement strand
TTCTTTTATTTCTCCCGAAAGGGATTTTATTTCTCCTGAAAGGGATTCTTTGATCTCTTTCATGCTTTTTTCGAGCCCAGCTAGCACCTTGATAACTGTCATTTTGAACTCTATTTCCGACATATTACTGATGTCTGTACTAACTAGGTCTCTAGTCGTCGGTACTGTTTCTTGTTCTTTTTTTGTGGTGAGTTTTTCCGCCTTGTCATTTTATCGAGCTAAGAATAGATGAGTGACAGATAAAAGTACTCTGGATTTCTACAGTTCTCACTGATTGATGAACTTGGGCTTGGCTGGATATTCTCACTGATCTTCTGGGGAGGGGCCTTTACAACTTGGTTCTCAGATGTCTTTGCCTGAGGCAGAATTGCCCCGCCCTTGCCCAGGGAGGGGCCAAGCAATTCCCTCAGGTTCGCTCTTGGGAGTCTTTGTTCCCTTAGCGCTTTCCGTACCGCCCTGGAAGCTGGGAATGCAAATAGTGGCTCCCAGTCTCCAGCCGGAGGAGCTGAGTGCTGGAGTCCCAGTTATACATAAAAGAATTTGTGATTATATAAAACCAGATTGATAAGTAGCAAAAGATGCTTAGTGGCCTTTCAGCAACTGACTTTCTTAGTTAAGAGATCAGTAGTTTTCTTATTTTTATTTTTATTATTTTTATTTTTTAGATTTATTTATTTGAGAGAGAGAGAGAGAGCAAGCCAGGGGGAAGGGCAGAGGAAGAGAGAGAATCCTGAAGCAGACTTGCCGCTGAGTGTGGAGCCCAACATGAGGCTCTATCCCAGGACCTTGAGATCATGACCTGAGCCAAAATCAAGAGTCAGTTGCTCAACCAAATGAGCCACCCAGGCACCCCAAGAGATTAGTAGTTTTTAATAAGTTTATTTACCTGACCATGTTCTATAATACCCATTTAATAGACTTACGTGTTAGGAAACTTAAATAATTCAACAGAAGATTCTTAGAGAAAAAGACTTCATGATGCAAGTAAATTACATTCTTAGCTAATGTTTTCTAGCATCTATATTATAATATGTATATTGAGATCTGGCTCATATACGATACTACATTTTAGGTGCTACAGTTCAAATTAAACAGTCTTTACCCTCAAGGGGAACAGAGAAAGTTACCCATTATTAAATCTAACTGTTACCTTTTTTCTGAGCAAAACTTCACAAATATATATGTTGGGGTTCTGAGCTCAGTGACTCCCTGAGGGGCAATTTGGTATAACACAGTAAATTGTAATTCTGTTAGTTATAGGTCATCCACCACAATCTAGAAGTTTCTTCTTTTATAGGTTAAATGTTAATCTTTCACAAAATTACATCTTTCTGAGTCATATTTTCCTCTGTTGCCAAGTAATTTCTAGGTATTAGTTTGATTTTGGGAAAGGACTATAATACTTTTTGATCACAATGGGACAGTTTTGTAGCATATCATAATGCCTTGGTAACTGACTGGTTGGATCTATATGTGAAATAATTCTCCATTCTCTGGGGTTGTAGAATAGCCTCCAATGCATGATTTTTTATATGGCTTTAAAAAAATCCAAAAGCCGTTAGAACATTTTATTTGTATTGCTTTGAGTTTTCAGATTCATGTAACAGATATGTTCAGTTTAACCATTTTAATCTTCATTCCAAAGATGAGGCTTTTGTTGCCTGAGTATAACTCCTTCCTCGTTTCTTTAACCACTGACAAATGCATATTTATTCTGCACTTGTTTTTTCTTTTCCAAACCTGGCCAAATTGCCCTCGTTAAAATAAAGTACACTGATCGGTGAACAGGAAGCCAATGTGGATGATATATTTGTGAGAGTCTTTCACTGGTCCACTCATGCTTCTATCTGAAGTAACATTTTAGTAGTGTAGGCATTAATAACGTTACTTGCCAGTACAGATCTTCAGTACTGGTAAATATATATCTGGTTACAGTGTTAGAGAACTTCCTATTAAGTGATTATTGTTTATTCCTCATCATGGAAAATTGGTGAGGCCTGCTGACTTATTTTGTTATTCTTTAAGAAAATCAACCTCACCTGCAAATTACGGGACTGGCCGCCATGACATACCGCTATGCTAGGCAGCATATGAAAAGGCAAAAAAATACAACGCACAGTTGCTATTACAGAAATATGTGTTAACAGTGGTTTTACTTCAGCAGGCCCCAAATCCGAAAAGGTGAAAGCTACAGCCAAAGGCGCTTTGCTCACTAATACTGCAGACGTGTTGAAAAAAATAGAGGTAAGGTTTTCTTCTTCCTATATGAGCAAGCTGAAAGTGCCTTACCTTGTTTCACGTTCTTCAGTCTTTCCACCTTCTCTCACTTTTGATAATATGTGGTTTGGCAGAACCAAGCTCAGCACACAGGGTAACTGGAAAGATTTGAACATTGGTGGCTGGGAGATAAAAAAGCACCATCCTGTCCTTCTTCACCATTTACCTGTCAACTTACCTTGCCTTCTGTCACCTACTTCCCTTCCCATGTATCGTTACTTTCCCCTTACATTGGAATTATGTATAGGAAAGAAACATGACTTACATACCTAAAATATATTTCTTTTAAAAAACCTCTCATTTTTTTTTCTCCTATTTTTACACATGTACTTTTTTAGTGCTTTGTTTTCTGTCTCATGGTAAGTGTAGAAGATTCTGTTGAGAAAAAAGTAGATCTTACGGAACTACTTTTATGCCTTCATTGTTTTTAATATTTTAAAAATAGAAAAATAAAAAATACAAAAGATTCATAAACTGAAAATTTGCCCTCCCCTCCCTGACTCTAACCATCCAGTTCCCCTCTTGTAGACAACCAGTATTACTAGCTTCTTATAGATGGATCTTTCAGAAATATTTTATGCATAACAAATAACAGATTTTTCTTTTTCTTTTTCATGACAAAAGCTAGTATATTTCACTCTTCGGCATTTTCATTTTATCACTTATAATCAATAGAGATGGTTCTATATTAGTCTGTATCGAGTTTGCCTCATTCTTTTTTTTTTTTTCCTTTTTTTGCTGCACTATAAGAATGAACCATGATTTATTTAACCAGTACCATATTGATGGACATAATGTTTCATCTAGAGTTTCGCTATTATAAACAGTGCTATAGTGAATTCGTATTAAATATGTCATTTCACATCTGTAGATTTCTTGAAGTGGATTTCTTGTATCAAGTTGTTATGTGTATTAGCTAATATGAGTAAATATTGACAGATCAAAATATTGACAGATCACTGGCCATGGAGTTATGCCAATTTATTCCCACTGTCCTTGCAGATATTACCTTGCATTGATGGCAATGATGATGATGATAATCATAGCAGCTTATTATGTACCAGGCTCTTTGATGAAAGCTCTTTACATACCTTATGTCCTGAAGACCTCATAACAACAAAGAGAGATGGGTATTATTTTTCCTTACTTACAGATAAGGAGGTCAAGTCTTTAAAACTTCCGCTTGCTGGTCAAGTTGGCACATCTGTGTGATAACAGAAACTCAGTTATTTTATTTTTTGCCTGGTACTTGAGCTGGAGATAACATATCTGAAAATAGTGGCAGGCGGATATTGAAGGAGTAGTGATAACTGTCAGGTTTAACTGTGGTGGAATGATGGACGGGGTTGCAGAGCTAGCCAACTTGTATTGATCGAACACAGATTCTGATTCTTCTGAAAGCTTCCTGGAAAGAAGTTGCTAAGATGGCATGTATGAGGAAGATTGATCTGAATGTGGTTCCTCACCAAAACAAATTGTGTTTCCTGATTTCCTACACGTAAACACCTTTTTCATTTTACACATGTTAAAACTGAGGTTTTAAATCTGAAAGTCTAAATGAGTTAGCTTTATTATCTCTCCATGAAAGAGCAAAATTAACTTCTGGATGAATCTCCTATTGTTCATTTCTTCAGCAAAAGTAGTTGCAAGTTTTATTACAATAAAACTGTGAATGGAGAGAAAGTAACAAACAGTCAAATCTCATGTGTGTGAATAATCAGACAGCAGTGAACTAATATTTGAGCCTCTGCTTGACTTATAGGAAGCTCTCTCTATAGGTTGGCTGCATATTATTTAAACTGGAAGAACTATTCTCTCTATAAGTTAAATGTTTGCAAAGTATTTTCACATTGTGTTCATCACATTATTCTTAAAACAAATCTGTAAGGTAGTAGTGGTAAATAGTTAAACCTCACAGAGGAGAAAATGAAGACTAAAAAGTAGACAAACCAAAACTAGTAGCTTAGAGCACAAAGAAAAAAGTAATGAGACAATGTGTGTGGCTCTGAGATCATTTTATTTTTATTTCATAAATCTACTAAAGCGATTTAAGTATTTTATGAGTTTGATTTAGGTCTATGTAATACAAATAAAGTTGTTACTTGTTAAAAAAATATTTGAAGTGACAGTAATGGAAATAAAGACTTCCTAGACCTACAGAGCAGTGAATGATTTTTATATTTTGAAAACATGTTCCAAAAAAAATAAAAACATGTTCCATAATTGTTTTAAATGTTTATTGTTAATTATGAAATAATAGCTAACACCAAGATTTTTCAGAGTATATACCTTGCACAGAGCTTAATAAGTACAAAACTACAATTCCCTTTTAACTACCCAAAATTTATGGGTAATAGGCCTCTTTACTGTAATTTGATTAAAATCGAAAAGAAAAAACTCCATATGTTAATATCAACATAGCATCATTATATGTGGATGTGTGTGTGTGTGTGTATTTATAGACATTTCAAAAGATCTATCTATAAACACTATTTTGTTTACTTGCAGTTTTCCAAAGGGGCTGTCAATTGGAAAGATTGCACACATTATATTATTGTAATAATTCATATAAGGCAACATGGGTCAGTGTGAAGATTGATCATCCTATGTCTTTTACCTTGGTTTTATTTGTTCTGCCTCAGTGGAATGAAGTAAAAAAAAAAAAGGGTGGAATTTGAATTTTTTTTTCAGATTTTGTTTGTTTATTTGACAGAGAGAGACACACACACAGAGCAGGCACAAGCAAGGAGAACAGCAGGCAGAGGGGGAGGGAGAAAGAGAAGCAGGCTTCCTGCTGAGCAGGGAGCCCGATGCAGGGCTCCATCCCAGGACTCTGGGATCATGACCTGAACCAAAGGCAGATGCCTAACTGACTGATCCACCCAGGTGCCCCAGAATTTGAATTTTGATTAGAAATTGAATCTATCTGATGTAGTGTTTTTGTTGCCTTTAATTTCCTTAAATTCGAACTTGAATATAATTAAAGGGATTTTAGAAATAAATATTTAAGGGCTCCTGGGTGGCTCGGTGGGTTAAAGCCTCTGCCTTCGGCTCAGGTCATGATCTCAGGGTCCTGGGATCAAGCCTCACATCGGGCTCTCTGCTTGGCGGGGAGCCTGCTTCCCCTTCTCTCTCTACCTGCCTCTCTGCCTACTTGTGATCTCTCTCTCTGTCAAATAAATAAATAAGTAAATAATAAATATTTAAGAGCCAGTAAAAGAATAGCTAAATTGTAGTCACTCCAAATAGACAATGTGTTTTCTCTTTATATGTAATCTACAAATCTCCATAGGATGGAGCATTTGCAGCTATATGAATTAATGTTCTGATTATTGTTTAAGAATAATCATATCTTGGTGCTCCTGGGTGGCTTAGTTGGTTAAGCGACTGCCTTCGGCTCAGGTCATGATCCCAGAGTCCCGGGATCAAGTCCCACATCAGGCTCCTAGCTCCATGGGGAGTCCGCTTCTCCCTCTGACCTTCTCCCTTCTCATGTTCTCTCTCATTCTCTGTCTCCTGTCTCTCTCTCAAATAAGTAAAATCTCTAAAAAAAAAAAAAAGAAAAAAGAATAATCATATCTTAGCTAAAGCGATCCTTTGCTTTAATTATGAGATTAACATAAGGGTACCTGGCTGGCTCAGCTAGTAGAGCATGCAAGTCTTGATGTCAGGGTGGTGAGTTCAAGTCCCATGTTGGGCATAGAGCTTACTTTATAAATGTGCATACATACATACAATGTAGACATTTTTGAAATGTTACCATTACATTCTCTTTTCTCCTTTTATGTTGGAAAGATAACAAAATAGCATTCTGAAAGTTCTCTCTATGAACTGAATCCACTCTGTATTTTAGAAGGCAGTAGGATAGAAACCATGAAAATAAAGCATGGTGCTTAGCGCTGTTACCAAGCAATCCCTGAAACCCAGTTATGAAGTTACAAAATCAATGAAAATACTAATATAATGACAGGACAGAGAGTTCCTCCTTTGTTGAGTGAACTCACAGTTTCTTAGCTAGTGGCCTGGACGATTAGAATAAGGTGATGGGTAACTGTGTTCCCTTGAGGCTAAGCAGGGAGGTCAAAGTCTAGTGGTTTCCATTTAAATTAATGAGGTTCATTTATACCAGGAATTGGAAAAGAGAGGTGATGGTGAAAAATCAGATGAGGAAAATGAAGAGAAAGAAGGAGGCAAAGAGAAAAGTAAAGAAGGTGATGAGGAGGAAGACGATGATGCTGCAGAACAAGAGGAATACGATGAAGAAGAGCAAGAAGAGGTAAACTTAGTAACTTTATTAAGGATTCTCTAATAAGGAATCAGATATATGCCATATAATTAAAATAACAAACCAGAGCCAAGTTGATGGGAATGAAGGATATGTCATTATCACTGGTATCAGTTCCTTAGTATCAAGAGAATTATTATAGCATTGAAATAATGATACCAAACTGAATCTAGGAGGTAAGAGGAACTTGATAGGCATCTTGTAAGTGGAAGTCCACAAGTGAGGCAAATTGATCAGATTCGTTTAAGATTTATCTACGTAATATTTTAAATCCACCATTACTGTAATTACTGACTTAGTCATTTAGAGTCTATAGAGGAAATCCCTGCCATACCATCATGTTTCAAACCCCAAAGTGCATGTGGAACCTGCCAGAGAACAGTTATGATCTAACCTCCAGTATCTGAGTTAAGACTCAGTGGTTCGGATTTGGGATTTCTAACTTCTAGAAACATTGCGCATTCCAAAATGAGCTAAAACCAATCAGGGTACTTTTGAGCAGGGTAACTTTGTTGGCCACAGCATCTTTGGGACTTATTAGACACCTCATGCAGTAACACTAGGCTGGGAGTTTCCTCTCCATGGTGGTGAATTTTGTCTTCACTCCATTTCAGCTTCCCACATGATGCTGAATCTTTTCTTTAACTGAAAGTGATATAACTATAAAGTCTTTATTATATGCTTTAATTCATTTACATTAAATTTTGGATCGTTTTAGAATTTATATGGGTGTAAAAAGAGAAGTACGGATCCATTTTTATCTATTTCCAAATGGCTGGCCAGCTGCTAACCTCATATATTAAATAATTTGCTTTCTTCATTGATTTGCAATTCCCCTGTACCAGCTATTAGATTCCCACTTTTGCTTAGATGTATTTCTGGGACCTGGTTTTGAACCATCACTCTGCTGTTCCAGTTAATAGAAGCTTCTGCTTATTTGTTATTTCTAGGGAGTATTCTTTATTCTTTCAGATACATTTTAAACATTTTAAAATTAAAAATATCACATTGTGTCCAACTTTCTTTCCAGATCATTCACTTTTTTATTCCTGCACTCTGATTGTAATTGCCAGACCTCTGAATCTCTATTTCCCCTTTACTCGTTCCCTGTCTTAATCTCCTTCCCTAAGGGGCCTAGACCCGAGCTCACCCTTTAACTGCTTTCTTGCCATTACTGTTTTCCCGTATGCTCCCAGCACACACTTGAGATCAAGGTTACCTTTGATCAGTTCCACTGTCTCCCCTTTTCCCTCCAAACCACCTGTTGAGCTTTTCTGAGGAGTCCCAGAAACTGATGCTACCAAAGCAACACTCACTAGCCCCTTTTTGCTGACAAACATGGTCTTTGTGTTTCTCTTATCAAGTCATCTGTCTATAGCAATTATTTCAGGTCATCTTTTTTCTTCTTAATCCCTCTCCTTGACTCCCTTTCCTTTCACTCTAAGCAGATAATAACCCCTTCATACAGAGAATAAACCATCAGGCAGAAACTCCCTTAATTTCCTGTCCTCTACCTTCAAATTGAATGTCTTTCCTCCTCCTCTATTTTTTTTTTTCAATGGAAGAAATAGCCTTCATTGTATTTGGAGCTAATCATCCTGCCTTACGGAGCTAATTGTCCGTAATCCTTATGTCCTTTCCCTTTTCATATTTTCAATCTCTTTTCCTACTCATCTCTTCCATTCATGCATTAAAACATGTTCACCTGTCATTATGAGGTATGTTCCCCACTTTTCCTTCCAAGTCTCCGGCTGTCTTCTGGAAAGCTGTTTAGCTGGCTTCACTTGCTCCCCCCCCCCCCCCCCCCCCCCCCGCCGCCTGCCTTTCCTTTAGTCCTTTCATCTGATTTCCACCTCCATGTGATGGAAATTATTGCCACAAAGTTCACCAGTAGATAAATTTTAGTCCTCTTTTTCACTTTTCTGCAACATTTAACAATGCTCACTTCATTCTTAAAATATTATTTCCTTTATTTAAATTCAACAATTTAAGGCAATTGTGGCATCAACTATATGCCAGGCATTGTGCTGCATGCCAAGACATAGGTAAACATTGTTGCTTTCCTTGGTTTTTGTGACACAGCACTCCTTGTTTTTCTCCTGTTTCTGGTACCTTTTCATGGTCTCTTTTGAGTTCTTCTCTTCTTCGTAATCTTTAAATGTCAGTATTCTTCAGACTTCTTCCCCTGGGTTTCCTTTTCTCTCTACAATCTCCCTAACTACATCCCTATCCAAAATTTTAGTTGCCCTATAAATACCTATTAGTCCTTATTTTTTTTTATTTACTGTATAGTAATTGTATGCCACGCATATCCTTGGAATTGTACTAGGCAAGGGGAATATCAAGATAGGATACAGTTCTCTCATCAAGGATATTGGTGTAGTCGGGAGACACACAAGAGAGGAGACAGTTAAAATACACTGAATAATGCTATGGTGTGATATAGTACAGGATGCCATAGAGGGTATGTAAAAGGGGCACCAAACTCCATTTTAGTGATGTGAAAAAAGATATCTCAAAGAAGACAATCTGAAGACTTGATCAGATCGAGATGAGAAATGGACTGAAGACTTGCAGATAGAGGAAAGTGGGCGGAGAAGGTTTGCAGGTAATGAGATTATAGCCCTAATAGTGTAATTGACCAGGTAAGTCAATATAGCTGGACTAGATAGAGAGTGTAAGTGGGGGTATGTGGAGAGACAAAGCTGAAGAGAAATACAGAGTCTTAAATACTGGGCTGAGCAATATGACTTTATCCTGAGTGCTGTGGGTACCTTTTGAAGGGTTAAAGCAGTGAGGGAGTTTTTTTTTAATATTTGTATTTTAGAAAGCTCAGTTGCTTGGATTGGAAGGAACTGTGGTTAAATCATGCTTGAAAGCTTATTGCTATGAACCAGTGGTTCTCAACCATTGGTGATTTTGCTCTCCAAAGTGTAGTTGGTAATATCTGGAGACATTTTTGGCTGTCTGGTCTTGGGGATCGTGGCATGCTATTACGCTTGAGTGAGTAGTGTCCTGTTTTCTAGACAAGAACAGCTTTTGAAATGGTCTCTTTATAAAGTCTGCTTGAGGTGAGCTCTGCTGAAATTAAGATCATCCCTAATAATAACAAACATCGGGATCCTAATAATTCCAGAATTCTGTGTTAAGCCTTAGCAGAGTACTAAACAGTTTATATAAATACATCTCATTTTAAAAAAAAACGACGGGGTGCCTGGGTGGCTCGGTTGGGCGGCTGCCTTTGGCACGGGTCGTGGTCCTTGGGTTCCGGGATCGAGTCCCACATCGGGCTCCCAGCTCCGCGGGAAGTCTGCTTCTTCCTCTGGCCTTCTCTCCTCTCGTGCTCTCTCTCGCTTTCTCTGTCTCTCAGATAAATAAATAAAATCTTTAAAAAAAAAAACAACTTTCCACTTTAGTAGAGAAAGGATACATGTTTTGAGTATGAGTCTGGGTGAGGGATGAAGAGGGGAGCTCGGTTAAAGACTTTATAGATTTAAAGTCTTACTCTTGGCTCTTTTTATCAATTAATTAATGAAAAATTCATGTTAATTAACTTGACATATTGAGGATTTGATAAGCATTGTTTTTGAAGAGTAAATGGAGCAAATTATCTAGGTAACACCTCTATGTCAAATTAAAGAAATGCAGACTTTTTCTTTCTTCAGTCTTTAGAATATTGTAATTAAAGAAAAGAGCAAGGGTTCAAATGAAAGCCAAGAACTATTTAAGCCATCAGTTCCAACAAGTTCTCACTTTGTACCTGTATCAAGATTATTAACATCACAAAATTACCTAAGGTAAATCACTGAATGTACTTGGAAGTATTCGTATCTAAAGTATAAGTTGCATATGCTTGATTTGGAATAGTGAAGTATCCCTTCCAACTCTTTTACAAAGTGGTCTCATTTGAACTCTCAACCACACCTGTACACACCTGTACACAACCCCTCTCCTGTACACTAGCCCCAAGTCTTCAGCCAGGCTTCCAGAAGTTATTGGATTTCTTGGCACCAGAAAAATCAGGCCATCTTCCTGGGGATGCTATGGAAACTTACTGGATACAGAAACTTACAATGTTAGGGGAGACAAAGTAATAAAATCTGTATCTGAATATTAGAAGTTATCTTGCATTATTTATATAAATTTATATGTTAAAAAAAAATCCCGCCATGCAGATACTAAAAAAGCTGATATCCAGATGACCTTTTGAGAATTGTCTCTGCTTCTTACTCTATCATAACTCCTGCTATAGAGAGTGGAGATGTAGAGATTAATTTTTCGATGGCAGATTTCAATGAAGTACAAAAGTCTAGTGACAAGAAAGATAAACACCCCTGGACTTATCACCCAGCTTTAACAATCATCAATTTATAGCCAATCTCTCAACCACTCATTCATTCACCCAATCCATTCCTATCCCACAACTTCCATTTCCCATCCACCTTGGATTGTTATAAAGCAAATCCCAGGCATTGTATCATCATCCATAAATATTTCAGTATGTACTAAAAAATAAGGGCTCTTTAACAACATGACAATATTATTATTACACTTAACATAATGAAATATTTCCTTAATATCATCAAATACTAAGCCATATTCAAATATTTTTATTTGTCTCAGAAATTTTAGTGTTCATTCCAGTCAAAATCCAAATACATCCCATACACTGCAATTAGTTAATAACTCTCTTAAATTTATTTAAATCCATGGGGCGCCTGGGTGGCTCAGAGGGTTAAGCCTCTGCCTTCGGCTCAGGTCATGATCTCAGGGTCCTGGGATCAAGCCCCACATTGGGCTCTCTGCTCAGCGGGGAGCCTGCTTCCCCCTCTCCCTCTGCCTGCTTTTCTGCCTACTTGTAATCTCTCTGTCAAATAAATAAATAAAATCTTAAAAAAAAAATTTATTTAACTCCATATCCAAAATGGATTTTTTGAATTTTTGATAGAAAGCACAGAAATATTAGGAATCATTTACATGGATAAGAGTCTTCCCCAGTCTTGATACTTGAATTGTTCCCAGGAGCTTGATTCCTCTTAACCTCAAAGAAACTGAGGGGCCCTAGATGGAATATGGCATTTTCTAGGTTTCATTGGTATCTTGAGCCCTGTTTTTTGGCAGGAAGCAAAAATCCATCTACTTATGCTCAGTTACACATCGTGACTGAAAACCTCAGTTCTGGTGTAGTTTAACGAATTTTAATGTGAATTGGCTTTGTTTCTTCAGTGTCTGTACATTTGTTTGGAGTAAGTGTTTAGTGGTTTAGGTAACTAAACCATGGATCATCCTCCTGCGGTGTAATGAATTCGATGTATCATTCTACTAAGGTGTCATGGACATTCCTTCATTTTCTCTTAACTAGTTGGTGCCTGAAAATAGTAGGAGGTCTTGTGGAAAGCAGCACAGGTAGATGGGAATGAAAACCAATGTATTTTTTAAGCAGATGAAATAGCAGAGACTTTTCAAAAACCTATGTTTTCTTATTACTTGATATTTAGAAATTTAAAGGGACAGCCTACATATTTTTTAATAATGATCTTACTACTCATTTTAATGTTTACTGAGGAATATATCATTTCACTTAGGAAAATGACTACATTAATTCATACTTTGAAGATGGAGATGATTTTGGTGCGGACAGTGATGACAACATGGATGAAGCAACCTATTAGCTATGAAATTTCTCCAAAAATATCTTGATGATACCACTTCTGAACATTTGGACAGACTTGTTTTCTATTTCTGATAAGGAATATTATATTTTTGTTCCTCTTCTGTTGGACAAATACTTGCTGTCAAAATATTCAGAACCACTTTGCGTTTACATACTATTACCTTACCAATCAGTCTCTGATACTCTGACATTCCTTTTCAACACCCGTCATCCGTCTTATGTATTCAAGTGGATTTCTCTTGTATCATTGGGATTTCAATGTGCCTAGTTTTTGCATTTTTTAATCTATGTATTCATACTTGAACAAATTACTCTTGTTGAACTTGATCTGTTGTAAAACTTATTACTAGTCATTATAGTGGATTTCTGTAGTGTGGAAGTTGATGTAATAATACTGCACAAAGAGCACTTTAAAAACAAAGAAACTTGAAAATAATTTTATCTTTTACTTTTGCATGGTCTGTTCTGTGCTGCATTATGACTACAAAAACCTACCTTAGCTCTTACAATTGAATATTTTATGAGATTGGAAGTTTTGTGATCAAAAACATACAGAGAAAAATGCCATTCTGAACTTTATGCATTTCCCAGCTCACATCTCAGCCTGTGCAAAAACCTTGGATGAATACTAAAAAATACTTGGATTTGGAGTCAACTCAATACCATTTAACATATAATCATCTCACTGTAGTTAAGTTTGATCTTTGAATAGTTGGGGTTATAAAAAATTAGATGTCTAATTTTGTACTTTACAGAAGTTAGAGAAAGTTCTAGTCATATACATCTCACTGCAGAACGCATGTGTACAAAATCTGTGAGGTGTCATGGCTGTTGTTAAATTTCACAGGACTCATAGCTATCCAATTGATTTATATAACAGTGCAGAATAAAACTCAGGTCATTTTAAAATTAAGATTAATCTTTTTTGTTTTGATTAAAAACTGGCTCCCCTACCTCTTTATATTTTGGCAGGGTAAATACCTAAAAAAAAAACCCCAGCCTCCAAAGACACACAAATGCCAAAGATTTTCAAGGGAATTTGTATCATATATGTTTTTAATTGATTTCTTAATATTCCCTACCAAAAAAAATAAAGATTATTTTTCCTTTTTGGGAAAATAGTACCCATTACCTTCTAACCTTGAGAATCAAAGCCCTAGATTCTGTTTCTACCTTTACTATAGACTCAACCTTGAAAATGAGCTTGGTTAAATTTTCTGTGCCTTAGTTTCTCCACCTATAAACTATTTCCTATAACTATTGCTTACACACCAACCAAAATTTACCATGTGTATTCATTCGTACCTTATAGAAATGTTCACTTCTTAAATTTGGGTTCTCACCCTCTAAAAACTGGTAACTTTGTTAAGTGATTGAAAACAAGCAGTTTTGAAAAACAAGCATGTTTCCTCACAAACTATTTTATAACCTGATTTTCCCATCTTATATTCTGGAGGGGAGGATTGGAGAAAATTTATGTCTTGTGCCATTTTGAAACATGACTTTCTCAGGAAAAACATCACTTTCAACTTTAATTCCTCCTCAGATTATTCAAGGTGGGTGTGAAGACCATTGTTAGTTCAGTGTGCCCATCATCTGTGAATTACTTGTTGAAATAAGCTTCTAGGAAATTTTAAACATTCTAAATGGAAAACAAAAGAAAGTCCACATTAAAACAGCGACCTACTAAAGTAGAAACTCAAAGTTTCTAGTTGTAATGGGCAAATAGTCTCTTAGGATTGTTAAATGAAACATTGATGTTTTATTCTCTCGCCTCCTTAGTACCTTAGCCAAATACCATTTAATTTATAGAAATCTGATCTCAACGGTTCTATTTACTTGCTTCAATATAAATCTGCAGATAACCCTATGAATCGGTCAGATGCACTAAAGATACAGGTATTTCTTTTCCTAGCTTTCAATTTTGCCTCCAGTTTTAGTCCGCAGATGGTAAGATAGCCCCTTTGGGCAGGGATTTGCTTCACGAAGCCCCAGCCATCTGCCTTAAGTGCACTGTCTTCCCCCTTTGAAAGATCTTTTTAGAAGTTGAAAGTAGACTGTGAGGACAGGGAGTATTTGCAGGTTGCATTACCAGCATGAATCTTGTCTTTCTGGCTTAAAATCTGAGACTGTGAAGTTAGTTATTCCATAAGAAGGTAAACTTCAATGCAGAGTTAGCTTCCTGTATATAAAAAAGTACTTGCTGGTGAAGTGTCTTTAAAATTACTATATGAACAGGCCAAACTGTTTTGTTGCTATAATGCTTATTTTCCTGTTGACACATTAAATATTTACAAAAAAAAGTTGTGTCCTTTTGTTTTATATAAACATGGTTTATTTTGAACCTACTTAAATGTTTGAGAAAACAATTTGTTAATACAGATTTTATGTAGTAAAATAACTATTGAGCAAGTATGAGTTACCAAATATTCTTCAATAAACCACCCACAAAAAAAACTCTAGGTGATTAAAGTCATGTTAACAAATGAAGAGATTTGGCAGACAATGTAATATTAGTGTGATCACTGGTATCGTGGACTGACAGTGGATACAAGAGAAGGCTAAGAAATTTGGAAGATCTTGTTAACCTTTCCATCCCGACCACATTGAATGGCTTTGCCTTAATATACTTAGTCTCTGGAGTTGGTAAAAACTTTTTATTAAAAAATGAGCTTAAATACAGTTTTAAGGAGGAAAAAAAGAATCACATCACAAATCCTTCTATTAAATAAAAACTTCAAACAACCTTTTCACTTCTTTTTGCTACTGGTAATTTTGAAAAATATCCTTGAAATGGAAAGGTTGTTTGATGATAAAATTTACATTTAGATCATGTTGCTAAATACATGACCCACAGCTTACTAAGCAGCCATGGACCGTGCCTTTTTAAAGTCTTCCTCCCTGATATCGAAGAACATCCAAAGAACACCCACGTGAAATTTGTTTTCATTTATGTCCTATAAATAATCCAGTGGATTTTATTTCTGTATAACAAGGGAGCAATATGAATTGGTAAACCTTTGGCAATTCTGTCTACCTTACTCAGTATGTCTACATCAAACCGTGTGAAAGAAGAGGAGAAAAAGTTTGCTTTTATTCAATTAAATTCACCAGCTTTCCATTTTAGACTGAATAATAAAATAGAAACTTTATTACATTTTGCATATCTTTTAAAATATGAAAAATAAGGGCAGAAAGTTTTCAAAATCAGTTTTACAGATTTACATGCTAACAATGTTCTACAATTCCATTTTGCCTTTGTATAAAATACAAAAGTTTATAGTATCTGCATACATAAAAAGAATTAAATAAAGCATCCAGATATTTCTATGATCTAACAGTGCAATATGCACATACTTGGAAGAAAAATACTGATTTCCTGAGCAACACTGTTGTAATTCAAAATAAGAATGCTACCCATCATAATGCACCATTTAAATACAGACTTCTAAAAACCCCACCTTTACCCTGTAACGCTTTGACGAGATCCTTGCTTCATGATATTTCTGAAACATCCTTCATATTCCCAAGTAGGTAATTTTAGAAAGAGATACCTTAAAAAGAACTAATTAGTAAGTAGTGGTTCATTTAAGGAATTCTTGCTGAACAAGCAAGTAGTGTACAGAAAAAGAAAAGCTTTAAAAAACACAAAAGTCCTTTGGAAAAGTTCATTTAACATTAGTCTTCTTTCTAATTCTAATATGGTCAGTAGACTTTGTATAATCCATTTTAACCTATCTTTTGAAGAGATGAATCCCATAATTTTCTAAGAGTAGGATGGCAAAAACTTTAAATGGCATTCAAAAGTTCAAAACAACCTTAACCATTTGTACCCAGCCTTTAAAAAAGAAAAAAAAACTGCCCTAAAAATAGCAATTTTTCTTCAGTTACAACTCCCAAGTTTTTAAGTGAACCAAACGCAAAGATTCACAATTGTTAGCATATATATAACACATATACCTTCTAATGTAAAGCGTCCAAGTAAATTCAAATAAGGGTTGCAACACAATTTAAATCCACAATATCAAATAACTCTTATTAAGTTTTACAAAGTAATTATTTGCTACAAATTTTGATGTATATTAGTACTTTTTAAAAGGTAAAATTATTTTAGGTCTATTAAATGCTTAGGAATTTTTTTTAAAATGACCGTTAAGGATTAGAATTTAAAATTCTATATATATGACATATATAGAATTATGTAGAATTCAAATATATAGAAAAAGGAAACACTACAAGACAAAAATGGTTTTTAATCAAGTACATAGTACACTTCACTACTTTAAGTTACTTATTTTGGAAATCAGATCTATCACAATTTCGAAGTAGCGCTAGCAAAAAGGAATTACTGACTCTGTAATTTCATCAGTTTGATGTAAACAAAGTTCTTCATTCTACCCTAAAATAATCCAATCCATTTTTCTTCCCTAAAACTTGATTTTTCAGCAGGCGTAATAAATACAATGTAAACTGACCAAGTTAACACTGAGCATAAATTAGATCATACATTTTTTTCAAGATGCCAAGGCACATTAAAATAATTTTTAAAATTCCAAACTAAAAGAGTTACTCAAAAAATGATTTTGCCTCAACTTTCCATTAATTGTCTAAAGCCCTCTAATACATGCAAGGGCTTTAATGTTTTTCTTTGTCCTATCTTTTTAATGATACTTTGCTCCTGAAAGTACATGAAACCTCATTTACCATATGTACTTATTCACCCCTCTTTTTTTTTTAAACAGTATTAGAGTTGGAAATATGACTGGTCAAAACCTGAAACATTAAAAATTAGGAAATAGTGCCCAGAAAATGAGGTGGTATTATATAACTTAAGGTACACACTTTATTATACACAAAACAGGCAATCCAGACTCCACCAAATCTTCTAATGAATCGTTTGGTTACATTTTTAAAATACATAGTTGAAGAAATTAAGTGATGGAAATCAGTATGCAAATGATGCTTATTTAGCCAGACTATGTCTGATCCCCAGCAAATCTTACAAGGTAGCACTATCAAGCCCTTTCAACTGATCCACACACCTGTGGCCTCTGTTCCCCATCTGATGCTACAGTTCAGAAGGAAAAAAAAGGTCCAAGTTGGACATTTCTTCTTTGAAAAATGTAGGTTAATGGATCAATAAATAATTTGTTATTGTTAATGCAAAAGGTCTCTTGCACCTTTGCTTTTGCTTAATGAACCACCTTCTCCAACAGACCTGAGGCAGCCAGTGAAAATCTGTTTTAACCCTATGAAGTTTTGCTTGATAGTAAGGGGGAGACAAATTTATATGGCCTATGAATCCCACTGGACCATCTGAAATAATCCTTAATTCTAGAAATTGTATTAGCTTACATAAAGTAATATTATAAGGCATTAAATGTAATTAAGGCATGTTACTGCATGTAACACAGCAACAACTTATCACAGTATGTAAGGATTTATTTCCTAAATAATGCTAATTCATATAACACTTTTCATTAAAGAATTACAAAAGTGCTTTCAAATAACAGAGGCAAATATAATCACTTAAAAAACAGAAGCAGAGGCAGAGAGCTTCAAGAGACAAAGATTACTTTTAGGTCTTGACCTAATCCAGTGTTCTCGTGACCAAATGGCAACTTCCTAAGTGCAACACATTATTTTGGGGGCTTATAAATTTTATTTTGCCTAATATACTTAACATGAATAACCTTAAACCAAAAAATAATTACTTGAAAAATACAATTTAAACATAACCAGGCTTGAAGAAAAATGATGCATTTTCCAAGTTAAGCACTTCCTAGATCCATATTTAAATTCATTTTTGCTTTAAGCATTGATACAACAGATATAGATTTACAATTCTCAATATCAACGACTAGCAACTGTCAGAATTTATACTCAATCTACTTGTTACTGGCTCCAAAAAAAGGGTGAAAAACAAAAGCATCTTCGATCTCCCTAACTTCTGCCTTTAAAGTGGTTATTGAATATAACTGATTCACCACACGCCAGATATACATGATCATTAACGCTGCAATTATGAGCTAACTGCTATGTTTTGAGTTGAGCAGCAGGGGACTGAGAATCTTGACGATACAGTTTATGATCATGTTGGCCAAAGGATATTCCTTTAGTTGAACCAATTCCATTTTCTACTTCTCTCTGTTGCGATGGGGGTGTCACTCCTGAATGCAAATGTGAAGAATCCATTGTTGAATGGTGACTAACATCCACTTTAGCTAAAATTTCATAATACAGCAAATAAAATACTGGCGTTATTATACCTACTATCAACATTATCACTACAGCTGTCCACCACCCTATTCCCCAGTCTGCTCCATAATAAGGATCCTTACGTTGAATGTTTTTGTTATCAGGTTCAAAACGTATTTGTTGTGCTGTTAAAGCAGATACCACCTCATTAAGGTTCTCTCTTTTGGTGTCTGTACATTTTACTATTTGTTCTATGTCTCGATCTACTTCTTTTAAAAAGTTATCAGCGGACTCAGTGGAAGAAAGAGAATCATTAGCTGGCAAAATTTCCTGTTGTTCTGGAACATACTGAACAGATGAAGGACGTGAAGCCTGTCTTCCTTTTGGAGGATAAAGTGTTTCAGTCAATGAACTAAACTTTTTAACTGGAATTTTGATAGACCTAAGGGCAAAAAAGTCTTGGTCGCTGATGAGATTGTTAACCCTTTTGATATCTGCTACCTGTTAAAAAAAAAAAAAAAAGGCAACATTCAACTGAATTCTCCATCAAGATAGAGGTAACAATAGTCATTCATCCCAGTTACTTTTGGAAGGGAAAAAAGAAAGTGGAGCTTAATTATTAGCAGTATTAAGTTATCACACCCAGAGAGATTTTATTTTGTGGGTAACAGTTCTACCTCACTTTTGATCTACCAATCTTGGGAAATCATGAATTACTTTTTACTATCACCCAATGTATTTTTAACACTAATGCTAGGTATTTAATTAGATTCTGGGATCCTTTGATATTTCTCTTTGTACATCTGCACAAATATCACACTTTGTTGTTTGTAAACAACTTAGGAAGGAACAATTACAAATATTTATGTTCTTTCTTCCAGTCTGGCAATTAAAGGTAGGCAAATGTCAACTTACCCAGCTAAAATTGCCATATTTTATCAAAACTCAGATGCCATCCACTCTAAGATGTGCCATTATTTTACACATCATTAGGGGGAAAAAAAACACCCAAAACACCAAATATTGAGGATAACACCATTCCAATTTCAACGATGTTAAAATGTGTGAAAAAAACATACATCTTAGAATTGGTAACATAATTTATCTCCCTCACTTGTCTTCTGATGACATTTTTCCCAAACTTTTCAGTGTTCATGCAATTACCCCCAAGATCAGTCATTATTTATAAGCTTTCTCTATATATTATATGGTCCTCAACTTGTCTGTATATCCTATCCACCTGCCACTGTCAAGAGGGAGAACATGGGAGTGTTCCTCAGATTACCGATTATGATAGGCTTTCCCACCACCTTTAAGTGATTAGTCGCATTCACAATTTTTATCAATGCTTTTTTTTTTTTAAAGATTTTATTTGACAGAGAGAGAGAGATCACAGGTAGGCAGAGAGGCAGGCAGACAGAGAGAGGGGAAAGCACGCTCCCTGCTGAGCAGAGAGCCCGATGTGGGGCTTGATCCTAGGACCCTGAGATCATGACCTAAGCCGAAGGCAGAGGCTTTAACCCACTGAGCCACCCAGGCGCCCCTCTATCAATGCTTTAACCTAAGCTCTGATCATTTATCACCTGATTGATGTCAGAGAGGCAAAGTGAGTCTAGGATAAAACTTTTCTGACTTGGCCAACTCAATGGATAATGATGCCATTTACTAAGATATGGAACACTCTGGAGGGAGAAAGAAAATAAACGGATTTTATACATGTTGACTTTGAGGTGACTGAAATATCTAAGTGGAAGCTACCCAAGAGACAATTAATAGATATGTCTGGAATTTGGAAGAATGATCTCAGAAATATAGATTTGTGGATTACCAGCAAAAACGGTAATTGAAGTCACAAAAGTAGACAGATTCACTAAAAGACTGGGAGAAAAAGGTGACATAAGAAAGATCTCTTGAGAAATGCCAACATTTGAAGGGTATACTGAGTAAGAGAAATCTACAAAAGAGATTAAGAAAGTGGCCAAGGGGTGCCTGGCTGGTTTAATCAGGAGAGCGTGCAACTCTTCATCTCAGGGTTGTGAGTTTGAGCCCCATGTTGGGTACAAAGATTACTTTAAAATAAAATTTAAAAGAAAAGAAAAAGAAAGAGTGGCCAAGAAAGCCATATGTAATGGTGGTTAAAAGTATAGACTATCTGGGGGCACTTGGGTGGCTCAGTGAATTGGGGCCTCTGCCTTTGGCTCAGGTCGTGATCTCAGTGACTTGGGATCGAGCCCCGCATCGGGCTCTCTGCTCGGCCTGCTTCCCCCCTCTCTCTGCCTACTTGTGATCTCTCTCTCTCTGTCAAACAAATAAATAAAATTTTTTTTAAAAAAGTATAGACTATCTGGGTTTGAAGGAAAGCTCTGACAACTTCCTAGCTATATGATTTGGGGCAAGTTGTTTAACCTTTCTGCAATTCAATTTCCACATATATAAAATGACAGTAGTTAACACTACCTACCATATAGGGTTTTGTAAAGATTAATTAAAACATATGAACATGGGGCGCCTGGGTAGCTCAGTGGGTTAAAGCCTCTGCCTTCAGCTCAGGTCATGATCTCAGGGTCCTGGGATCAAGCCCCGCATCGGGCTCTCTGCTCAGCAGGGAGCCTGCTTCCCCCCCACTCTCTCTCTGCCTGCCTCTCTGCCTACTTGTGATCTCTCTCTTTCTGTCAAATAAATGAATAAATAAAATCTTTAAAAAAAAAACAACATATGAACATTTAGAATAGTGATATACAGTGTGTTATAATAGCTATAACATTTAATATTTATATTTACTATATTTAGTATAATTAAATATTACCAGCAGAAAAATCAGAAAAAGATGCAAAATCAAGGAGGTCAAACAAAGAGAGTTTTTAGGAGGGAGTGGTGAACTGATCAACTGCAGATTCCTGATCAAGTCCACCAAAGAATGAGAATTCCTGGAAAAATCAATTCCCTGGAAGCGTACGGGTGGGAGGAGAATGGAGAGAGGACGAAGGAGTAACTAGATGAGACAGTAAAGAAAAAGGGTGCTTTCAAATTTTACAACCTTAAGACTTTTTTTCTTTTTTTAATTTTATTTATTTGACAGAGAGAGATCACAAGTAGGCAGAGAGGCAGGTATAGAGAGAGGGGGAAGCAGGCTCCCCGCCGAGCAGAGCCCAATGCGGGGTTTGATCCCAGGACCCTGACATCATGACCTGAGCCGAAGGTAGAGGCTTTAACCCACTGAGCCACTCAGGCACCTCTGCCCCTAATTTTTAAATCTTGATCACTTTCTATCAACTTTCTAAAGCACATTCTGTAAGTTCTCTACAAACATGTATTCACATGGTTATATACACTAAAAAATGAAGTCAAGTCTACTATGACCTAATAATAAATGGTGTTGCCATACTTGAACAACTTGCAAAAAACCCCCCAAATTCAGCTCTTCTTCCCTCATCAAGATATACATTTTAATAAAATACTTTATAAAATTTAAAAAAATTGTCAAATCTGTTTTGGTCAACTGAAGTGCTGTAATTACTGTATTCAGAGAAAGTACACAAAACTTCATAGTCACAGGAAATTTTTTAAACTTCAATTTAAATTTACATATATTTGTAAAAATAAATTTATAAATATGTATGTTTCTGTTGCAGAGAACTGTAACAGGTAACCAATAAAAGGCTTTCAAGTACAAAAATATAAAACATTTTGAAAGATTTTGGGGGAGGATAAAAATATTAATCAAGTAGAAAAAGGAATGATAAAAATTTCATGCTATTAAAAAAGTGCATATAGGGGTCCCTGGGTGGATCAGTCAGTTGAACATCTGACTCTTGGTTTTGGCACAGGTCATGATCTCATGGGTCATGAGCTAGAGCCCCATGTCCAGCTTCAGGCTCTGTCCGTGCTCAGCAGCAAGTCTGAAGATTCTCCCCTCCTTTCCACCCTACTTGCACGTTCTAAAATTAAATCTTTTTTTTTTAGCGCATATAAAGAGTATTCTAACAGTCATATTTTTAAATATCAACATTGACAACATTCTGGAAATTATATCCTTTAGGTCATTTGGAAGTATTTAAGCTCACTTTAAAATGTGCAAGGACATAACACAGTACATACATTACAAAATTCTACTGGGAGTATAAGCACAAAAAGTTTGAAAAAATGTTCCAACAGTTTCCGGATCAATGTGTTTACATGAAAAGATTACATGCTAAGAATGCAAGATGGACATAATGATACAGATAGAAAATGGGTTTAAATAGAGTTTAGTATTATTAAAATAAAAAACATACCCTTCCTTTTATCAATTCTACTTTTGCGAATCTACTCCACAGAAATAAAGGTACCACCATTTAAAGATATAGTTGTGATTATATGTACCACACAATTCAAAACATGGGAGAAAATCCTGACTACGTGACAGGAAAACAGCTTAATAATTATGGCACTTCCACACCATGCAATACTATATAGCTATATAAAATAATGAGTTAGATCTGTAAGACAGTGAGGGATGTCCATGATATAGTAAGAAAATGAAAAAGGCAACTTGAGTAATAGGCATAGTATAAACAAATTTTTATTTTATTTTTAATTTTTTTAAAAGATTTTATCTATTCATTTGAGAGAGAGAGAGAGAGCACGCACAAGCAGGGGAAGAGACAGAGGGAGAGGGAGAAGCAGGCTCCCGATAAGCAGGGAGCCCAAAGTGGGGCTCAACCCCAGAACCTGGAGATCATGACCTGAGCAAAGGCAGATGCTCAACCATCTGAGCCACCCACGAGCCCCTAAACCAATTTTTAAAAACCCAATCACCAAGAGCGATCACCTCAATCACCACAATCTGTATGTATAGTGTTTTTATAAGTACAAAAAAGGTATGGAAAGAAACACACTAAGGTGTGTTATTTCCGGAAGATGAGACAGAAAAAAACTTTTCCTTATATATTTATATATTCTCTTACAACTTGAGTAAGGAGAAAAGATAATAATACATTTGGGTGTTTTTCAATACTGAAAACAGAATCATGGATTTAGAAATAAATTCAAGTATTCACTTAAAAGTGTAAAAAGTTAACAGCTACAAACATAATACAGATTTCTATGGAAAGGGAAAAGGAAGATAAAAGAGCACAGAACTTATTTCAGTTTGTGCTAATGAACAAATTATATTTGGATAGCATTATGCAAAATCAAATGAAAACTTACCGTACAACAGTACTGAAGGGCTATTGCATTTAAAGTATCTCCTTCCTGTATATCTTTTGTTAAAACTATAATGTCATCAAGTCTATCTCTTGATGTACTTCTTCGGATTTTCTCTTTTCCTCTGGATCGAAGCTCATAAACTTCAGCATCCTCCTCCAACACATCACTGTCTGTACAATTTCCAAATGCATGTACTTGACCACTTGAATGAACTCCTGGAAGAGGAAAACTACGATTCTGATGTCTCCCTGCCATGTCAAAATCTGAGGAGGAAAGAAAAAAACTTTGGAATGTACCTGATCCATTCACCCAAGTTACATGAATCTTATATTCAAGACACTTTTTTAAAAATTATTTTAGTTATTTAAAAATTTAGGCTGAAGTTTTACAGATGTTAAAGTGCAATTAACATATCTGGAAAAGATAATCCATTCTTATAGACCATATATCACAAAATGTGGGGGTGATAATACATTTTCACAAAAGTAAATTGCTATTTTTTTAAAGTCAAAAAACTAATCTCCACTTATTCTGAGTATGCGAATAAAATTAGGAAATACTTTTGTATTATGTATTACAAACCTGATTGTATATGTACAATTTATAGTTCTGATAGAATCAAAGTATATATTTTATATGTACAAACACAACTTTAATGAACCCAAATATTCCGGTTTGTTCTGCATTTTAAGTGCACGTGGGATTGGAATATCTTTGGTACTACCTCCCTACCATAATTTCATGGCTCATGTACGCAGGTAGAAAAGATCCTAAAGAAAGTATAGCATAAGAAGGGGCTAAGACTGAGCCTTGAAAAACTGCTACATTTGGTATCTTGAGTGAAGGAAAATCAGCCTGCAAAGAAGCTAGAAAGGGATATTCACAAGAGGAAAAAAACATCAAAACACTGTCACGGAAAGCAAACCTAAATGGGTTTTGTTTTGTTTTTTAAGATTTTATTTGTCAGAGAGAGAACGTGAGAGAGAGAGAGAGAGAGAGCGCACGCACAAGCAGGGAGAGCAACAGGCAGAGGGAGAAGCAGGCTCCCCAGTGAGTAAGGAGCCCGATGAGGACTCGATCCCAGGACCCTGGGATCCTGACCTGAGCAGAAGGCAGTCTGCTTAACTGACTGAGCCACCCAGGTGTCCCTCAAATGGTGTCTTAAAGAAGGAGTTAGTTCAATGTAAATACTACAGACAAATACCAAGTGAAAAGAGAAAACAGGGGCGCTTGGGTGGCTCAGTCATTGAGTATCTGCCTTGGGCTCAGGTCATGTTCCCATGGTCCTGGGATAGAGCCCCACACCGGGATCCCTGCTCCGCAAGAAGCCTACTTCTCCAGCTCTCCCACTCCCTCTGCTTTTGTTCCTTCTCTCACTGTGTCTCTTTCTCTCAAATAAATAAATAAAATCCTGAAAAATATATTAAAAAATAAAGCGAAACTGGAATAGTGTAAAAGGACATTGCTTCTATTATAAAAACAAACATAAAAGTCTGAATTTGTAATATGGATGACAACAGATTGCGTTCTGTGTGTAGGCACATAGGTATATAATTTATGAACTATTTCATATCATTGAATACAACCCCTGAAAACCAGTTTCTGACCCTGCTCTACAACAACACTTGCAATGCTTTAAAAACTCAAGGGTTTTTCTAGTAGGATAACAGATAACTAGTAACTATATATTAAGCAGACTCTTTCACCGATCCCCGCCCCCTAGGGTGCTAGTATTTATTAACATATACTATGATTCCTAAATTCACAGCCATCAAACTAAAGGAAGTTATCCACAGTTTTCAAATCTAAAGCAGTTTTGAAGTTCTGGTCACACCTATTCTTCATGGAGTTCTAACCAAGTGACAACTCTAAGAAGTTTATAAAGATTAATCTTGTCTTAATAGCATAATAAATTAAGGATGCTTTATTTTTAATTCTCAGAAAATTGAAAAAGTATCTCAGCTTCAAAAATAGATAATAGGGGATGCCTGGGTGGCTCAGTTGGTTGGGCAGCTGCCTTCGGCTCAGGTCATGATCCCAGTGTCCTGGGATCAAGTCCCGCATCGGGCTCCTTGCTCCGCAGGGAGCCTGCTCCTCTCTCCACCTCTGCCTGCCTCTCTGCCTGCTTGTGTTCTCTCTCTGTTAAATAAATAAATAAAATCTTTAAAAAAAATAGATAATAGTTTTATTTCTACTTATTTAACGAAGTCTTTTCTATCTTGTGTTTTTAGTTTAGGAAACGTCTGTGAATCCTGTGAAGTTGGCAAAACTTACGTATATATTTTTGTATATGTATATACTTATGTATATTTTTCTGGGGTGAATATTTGTTTTCCTGTTTTCAGAAGAGGTCCATGTTTTAAAAAGAACCACTTAAAATTAACAGCAATTTACCTGTGGCTATACTGACCCATTTAGACTCCCCCCCGCCAATAATTTGTTCTTAGAATCCCAAACTGGCTTAGAACAGCTGAAATTTACTGAGCAATGCCCAAAGCCATTTCACATATTTCTATCAAACCTTCTCCATGGTACAATGCTAAGTAACACTTACTTTTTTTTTTTAAGATTTTATTTATTTATTTGAGAGACAGAGAAAGTGAGAGAGAGCAAGAGAGGAGAGAAGGTCAGAGGAAGAAACAGACTCCCCGTGGAGCTGGGAGCCTGACGTGGGACTCGATCCTGCTAAGTAACATTTAAAGACTAGAACTTCGTCTCACTATCTTTTCACTCTCCTGTGTAATGAAATGAAGGCAGAATACCACAAACTGTATATTGTTTTTGAATAATCATGAATTGGTTGTGCCTCCAGTCTAGGTGGAAAGCTAGAGTCTGGCCCAAGCAGATATCTAAGTCAACCATACAGAAATTAGAAAGTACACTGTATTCAAGTCATCTGGCTCAATTTTCTTCAACCTGTCTTAATTATTAGGGTAGGAAGAAAGCAGGTATCCCCTCTTAAGAAACCTGAAAAAAGCCTGCATGCTACCTGGATTACAAACACTCGCAAAAATTACCAATGGACACGTTGTTAAGACATTCATCAGCTCAGTCTCTAACTGAAAATGGTTACCCAAACACCTTCATAATTTGTAGTAATTGTTGTTCGGTGTTTCGCTTTGCCTTTCCTTAAGCAGAGAGCAATAAAAGGGCCATAGGACACAAGCTAGTTCAGCATTGCGATAGCATCATAGGGACTGTATCCGCCAGGGCCAATTCAGTTTTTAAAACTTAAGTTCCCTCCCTCTCCATTCCACACACCTAGTTTTTTATTTCCCTGTTTATTCCCTGCAATGATTTTGGATTTTTATGTTACACCATCACACTTGGACCGTGCGGACGAGAAGCCGTCAGCATTTGTTCAACAAAACAGTAAGTGGGGAAAATATAGTGCTTAGGTTGTAAATGCGTTGATCTGGGAAGCTGGCTGGTAGGAGTCCTTCTCTGAGCCTCAGTTTCCCCAAAAGTGTAACGAGGGGCTACAGTGGGGTTGGTCGCGAAGGTCTCCCCTGCTTCGGGGTGGGGTCTCCTCCATGCAGGCCGGGATCCGAGCCCTGCCCGGCCGTCCCGGCTACACCTGCGGCGGAGGGCTCCCCGCCATCTCCAGTTAGGGCGCAGCCGGGGCCCGATCCCGCAGGCCGGGGCGCGGACAGCCCCTATCTCTTGCCGCCATCTTTACCTGTTCGGTTAGCAGCGGGGACGCAACAAGGAGCCAGCTGCCAGGTCCGCCGCCGCGGCTCCTGTCCCAGGCAAATTCATGACCAACCCTCCGTTTCGGGTTGACCCCGTCCTCGGCCGCCACTACGGCCAACGTCTCCGCCTTCCGGGCCGTGCGCCGCCGCCACGTCCGCAAACCTGCCGTGCGTCATCGCGTCAAGTGGGCGGAGGTGGGAAGGAGTGGGGGAGGAGGAGGAGGGCGGAGGTGGGAAGGAGCCAGGAAGGAGGCAGAGGGCGGGGACTCGAGTAGGAGACCGGACCGAGAAACTTCCCAATCACTGACCCACGCCGGGCGCGCAGGCGCAGGGATGCCGTCAGGGCCGGGAGACTGGGATCCGCGTTCCAGCCCCGCCCCTGTCCCCTCCCCCTCTGCCCCGCCCCTTCACCCAAGGAGGTACAGCTTCCAAGGCGAAGTCTGGGGGCTGACCCCGCGCTGCGGAGGGCCTTGTCCTTCGTCCGCTCAGTGCCGGCAGACTGTCTAGAAAATACGCGGCGGTGGAGGTTCGGGAGGAGGGAGGTTCTTAAGGATTTGACGGGGCCTGTTGTATATTTCTTCTTGCTCTGCATCTGTAGCTTTCTGTAGGGTGGAGGAGGACGCCCAGAAGCTTAGTATTGACATCCATGTTTTAGCAAATTGTACTGTGCTTATTAGTTTTCCTGCTGAAGCTGCTAGACTTGCAGAAGAGGCAAAATACTAGAAAGAAGTCCTTGGCTGGCGGGGTGCGGTTGCTCGTCTTTGTGTTTATAGGTGAGGAAAGTGGGCCACCTAGAGTCAAGCCTTGGGAAATGTTTGCCCTCGGGCTTTGGTTCTCCGTCTTCCTATTCTCAATGAGACAAGTCTGTCTACAAATTAACTCACTTGGTTTTGAAAATTAACTGAAAGTCACTGGTAGTCGCTTAAGGTCTATGAGATAAGTTTGTTAGATAACAAACTCATGACTTCATATATTCTCTTTCTCAAATTTACTAAATGAGTATGATAATGTGTTTGAATTTACGTAAATGATGCAAAGCCTTTAAATGATGTGCCTTATATTTCTCCCCTTGTTGCCGTTACACACTTTGCACTTTGATGACTGTGCGGTCTTATAACGGTATACGTGTTAGACCCAAACAGCTGGGATGCAGAGTGCAGAGCACTTCTTTTCAGAATGTCTGAATATTTATGCATCACGTGAAACTCTGTTTCAAATTACTTTCAAAGAGTGTGTTCTTGTTTGCTGGGAAGTGCCTTCAGTAAAGGTTAGGTATTCTGCACCGCAATTTTTTTCTTTTATTTAAGGAGATAGGCACTGCTATAATACTACAAAAAGAACTGCAGGAGAAGACTTTTTTTTTAAGTTTGTTGTCGCTGTTCTGTGTGGTGTTGCCCTTGTGACACCCATCTGTAACCATTTATCACTGAGACATTTTCTCATCAGTAGACAAAAGATATATTCCCTACTTGTTATGTAGGGCTTCAGCTGCTCAGCCTTCATGAATGTTAATGTGAGTACAACCTTCTTTCTGCATGTAGGTTACTTTTCTTATTTTAATGTCAATAGGCAGTGGAATCCATGTAAGAACCCAAGTGATAGAATTTCAAGCACTTCTAAAGACTGCTACCTGGGTCCTTTCTATAAATATTTTTTGCAATGATATCTGCATGTTCTTGAATTGTTATTTATGTTTAACAAAGGTTCAGTTATTGAACTTTTTATAAAAGACAATAACAGAACTATATTTATTATTAAAATATACAAAGGAATCAGTTAGCCATGAATTTTGGCCAAATTCCAAAAAGCAGGCCCAGTAGTAACAAGTATTTTTCTTTGAGAAAAAGGATGTCCCCAGACAGAGCTCAGGAAAGCCAAAAGGATTTTCAGTTTTTGAGATCGCATCTGACACGGTTTTCGTTAAAAGGCCATAGATGAAAGAAATATGTAGTTTCTAAAAATGTGTGTGTTTCTGTCACTGACTTTCAGATTTTGCACTTTGCTCCAGAATAAAAACGGTATTGTAATGAGAGTATAAATTGATGCAGCTGGCTAGGAGTGTTACTTGACAATATCTATCAAAGTTAAAAATGCAGTTGAACTATTAAACTATTAATCCAAGGTTAAGTAATTACCTTGGATTCACTTAGAGCTACACATGTATAAAATTTGATATGTTCAGGAATGTAAGCATTCCTACAGTAATAGCCAAAAATCTGAAAATATTCTAAATGTTCATCAGTAGCAGACTAGATACTTCTTGTACATTTAAATAATATAATGTTATGTTTTTAATGTTTAACTTTAAAAGAATGAAATTAGTCTGTATTTTCTGATTTATTTATTCATTTATCTGACAAATTTTCATTACAGGAAAAGTATATGCAAGAGACCTTTATTCAAAGCATTGGGGATACAGTACTTAAAAAGAGTTTCCTTCCTCGTAGGGCTTCCATGACTAGGCACATGGGAAAATCTCCAAAGTAAGTTTAAAGAAAAAACAGTAAGTTACATATAAAAGGTATGATGTTATTCCTTTGGAATAAAATTTTAAATGTATATTCCCCATCCTCACCTCTACACATTGATGTATCTATGCAGAGAGATACATTTAATTTTTCTTTCTGGAATATTACTAAAGGAATTTTCAACAGTGGTTGAAAAGTGTAAGATATATCAGGGGAATAAGTAGAAGACTCTGCCTTTTCTTTTCTTTTTTTTTTTTAAGATTTTATTTATTTATTTGACAGAGAGAGATCACAAGCAGGCAAAGAGGCAGGCAGAGAGAGGGGGGGAAGCAGGCTCCCTGATGAGCAGAAAACCTGATGTGGGGGTCGATCCCAGGACTCTGAGATCATGACCTGAGCCGATCCCAGGACTCTGAGATCATGACCTGAGCCGAAGGCATAGGCTCCAGCCCACTGAGCCACCCAGGCGCCCCTCTGCCCTTTCTTCTTAGACCTCTCTATGTAGGTTGGGTTTTTATTACCACATGATTTTATTTTATTAAACAATATTAAGACTGAACACCTTTCATTATTAAATAACTGGACTTGTTTTATCTACATTTAACCAATAGTCAACTGTCCATCTCTTCTTAATCACTCTTGATTCTATACTTTTATATTAAAGTAGTGAGTACCTGGAGAAAAGAACCAGTTCGAGTCCCTTGGAAATTAAAAAAAAAATGAAAAGGTAACAGAAAACTGAATTCTTTTTACCTTTTTTCTTAATTTCCCTCTGCCAGATTTCTTTTATCCCTGCTCTTTTAATCTCTCTCCTTCCTGTATCTTTTTATCGATCTTGCTTTCTAAAAGCAAAACTGGAAAAGACTGTTTTACACTAAGGAAATACTTCAATTCAAATGAATTTAAAATTGTGTTACGATTTAAACCTAAAAAAAGCTGCCCTCTTCTATCATCTTCATGATTGAACCTATATAGAAAGAATCTACATAGAGAGAAAATTATTGTGTCTCTTCCCTAAAAGTCTTGAAGGGAAAAAAAAAAGCATGCTTTAGATATGTTCTCCTGGAGATGAACCAGATGACCTGCCTAGTTGTCATTCACCCTGTGATTTTAAAACACAGTGATTATCATAATCACAGCTCTGCCATAATGTGGATGAAAGAAGAACCAAGGATACTTTAAGAGTCCTGAATTGCTTATAAATGCTAGTAAGTAATTTGGGAATATTAAATATGAGTTGAAAACAAGCATTCCAATGCTTCCGTCATATAGACATTACTAGATGAAAACTAGTCTCACAAATACTGTTCTTAAAATCATTAGCTAGGTAATTGATACATATAAAAATGAATAGTTCTATGTTTAGGATTAAGTAGACTGTAACTTAAATGCTTTGTTTCCCATAATCTTTACCATCATTGTGGTCACATAAGTAAATTGGTGCAGGTAAATGCCCGAGAACCTATAATCTGCTTATTATTGTGCCTTCTCCTCTGAAGACCTGAATGGTCAGACAGAATTCAATTAAGTCCACCTCACCAAAAGAAAACACTAAAAAAATGACCCAGTCTATAGAATTGGGTGAGAGCGGAAGATGATTATCTGAAAGTGGAGAATAAGTCAAAATAGAATGCAGATAGTGGACATCCGTTAGATTTTTTAGGTGTTCAGTAGGGTGCTCATGGAGTCAGAAGATTAGCGGTTGGGGAAGCATAAAGGAAGAATGGAATGTCTTTTCATTCTAGCCTGTGTCTCTCGGAATGGTTAGAGACCACTTCTGTAACAGTCCCCAACTTGACAAACACTATCTGAAAAACCAAGGTAGAAGTTCAAAAGTGAAATTTTATGCTCATAAAGAATCACAGGGGGACGTCTGGGTGGCTCAGTCAGTTGAGTGTATGCCTTTAGCTCAGGTTGTGGTCCCAGGGTCCCGGGATCGAGTCCTGCATTGGACTCCTTGTTCAGGGGGGAGGCTGCTTCTCCCTCTGCCCCTCCTTCTGCTTGTGCTCTCTCTCTTTCCCTCTCAAATAAAGTCTTTTAAAAAAAACAAAATCATAGAACAGTGAGTATATGTGCCTAAACTGGAGTAGTGCTTATCTGACAAAGTATAGGCAGAAATTACAACTATTCAATTGACGAATTAAACACAACTGTGTTTAAGGCCCTGTTTAAGCATTGGGGATAAGTGCCCAAACAAACAGACCCATATCATTACTCTCATGGAGCTTACATTCTTAAGGTGGAAGAGAGAGAAAAATAAAACGAATAAATGAAACATTAGTATGTTAGATGGTGATAAATGAATGGAGAAAAATTGAGTAGGGAAGGAGTTTGGAGTATTTGGGGTGGGGGAATTTGCATTTGTGATAGAGTGGGTAAGAAAAGGCCTGGTTGGGGGCACCTGGGTCGCTCACTTGGTTAAGCATCTGCCTTTGGCTCAGATCATGATTCCAGGGTCCTGGGACTGAGTCCTGCATCAGGCTCTGCTCAGCCATGAGTCTATTTCTCCTTCTTCCTCTGACCCTCTGCCTGCTTGTGCTCACTCTCTCTCTCTCTCTCAATAAATAAAAAACAAAAATCTTTTTTTAAAGATTTTATTTATTTATTTGACAGAGAGAGAGAGATCACAAGTAGGCAGAGAGGCACGCAGAGAGAGAGGGGGAAGCAGGCTCCCCGCTGAGCAGAGAGCCCGATGTGGGGCTCGATCCCAGGACCCTGAGATCATGACCTGAGCTGAAGGCAGAAGCTTTAACCCACTGAGCCACCCAGGCGCCCCATAAACAAAAATCTTTAAAAAAAAAATAAAGAAAAGGCCTGATTGAAAATGTGATAGACCGACACAGGCCTGAAGAAAGTATATGAGCTATGTTGGTACCTGGGAGGAGAACGCACTAGGCAGAAGGAACAATCAAGTGCCAGGTCCCTGAGAGGATGTGTGCCTAGTGTATTGGAGAAACAGCAAGAAAACCAGCGAGGCTCATGTGGATTGCACGATGTGGGAAAGCAGCAAGAGATGAGGTTAGAAGGAGCTAAATTGGATGAAACTGTGTAGGCCACTACCAGGACTCAGAGTTGTATTCTGAACAAGATGGGAACCCATGCATGGGAAGGTTTTGAGAGGTGGAGAACATTATCTACCTTTGAAAAGGATCACTTAGGATGGCTAGGGTGAAAGCAAGGCGATGAGTAAGCTACTCAGGCAAGTAACTAAGGCAAAGGGATATTGCTTTGAATCATAGAGAATGTCCAATTCGTCAAACTGATTTGGATTAAAAATACTTGGTTTAAAAATATTTTTTCAAAGGATCTAAATTTATGAGGTGGCACAATTTTGGCTTTAAAGGTATTTTTCACTGGTTTCTTCTTGTATACTTTGATTACTGAGTCTGTCCTTGGGTGTCTTTTCCCCCATTAATTCTGAATAAGCCAGATTTACCACCTCAGCAATTGCTGGATCTAAGTAAAATTTTCCTTCTCCCTCCTCACTCTGTTTTCTTTTATTTACAATTAAGGTTGTTTTCTCCCCCCTCCCCTTTTCCCCCAAGCTTTAATCCTATCTGGCTTCTAAATCCCTTCTGAATTATTTGAAGCAAAAAATGCCTGCTGACTTCAAAGAGTATTTCACACTTGGATTTACTTGGTGGAGTATAGAGCACGAATAGTGAAACCTTTCTTCCTTTCTATGCAGAATAGTGTGTTTGACAGTGATATATGCTGATCAGTGAGCAGTCTGTTAAGAAATACATTGAAACATTTTTTTGTGTGTTGTTGTGAAAAGGACTTATTTTACTTCAGAGTACTTTTCAATTCTAAATTTGATCTGTTATTTTGTAGGAGAATCAATCTGTATTAACAGAAACTCAATTAACTTCCCTTTCGTTACTTTGTCCTTAAAGTTGTATTACAGATTTGGCTATCTCTAGCATAACAAAATGTAAATGAATACTTGGCTTGTGCAGATTTCTCAATCTTATTGTTTCACTCATTTCATTGAAAAATCATAAAATAGATATGTTAGCCCTTCTACTTTATTTGGCCTTAGCAACTGGATGGGATAGAGTTTGAAGGTGAATGGGATGTGAATACACAAAAAGGTTTATAGTAAACCTTTCTTCCTGCCTCGTCCTACCTTCCATGAACTATATCCACCTTTCTGTAAGCATCTGCCCTTTAGCCATTAAAATTCTAGTTTCATAAGAACTGAACATAAGGGGGCGCCTGGGTGGCTCAGTGCGTTAAAGCCTTTGCCTTCAGCTCAGGTCATGATCTCAGGGTCCTGAGATCGAGCCCCACATCAGGCTCTCTGCTCAGCAGGGAGCCTGCTTCCCCCTCTCTCTGACTGCCTGCCTCTCTGCCTACTTGTGATCTTTCTCTCTCTCTGTCAAATAAATAAATAAAATCTTTAAAAAAAAAAAAAAAGAACTAAACATAAGGACTGCTGTTCCTGGTTTGGGTGTGTGTAATGAGAGCATCCAAATGCATTGCTAAGGGACTGAAAACTTTCATCAAGAAGATTATGATAAGGGGGATGCCTGGGTGGCTCAGTTGGTTGAGCTGCTGCTTCGGCTCAGATCATGATCCCAGTGTCCTGGGATCGAGTCCCGCATCGGGCTCCTTGCTCGGCAGGGAGCCTGCTCCTCTCTCTCTGCCTCTCTGCCTGCTTGTGTTCTCTCTCTGTTAAATGAATAAATAAAATCTTAAAAAAAAAAAAGATTATGATAAGAATAGCAACATCTACTTCTTTGAACATTTCTGAAGTTGAGGCAGTCTGTAAAACTGACATTTCAGTAGCTTTATCAGCTGTTGTCCAAGTGTAGCTGGCCCATACTTGTTGCCCAAGTGTGGTCTTACCAATTCCTGGGAGTCCTTCATAGGGCCCTCAAGGTTAAAAGTATTTTTGCACTAATTCTAAGAAGTTATTTGCTCACTGTGCTATCACTTGCACTTATTCTGAATCTGTAGCATAAATCAAGGCAGAAGCACCAAACTGTATCAGTAGTCATTATATTGCCCAATGCTACATTCTCATTAATAAACAACAATAACAATTTTCTTGAGAATGTGTGTTGATTATTAAATCTCAACCCTTGACTACATTTATTTTATTATTCTTTCTGATGAAATGGGAAATACGCATAAAGCTCTTTCACTGCATATTAAAATGCAGTGGTTGTCTGGAGAAAAAACTCTTGTGCCCTTGTTTAATTTGGGAGCTGAACAATCCATTTTTATCACAGGGCACAATTTTAATAGAAAGAATGGCAGAAAAACGATGGTCATTAAAACTTAGATAAATGGCAGTTATTTTCTTGAAAATGAACAGAGTAAGTCAGTTACTTTAAGAAAAACAAGACAGGGTTCCTAGGTGACTCAGTGGGTGAAGCCTCTGCCTTCGGCTCAGGTCATGACCTGAGGATCCTGGGATTGAGCCCTGCATCGGGGCTCTCCGCTCAGCAGGGAGCCTGCTTCCCCCTCTCTCTCTGCCTGCCTCTCTGCCTGCTTGGGATCTCTCTCTCTCTGTCGAATAAATAAAATAAAATCTTAGAAAAAAAAAGAAAAGAAAAACAAGGCAGAATTTGCTATCTCAAACAAAAATTAGATTTAAGAAAATATTATTCCCTCTATAGGCTCCCTAAAACTGAAAGAATTGTGTGATAAAATTGATGGTGATAGTAAAGTAGTTTTTCAAATATCATCAAATGAAAAGTGTCAACACTTGGAAAATCCGCATTACTCAGAGAACCAAATATTTTCCAAATGCACAGTGTTATAAAATCACACACAGATAAAAGATCCATTTGAAGTATAAGGCCAAAGGATTTTAATATGCCTAAGTAAAAAATGATTAATATGATTCAGATGCCACATTGCAATGAACCTTTAAGAAACTATCACTTATTGAGTCTTGATATTGTATCAAGGATGAATATCCACAATTATCTGAAAAAAAAAAAAACACTGAAAATCCTTCTCCCTCTCTTAACAAAATATTTATGAGGGGCTGGATTTTTTAAAATACTTCAGCCAAGGGGCGCCTGGGTGGCTCAGTGGGTTAAAGCCTCTGCCTTCGGATGAGGTTATGATCTCAGGGTCCTGGGATAGAGCCCCCCATCGGGCTCTCTGCTCAGCGGGGGGCCGGCTTCCCCCCTCTCTCTGCCTGCCTCTCTGCCTACCTGTGATCTCTCTCTGCCTGTCAAATAAATAAATAAAATCTTAAAAAAAAATACTTCAGCCAAAACGATATATAGAAATACATTGAATACAAAGCAAATGTAAGAATCCACCTGTCATTATAGTTATTAAACACAAAATACAAAGTTACAGGATGCAGGATCAACACATACAAATCTCTGATATTTCTATATACCAGCAGTGAAGACCTCAAAAGAAAATTTAGAAAATAATTCCATTTACAATAGCACCAAAAAGGAATAAATTCTTTTTTTAAAAAAGATTTTATTGGGCGCCTGGGTGGCGCAGTTGGTTAAGCAACTGCCTTCGGCTCAGGTCATGATCCCGGAGTCCCGGGATCGAGTCCCACATCGGGCTCCCAGCTCCATGGGGAGTCCGCTTCTCACTCTGACCTTCTCCCTTCTCATGCTCTCTCTCACTCTCTCTCTTTCCTAATAAATAAATAAATAAAATCTTTAAAAA
>CM052809.1:61316297-61458529 GCA_028533885.1 Nasua narica | reverse complement strand
CAAGAAAGTTCCCTCTTACTACTACTTTCAAAAGATTTGGAAGGAAGAAATAAAACTGTCTTCATTCACAGATGACATGATCATCTAAGCAGAAAATCTGAAAGAATGAGCCAAAAACTCTGGAAACTAATAAGCAATCATAGAAGGGTTGCAGGATACAAGGTTAATATACAAAGGTCAGTTTTTGGCAAAAAGAATGAGACAAAAACTCTGGAAACTGATAAGCAGGGTACAAAGTTAAAACACAAAAGCCAATATATATTTCCTATATACCAAAAATGAACAAGTAGAATTTGAAATTATAAATCTAATAGTATTTACATTAGCACCCGCAAAACAAAATACTTAGATATAAATCTAACAAAATATGTATAGCATCTGTATGAAGAAAACTATAAACTCTGAAGAATGAAGTCAAAGAACTAAATAAATGGAGAGATATTCCATGTTCATGGATAGTAAGATTCAGTATTGTCAAGACAATAGTCCTTCCCAACTTCATCTATGGATTCAGTGCAATTTCAATCAATATTCTAGTAAGTTATTTTACAGTATCAGCAAACTGTTTCTAATGTTTATATGCAGAGGCAAAAGATCCAGAATAGCCAACACAATATTGAAGGAAAGAACAAAGTTGGAAGACTGACAATACTAAACTTTAAAACATACTCTAAAGCTATAGTAATCAAGACTGTGTGGTAAAGGTGAAAGAATAAACATAGGTCAATGGAATAGAATAGAGGCATCACCCACATAAATATAGAAAAAGAAGCAAAGGCAGTACAATAGAGAAAAGACAGACTTTTCAACAAATGGTGTTTGAACAACTAAACTTCTGTTTAGTAAGATGGTGAAGATCTTACACCCTTCACCAAAATTCACTCAAAATGGATCACAGCCTAAAGGCAAAACACAAAACTTTAAAACTCTTAAAAGATAACACAAGAGAAAATCTAGATGACCTCGAGTTTTTATGATGACTTCTTAGATACAACACCAAAGCCATGAACTATGAAAGAAATAACTGATAAGTTGGACTTTATTAGAATTAAAAAATTCTTCCTTGTAACAGATAATGTCAAGAGACTGAGAACACAAACCACAGACTGAGAGAAAATATTTGCAAAAGACATAGCTGATAAAGGACTGTGTGAAATAACACAAAAAATATATATTGGTCTCTGTTTCTGATTCCTGGCACAGAACTCCTAAAACTCTCATAATTTCCTAAGTGAATAGAACACTAAGCGCATGTTTGTTCTAATACTTAGTCTTTGAAACTGGTTCCTGACAGAGTTCCTAATCCCTTGGAATTTACTGAGTGATAGGAGTGTCTTTTGTTCTAAGGAGGCAATTCTTGGTGGGCTCCTCGATTGCTTCAAGATGGAGGCTTGTCACAAGATAGGACAAACCATGATTAAAAGACTGGAATTCTCAGCTTTATCCCCCATTCGTTGGGAACACGGAGGGGACTGGAGATTGAATTAATAAATGATCATACGTATGTGATGAAGTCTCTATAAAAATCACCAAAGTAAGGGGATTTGAGGAGTTTTCATGTTGGTAAACACATCCATAAGGTGGGAAGGGGGTGCACCCCAACTCCACAGCCAGAAGTTCCTGTGCTGGGAACCCTTCTAAACTTTGTCCTATCTATCTCTTCATCTGACTGTTCATCTATATCCTTTATCATATCCTTAATTCAATAATAAACTGGTAAACCTAAGTGTTTCCCTGAGTTCTGCAAGCTGTTCTAGCAAATGAAATCCAAGTAGGAAGAGGGTCATGGGAACCTTGATTTGTAGCCAAGTCAGACGGAAGTTGTGGGTAATGTGGAGAACCTACTACTTGCAGTTTGGTATCTGAAGTGGGGAATAGTCTTGCAGGGATGAGCCCTCAATTTGTGGGGTCTGTGCTAATTCTAGTTGCTGTTGGAATTGAATTAAATTGTAAGACACCCAGCTGCAGAGAACTGCTTGGTTTGGGAAAAAAATTTCACATATCTGGTGTCAGAAATGTTGTGAATATGGTAGTAGTATGAGAGTAAAGGAGAAACTCACAGTCTATGGTATAGTCTCACAGTCTATAGACTGTGAGTCTATAAACTCACAGTCTATAGACTGGTATCCAAAATATACAAAGAACTCCTAAAACTCAAAAGTAAGAATGCACACACACACACACACACACACACACACACACACACTAAAAAGTGGGCCAAAGACCTTAACAGACATCCTGCCAAACAAGATGCTCAAATGGCAAGTAAGCATACACAAAGATGCTTCACATACATCACCAGGGAAATGCAAATTAAAACAGTAGTGAGATACTACCACACATCTATTAGAATGGCCAAAATCCAGAACACGACAATACCAAATGCTAGCCAGAATGAGTAAAAACAGGAACTCTCATTGGTTGCTAGTGGGAATGCAAAAATGGCAGAGAAACTTTGGAAGACAGTTTGGTGGTTTCTTGCAAAACTAAACATGTTCTTACCATATAGTCCAGCAATCGTCCTCCTTGGTATTTAATCAAAGGAGCTGAAAACATGTCCACACAACAATGGATGTTTACAGCAATTTTATTCATAACTGCCAAACCCTGTTAACAATCAAGATGACCTTCAGTAGGTACATGGATAAACTGTGGCACCTCCAGAGAATGGAATATTATTTAGTGCTAACAAAAAATGAGCTGTCAAGCCATGAAATGTCCTGGAGGAAACTTAAATGCATTTTACTAAGTAAAAGAAGCCAATCTGAAAAGGCTACATACTTTGCTTCCAACTCTATGACATTTTGGAAAAGGCAAAGCTATGGAGACAGTAAAAAGATCAGTGGTTGTCAGGGGTAAGGAGGAGGAAGGGATGAAAAGGCAGAGCACAGAGAATTTTTAAAGTAGTAAAAGTACTCTGTGTGATAATACAACTGTGGACACGTATCATTATGCATTTGCCAAAACCCATAGAAAGTACAATAACAAGAGTGAATCCTAAAGTAAATTATGGACTCTGTGTAATAGTGATATGTCAAGGTAGGATCATTGTAACAAATGTACCACTCTGGTGGGGGATGTTAATAATGGGGGAGACTATGCATGTGTGGCAGCAGGAAGTATATGGGAAATCTGTACTTACCTGCTCAATTTTCCTGTGAATCTAAAACTGCTCTAAAAAATGAAGTCTATTAAAAAACAAAACGTAAAATACAAGGCCTGATAAAAAGGAAGGGGTAAGACGGGGTATTTCTTCTCTTCTCTTAGTTTCTACCCCATTGTCGTTAACCTTTCTACTTCCCTTTTTCTCTCTTTATTCTTTATATCCAAATTTCCCAAACACTCATTTATGCTAGCTGCCCCCTTTTCCTAAATTCTCATTTACTATTTAACCCATTCCAATCTGAATTCCACCCTTACAAATCTTTTAAAAAGCTCTCACTGAGGGGAGTCTGGGTGGCTCAGTCGGTTGTGTGTCAGACTCTTGATTTTGGCTCAGGTCATGCTCTCGGGGTTGTGAGACGGAGCCCCGTGTCAGCTCAGAGTCTGCTTGAGATCTGCTCTCTCCTCTCTCCCTGCCCCTCTCCCCCTCACATGCTCTCTCTAAATAAATAAATAAATGACATCTTTAAAAAATGAAAAAAAGCACCTACTGAGGTCAACAATGATCAACATGTTAAAAATTAGTTTACATTTTCCAATCTTCATCTTACTTGACCTCACAGCAACTTTGTTTAACCTCCTTTAACACTGTTGATCACCTCTTGAAATAGTCTCTACTTATTTTTTGTTTTTAGGATTTTATTTATTTATTTGACAGAGAGAGAGAGAGAGAAAGTACAAGCAGGGGAAGCAGCTGGAGAAGAGGGAGAAGCAGACTCCCTGCTGAGCAGGGACCCTGATGCAGGACTTGATCCCAGGACCCTGAGATCATGACCTGAGCGGAAGGCAGACGCTTAACTGACTGAGACACCTGGGTGCCCTGAAATAGTCTCTACTTCTTGCATACTCTTGCTTCTATAATTCTACTCTCTTGGGTTCACCTCTCTTCCTCCCCTCTTTTTTCATCTCTTCTGCCAGCCTATTAAATTTTGGCATTCCTCCAAGCTTAGGCTTAGGCCTTCATTTCTTCTAATTCTCTAATTTCACCCTAGATGATCTCATAGTTTCCTCATAGTTTTGATTATAATATCTATGCTAATCACTCTCATCTCCATTTTGAGGTCCACCCCCCTGTATGCAACAACATGCTTAACATTTCTACTGGTATATTTCAAAGGAACCTTAAAGACCACCTTTAACTTGAACTCATGACTTTCTCCTCACAAACCTGGTCTTTCTCCGATGTTCTTCCCCTGATCACATCTTAGTAAATCCCTATTCATCTTTCAATCTGGACTTCCAATGCCATTTCCTCAAAGAAACTCCCCTGACCTCCCAATGAGCACGTTGTGTTTTTGTTTAATGTTTTCACTCCGTTTGACTGTAAGCCCTATTGGGGCAAGGATTATTCCCACTTTGCTCATTGTTTTATTCCTTTTACATAGTATCTGGCAATAGTAGATGCTCAATAACTTTTTAATCAGTGGAATTATGAAAGAACAACACATTAGAAACTTTCACTTTGGTATTTCATTTTGGTATTTTGTTCACTTTGGTATTTTAGTTTACAGTTCTAATCTACCAGTTCCCAAATTTTAGCAGTTTGAAATGTTTTAGTAAAAAACTTAAAATATATGCATAGCAAAGGAAACAGCTGACAAAGCCAAAAGACAACCAATAGAATGGGAGAAGATATTTGCAAATGGCATATCAGAAAAAGGGGTAGTTTCCAAAATCTATAAAGAACTTATCAAACTGAACACCCAAAGAACAAATAACCCAATCAAAGAAATGGACAGAAGACATAAATAGACATTTCTCCAAACAAGACATCCAAATGGCCAGCAGACACATGAAAAATGCTCAACATCACTCATCATCAAGAAAATACAAATCAAAACCACGATGCAATACCACCTCACACCAGTTAGAACGGCTAAAATTAACAAGTTAGGAAATGACAGATGTTGGCAAGGATGCAGAGAAGGGGAACCCTCCTACACTGTTGGTAGGAATGCAAGCTGGTGTAGCCACTCTGGAAAACAGTATGGAGGTTCCTCAAAAAGTTGAAAATAGAACTACCTTATAACCCAGCAATTACACTACTGGGGATTTACCCTAAAGATACAAATGTAGCAATCCAAAGGGGCACTTGCACCTCAATAATTTATAGTAGCAATGTATACAATAGCCAAACTACGGAAAAACTGGGGATGTCCGTCAACAGTTGAATGGATAAAGAATATGTGGTATGTATGTATGTATACACACACAGACACACAGACACACACACACACACACACACACACACACACACACAGGAATATTACGCAGCCATCAAAAAAGGAAATCTTGCCATTTGTAATGATGTGGGTATTATGCTAAGCAAAATAAGTCAATCAGAGAAAGACAATTATCATATGATTTCACTCATATGTGGAAATTAAGAAACAAAACAGAAGATCATAGGGGAAGAGAGGAAAAAATAAAACAAGACGAAACCAGAGAGGTAGACAAACCATAAGAGACTCTTAATCATAGGAAACAAACTGAGGGTTGCTGGAAGGGAGTGGGGTGGGAGGATGGGGTAACTGGATGATGGACATGAAGGAGGGCACGTGATGTAATGAGCACTGGGTACTATGTAAGACTGATGAATCACAGACCTATACCTCAAAATGAATAATACATTATATGTTAGTTAATTGAAAAGAAAAACCTAAATATATGTAGTATAACCATTAAAAAAGTTTCAAATATGCTAAATTTCAAATTACAATAAATGTTTACATACTTGAAAAGTCTTTCTTGGCACATCAAAATTCCATAATTAAAGAAAGGAAAAACAACTAAACAAAAACAAAATGAAAATCAACAACAAAAAAAAATTTTTTAATGATTTTATTTATTTATTTGAGAGAAAGTGAGAGAGAGCATGAGAGGAGAGAAGGTTAGAGGAAGAAGCAGACTCCCCATGGAGCTGGGAGCCCGATGTGGGACTCGATCCTGGAACTCAAGGATCATGACCTGAGCCGAGGGCAGTTGCTCAACCAACTGAGCCACCCAGGCGCCCAACAACAAAAACTTTTAACGAAATAAACAAATGCCAAATATATTTTAAGGAAAAGCATTCAGAACACTGAGTGTAACTTCAGATTGATAATTCCATAAATAGAATTTGAGCAATAACTTTTTTTTAACTTGGATTATTATATTAGTCAATGTACCTTTTTTGCACTTCTTCCTTGGCATCATTTCTCTTGGGAGTCTTCTCCAATCTGCATGTACAAAAGAAAAAATACACAAAAATTGAAATTTCCTTTAGGGATTAGTGGCACTTACGCAACATGACTATTTAAAGGACATGACAAGGGGCGCCTGGGTGGCTCAGTCAGTGAAGCATCTGACTTCAGCTCAGGTTGTGATTTCAGGGTTTTGGAATAGAGCCCCGAGCTGGGCTCCCTGCTCAGTGGGGAGTCTGCTTGTCCCTCTTCTTCTGCTCCTCCCCTTGCTTGTGTTCTCTCTCTCTCTTTCTCTCTCTCTCAAATAAATAAATAAAATCTTTAAATGAAACAAAACAAAACAAAAACCAAAGGACATGACAAGGGGATTTGGGTGGCACAGTAGGTTAAGCATCTAACTCTTGGTGCCAGCTCAAGTCATGATCTGAGGGTCATGAAATTGAGCCCCGGATCAGGGCTTAAGATTCTCTCTCCCTCTCTCTCTATCCAGCCCCCTCTCAAATAAAAAAATAAATCTTTAAAAAAAAATGACATCGCAGTTGCTTCTGCCATAAAAATAAAATTTCTTAATATCTGACTATCCAGATTTAGCCTGGGAATCAAAATACAATAGTAATATATTTTTTCCTATGAAGAAGAAAAACTTCATTAAAAAAACTCTGGAGGTGGGGTGCCTGGGTGGCTCAGTTGGTTAAGCATCTGCCTTCCTTGTGGGTCATGATCTCAGGGTCCTGGGATCAAGTCCTGCATCGGGCTCCTGGGTCGGTGGGGAATCTGCTTCTCCTTCTCCCTTTGCAGGCACTTCCCCTGCTTGTGCTCTCTCTCTCAATCTCTTTCAAATAAATAAATAAAATTAAAAAAAAAAAAACTTTGGGGGCATCTGGCTGGCTCAGTCAGTACAGCATGTGATTCTGATCTTGGGGTTGTGAATTCAAGCCCCACACTGAATGTAGAGATTATTAAAAAAAATTAAATAAACTGAAAAAAAAAACAACTTTGTAATAGTGCTATAAAATTTCTACAACATTCTTTCAATAGCTACATAGTATTTATCCAATCAATTTTAAATACAGAAATTTTCATAACAAGAAAAATAATGTAAGAAAATTTTTATGAAGAGTTACTCATGATACACCGTTTGATAAAAAGTTTCTAAAATAGGGGCGCCTGGGTGGCTCAGTTGTTAAGCGTCTGCTTTCAGCTCAGGTCATGATCCCAGAGTCCTGGGATCGAGCCCCAAGTCGGGCTCCCTGCTCAGTGGGAAGCCTGCTTCTCCCTCTCCCACTCCCCCGCTTGTGTTCCCTCTCTCGCTGTGTCTCTCTGTGTCAAATAAATAAAATCTTCGAAAAAAAAAAGTTTCTAAAATAGTATGTATAGAATCCCATTAAAAAATAAACCTAACATATATTTTTATACATTTAATATTTGTGCAGGGAAACCTCTAGGTTGTGAACAAAATATGACAATAATTCTTTGTGGGTGTTAAGATTACAGCTGCTTTTCTTACATATTATTTATTTGACTATGCTGTATTTTGTAAGTTTTCTATAGTGATATATGTATCTTACAAAATAAGGAATTGTTTTTTCAAAAGTTAAGATATGTGACCCCAATCCCAACATGTGCAAAATTAAATAGACAATTCTAATAATTATCCAAAAACTTTATAATTAAAAATATAAATAGTTAAGGAAAAGTAAATTCTCTTTAAGAAACAATTTTGCCTGGGGGCACCTGGGCGGTTTAGTCACTTGAGCCTCAGACTCTTGATTTCAGCTCAGGTCATGATCTCAGGGTTGTGAGTGAGATTGAGCTCTGTGGGGAATCTGCTTGAGATTCTCTCTCTCTCTCTCTCTCTCCCTCTGCTCCACCCTCTGCACTCTCTCTCAAATAAATAAGTAAATCTTTAACAAATTTTTTTTGCCTGAATTAGCTACACAAGTCCTCTAATGTGTCACTTTCTTCCAATTTTTTAAAAAGAATTATTTATTCATTTTAGAGAGAGAGAGAGGACACATGAGCAGAAGGGATTCCTTGCTGAGTGTGGAGCCCTATGTGGGGCTATATCCCAAAACCGAGTTGGATGCTCAACAGACTGGGCCACCCAGGTGCCCCACTTTTTTTACATTTTGTTTTGTTTTGTTTTTTAAAGATTTTATTTATTTATTTGACAGTGAGAAAGAGATCACAAGCAGGCAGAGAGGCAGGCAGAGAGAGAGAGGGAGCAGGCTCCCTGCTGAGCAGAGAGCCTGATGCGGGGCTCGATCCCAGGACGCTGAGATCATGACCTGAGCCGAAGGCAGAGGCTTTAACCCCCTGAGCTTCCCAGGCACCCCTCTTTACATTTTTAAGCACAGAATTAATCAGAAAAATGAAACAACATGAAAATAGATTTAAAAATACTGCCTGTCAAGAAAAACTCAGTGTATTTTTCAGAAAGCATTTGTATATCAAGCTATTTTATCTGAACTAATAAATTTGGCTTTGAATCTATTTCTGCTTTTATAAGTGAATCATAGATAATCATGAAAAGGTATGTAAAGAGAATCATTCAGATGAATATTTATGATGTGACAGGGTGTGAAAGATCTGAGACAGGAGATAGGAGAGTGTTCAAGGGGAATCCAACCTTATCAATGATCTACACTGGAAAGACCACTATAACCTATGCAAGCAATAATGCTGTAAATGCCACCTATGCTCTTACATAAAGGCAGTTTCCACAAAACACCAAGAACAGAGAAGCCAAAGAGAAGTGAGTTAAAATGAGAAGACCCAGGTTCTAGTCATACTTTACAAGTTACCCTGATAAATCACTCCATTTCTATGGCAACGTTTCTTATCTGTAAAATGAAAGAGCTGGATGAAATCTCTCTAGCCTCATCCATCTGGTCTGTGCTTAAGGAAAATTTGTGAACATTGAAAAACACTCCTTAGATATGGTTCTATTGAAAAGGCATCTTAGCAAAGAAAAAGTCTCTGCTTGAAAGAAAGGACGATCCATGAGCATGGCCTAAAAAGTCCTTTAACTAGACTTGTTTCTCCTCAAAAGCTGTAAAATCACTCACAAACACGGAAGTATTATTGGTATTGTAGATTAAAACTGTAATTGTAGCAATGGAAATGGCAAGCCCAAATGGGTTTGGCAAGTCCTATTTTATAAAAAAGTATTTTAAGAACTTTAAAATCACTTCAACTCCTCCTTGTTACAGTACAAAAATCTTTTTATCCTAGTTTTCAAAGGATATACATTACTAATTAATTATAGGAAAGGAGCCAGTGAAAATTCCTATGGTGAAAATAGAAAATTTTCCATAAAAAAATATGGGGTAGGGAGATAGAACTTTGAAAATTTTAATACTTTCAGTTTTATAATTACCTGGTATCCACTCCTCTTTGTACACCTTCATGTATCGTTTACTATATCTTTCAATATCTAGAAAAAAAAAGAAGTGTTCATTAGAGAAGTCAAGAATAAGCCTGAACTTAAGCCAGTCCTTAAGTCATAACTGAGAACAACAGATAACATCTTTTATTTCGGGGTGCCTGGGTGGCTCAGTTGATTAAGTGTCTGCCTTTGGCTCAGGTCATGATCCCAGGGTCCTGGGTCCTGGGAATCTCCTTCTCCCTCTCCATCTGCCGCTCCCCCTGCTTGTGCTCTCTTTCTCTGTCAAAGAAATAAATAAAATCTTTAAAAACAAAGCAAGACAAAACAAAATAAAAAAAACCCCAAAAAACATCTTTTATTTCACACATAGGGAATTTCCTATATTTGTACATAATGTGCTCCTGAACACTTATTGAAAAGTTCAATAAATAATACAAGTTTGAGGAAGTGGCAAGAAGCAACTGGGTATGAATGGCTGGGGGTAAGCAGAGACCTAAATCCTAATCATGTTTTTAGAATCAGACAACCTGACTCATTTCTGAGAATATTCACAAAAGCCCAGAGCCAGGTCAGGAAGCCACTTGCATATACAGGCAAGAAAGTCTTCTTGTGACATTAGCCTGCAGCTCCCACTCCTTAAATCTTGTGTAACTGGGATGTATTAACTACTTACGTGGAGACGGAGAGCTGTATGCTCACCTCCAGTGTTTGATACACACATTAATACACAGTTAGGCTTCTCAATGAGCTATTCTTCACAACCCATTGAGGAGGATAATGGGGAAAAGGGTAGGAGTAGCTAAGTTTGGACTTGATGGGGATATGAATGAGCAAGCTGCAAATCTTCCATGCCAACTACTGACAATTCTGCAGGGACCTTCGGTACTTGCCCAAAATGGGAGTGGCTCTTATTTCTGCTTTGCCCACTTTGCCAAAGGAAACTCCCTCAATGAGGGCTCAAAAACCCTTTCCTAGCAACTTAAGTTGGCAAGCAACACCATCAAGCCACAGCCTAAAACCACAGTTCACCATAAAATGTGGTTTAGGAGTATAGCCATGAAATAGGGAAGTTAACACAAAAGATGTAAACATAAAAAGCAAGACCCAAATATGTACTGATTTCTCTTATGTACTGATAAGAACATGATTCCAAATAATACTAAGAACACAGTGTTAAACAAAAATAACTAAAATAAATAGTAGATCAGGGAGACCAAGAAACCAAGCTTTTCTAGGTTTTAACTGTTTTGACTTCAATCTTGCTTTCAAGCTTTTCATCTGTAAAGAGAAGTCAGAACAGATGACATATTTGCATTTTAAAATTTTCTCCACAACAGATTGTGTATTTTGGAAAAATTTAACCTTTAGTAGTAAACTTTAGAAGAATAAGCAATACCGAAAACCAGCTACTGAGATCCAGTTAAAAAGAAGCAAAGGGTTTGAATAGACATTTCTCCAAAGAAGATATGCATGGAAAAAAGCACATAAGATGTTCAACATCATAGTTATTTTGGAAACTCAAATCAAAACCACAATGAGACACAACTTTATTACCTAATAAAATGGCTAAAACCAAAAAGGCAAGGGTATGGAGAAACTAAAACCCTCATATATTATTGGTAATGTAAAATGGTGCAAGCAGTTTGGAAAACAGTTTGGCAGGTCCTCAAAATGTTAAATATAGAATTACCATATGATCCTAGATGAATACCCAATAGAAATACCATATGTCCACTCAAAAACATGTACATAAATGTTCAATGCAGCAATACTCATGATAGCTCCAAAGTGGAACTGAACCAAATGTCCACCAACTGGTGAGTGGATAAACAAAATGTGGCATATACAAACGATGGAATATTATTTAGCCATAAAAAGGAATGAAGCATGAAATACCATCAGTGAATCCTGAAAACTTGCTAAGTTAAAGAAGTCAGGCACAAAAGGACACATCTTATGATTTCCTTTTTGTAAAGATTTTACTTTTAAGTAATCGCTACCCCCAGTGTTGGGCTTGAACTTACAACCCCGAGATCAATAGTTCCATGCTCCACTGACTGAGCCATTTATATGAAATGTCCAGAACAGGCAAATCACTAGAGACAAAGCAGATTAGTGGTTGCAGGAGACTGAGAGGTGATTCTAACAGGGATAGGGTTTCTTTTCATGATGATGAAAAGGTTCCAAAAATCAGAGAGTAGTATTGGTTGCACAATTGTGTAACTACACTAAAAGTCACTGAATTGTATATTTCAGTTTTTAAAGAGTTTACTTATTTATTTGACAGAAAGAGACAGCAAGAGAGGGAACACAAGCAGCGGGAGTGGGAGAGGGAGAAGCAAGCTTCCCGCTGCTCAGAGAGCCCCACGCAGGGATCAATCCCAGGACCTTAGGATCATGACCTGAGCCGAAGGCAGACACTTAACAACTGAGCCACCCAGGCATCCCAGGTAAATGTATAATTTCTATTAAGCTTTTGAAATTCTAAAAATGGCTTACAGAACTATCACAACTATCACTCCTGTTTCTACCTCACTGGACCTGAGTGGTTCAGGAATCTGATCTGGGAATCACTGGATCAGATGCTCTCCATATACCCTTGCAGCTATGATCCATTAAAGTAATAATATTTATTGGTGTTACCTTTTATTACAAAGAAAACTTCATGTAAAGAAAATACCAATCATTTTTATAATTCTACCCAACATTATAAACAAATTGTGAAGATATCACAACAAGAAATATTTTCATTCTGAGCCATCAGTTCTTTGTGATCTCAATACCCTGAGCCACTAGCCACTTAATTATCAGGAAGCCTTAAGACCTCTTACCCTTATTTATTTACATGAGTCCCTAAATCTCTCTTTCCTAAAGCATATAGGTGGTGAGTGATAGGAGAGGGCTGGTGAAGGTACAGTGATACAACACTACCCAGAATACAGCTCCCTCTGACATTTGCATACTGTTAGTGTGGCCAATTCTTCCTCACTCATGGTATGCACAGTATATAAACACTTGATATATATGTATACACACATACATACATAAGCATATATATACAATATGTATTCTATTAACCTATATGCATATGTATGTGCATGTTTTTTTCTTAAAAACTTCATTTTCAACCATAGTTTTCTAAAAACACATTACATCAGAAAAGAAAAATAAACATGAAGATATTGAAGGAGAATGTACTTGTATCAATTTGGAGAATTCTATACAAGCATTTTCTCCAGAAAGAAAAAAAAAACAAAGATTCCTTGTATTTTTAAATACTTTGTGCAATTTTTTTAAAAAGATTTTATTTATTTATTTGACAGAGAGAGAGCTCACAAGTAGGCAGCGAGGCAGGCAGAGAGAGAGGGAGAAGCAGGCTCTCCGCTCAGCAGAGAGCCTGATGCGGGGCTCGATCCCAGGACCTGAGATCGTGACCCAAGCCGAAGGCAGAGGCCCTAACCCACCGAGCCACCCAGGCACTCCTAAATACTTTGTGCAATTATCAAAGATAAAGAGCCTCTTAATCCAGGTACAAGCCATCCACTCCCAGAAACCAGCAACAAAATTATGTTCCTAATGTCCCTGTTTAAAAGACTCAGGCTTTAATAAAATGATATACTTATAAATTAGACCTATGCTTTAATAATGACCATATTTAGTTAAGTAAATCTGTTCCATGGTCTCGAGAAAACACTAATTTTAAAAGATTAAAGTATACCCTACCCTATCATTTTTTCTACTAAGAATGAATGTTTACTAGTTCATTTAATCTTACTTTTTTAAATCTTTAAAATGAGAACTTTAATTTCATTTTTGAATAAAATAGATAAAAGCATGTAACAATCATGAAAGTAAAAATACTTCAGTATTTTTGAGATAAAAATGTCTTATGAAACCATTATATCAACTTCAAGCAGCTATGTTTGAAAAATTAAATGAACTTGTCTAAAATGCTTCTTATAGTTATAAGCACATATACTATTACTATATAAGACTTTCTTTTTGACTCTTAGCTCTAAGTCTTTTACAGAGAGTGAAAATGGAATGCATTTTTAATACTAATGGAATGAGATGATAATGTATGAATTTCTCATGCTTTAATGATGTTGTTTTGGGAACTCAAGGATGATATCGATCTCTCTAATTTCATCATTCAAGGGCAGAAACTGAAAATCAATATAGATCTACTGTGCTAAATAACTACTCAGGAATGGGTTCTCTTCCTCTAAAACCACTTCCCACTCCCTGTCTGAGACTGTTAAGCCTTCTCCAACCGTGATTTCTCCTCTCTGTCCTTGGTATAACCATTGAGTACATGCTTGATGCTTCCTATTATGTCTGATAAAGAAATAATAAGCCAAAATATAGTCAAGCCTTTTAAAAGTTTTAACCAAAATATTAAATAAGCAGAGACTGACATAAAGAACAATAATCATTACATTATTATATACATAGATGAGCAAAAAAACCACTTTAAATCTAATAGCAGGCAACTACTCACAATAAATAATGTTATATACACACAGTGAAATACCACATAGTCATTAAAATTTCCAAGAATACTAAGGATATGTGAAAAGGTTAATAACTTGATTGGGTAGAAAAGGAAGATACAAAGACTATGAATCCAATTTTATAAAAAGAATACCAATACAAAAGAAAAAAATCCAGAATATATAATAAAATATTAATAGATCTCTAGACATATGCATTATAGGTGACTTTTACTTTTTAATATTTTTGTTTTTCATAATTTTCACCAAACACATAAAATTTCTCTTGAAAGGTGATTTTAAAAATAAAATATGAAAAAGCATAAAACACATTTTCTGTTAAATCAGTATTATGTTTTTTCAAGGTAGTAGAGAATTTCTGATTGAACTAAATCCATCAATCATTAAATGCATTAAATGACCATGTATCTTATATAGAAACATAGTTTTATCTGTATACATTCAGACACATAAAGATTCCACTACCCACCTTGTTTTTCTTCAGGTGTTTCTATATAATAAGGCATTCTTTTCATAGTTTCTCTCAACTCCTGTTTCAAGGCCAGCATATAATCTTCACCCTCTCCTGCTTTCAGTGGCACTGGTTTATAATCTGTATCCTTTTTAAGAGACATTTTTAATAAGTTAGGTTTTTAAATATCGCTTTTGTCTATAATCTGGGAAATGTCATTTTTATTGAAAAACTACATCTTACAGATACTAAGTTTTTTAATCAACTAAAAAGATGTTGAGGGGCGTCTGAGTGGCTCAGTGGGTTAAAGCCTCTGCCTTCAGCTCGGGTTGTGATCTCGGGGTCCTGGGATTGAGCCCCACGGCGGGCTCTCTGCTCGGCAGGGGTCCTGCTTCCTCCTCTCTCTCTGCCTGCCTCTCTGCCTACTTGTGGTTTCAATCTCTGTGTCAAATAAATAAATAAAATCTTAAAAAAATAAAAAATAAAAAGATGTTGAGCTTTTGTCAACTATTTAACCTTTTAGCACATTTCCTACCTTGCCCTTATTTTGGAGGTGGGGAAAAAAGATGCTTAATTTTCATACTGATTTTCCAACAGCTATTTTGTTATATAGTCTGTTGACCATGATTACATAGCTTAGAAGTCAAGGCACAGAAATGAGAGCAACTGCTTTAGTTTCCTATTAACCTCAATTAGTAGTGGTGGTCTTAGTGGGAGTAGTAGCTTAAAAAAAAAAGAATAAATGTAGCAGCTCTTATTTAGTAAGTGGTTACTCTGACCAGGATGTCCTCAATATTCAACATCCATGATCCCACCACTGAAAGTATCATCAATATTTTCCCTTTGACAGTAAATAAATTGAGATGTGAACAATCTATACACTCATATGACATGTAAATGACAAAGCAGGAGTTTGAATCTACATCTTCAATTTTTTTTTTAGACAAAGAGAGAGCACAAGCATGCGAATATGTGGGAGTTGGGGGGAAACAGAGGGAGAAGGAGAGAGAATCCCAAGCAGGCTCCATATTCAATGCGAAGTCTGACCCAACGCTTGATCCCAAAACCCTGAGATCATAACCTGAGCTGATATTAAGAGTCAGATGGCCAAATGACTGAGCCACCCCGCTGCCTCTCAATACCTTTAATTTTAAAGAATTACACACATGCACACATATGTATATAGGTATATATATATTCATAAAATACATATATTTATTAAATTGTGGGGCCTCAAGGTATGTAATAAAGACATTTCTAAAAAAAAAGACATTATCAGAGCTAAGTATAGGATACATTTTCAAAATTTCATTCTGATTTTATTCATTCTTTCTGCAACTATTTGTTGAGTGCTTACTATGAACCAGACATAGTTAGACAACAAGAGACACCATGATGAACTAATCAGACTTCCTGCCTTTATGGATACATTCTAGGGGAGAAAAACACAAGATGTAAGTAAACAATGAGGAAATACACAATTTCAGGTAGTGATAAGTGGCATGAAAACAAGGAAGCTGGGTAGACGAAAGAGTGACAGACAGATTACATGGAGCCTGGAGGTAGTTGGTCTAGATAGGGTAAGCACACATGACCTCTCAGGAAGTCATGTTTACTACGCAGAGCTCTGAATAAAATTAGGAAGCCATCATGGGAAGGCGTGAGAACAGATGGCTCGAGCCAGGGAAACCAGCACAGGAAAAGGTCTGAGAGAACAAGGAAACCATGATGGCTGGGGAGAGAGAAGGTGAGTGACGGGAAAAGTTAGAGACATCAGCAAGGCCATATCAAACAGAGCCAGTTTGCCAGCAGTAAGGAATCTCAAGTTTATCCCAAGTGTAAAACAACATGTCCTAATATTCCCAGTGTTTAGAAGTGTCCTCACACACGGAGAAGAGCTTGTTTTATTTTTTATTTTATTTTTTAAATTTTTTTTTTAAGATTTTATTCACTTATTTGACAGAGAGAGATTGAGATCACAAGTAGGCAGAAAAGCAGGCAGAGACAGAGGGGGAAGCAGACTCTCCGCCGAGCAGAGAGCCTGACGCGGGGCTCAATCCCAGGACCCTGAGATCACGACCCTAGCGGAAGGCAGAGGCTTTAACCCACTGAGCCACCCAGGCACCCCTATTTTAAAAGAAATCAATGTATAAAGTGACATTATGCCCACACATGGGAAGTTTACTGTTGTTTCAGGCTATTTGCTAAATATCAAAAAAGCAAAATACCAAGAGCAAAAAGTAGAGACTCCCTGTGTAAGACATCTAGATCCCTAGATACGTTTGTTCAGGGTCCCTTACTTATATAAATCTTCCATTAAATGCAAAAAAAAAAAAATCTTTTGACAAGGGACTTCTCCCTTTTGAGATAGGGGAAAGACTCCCGGATTGAGGGGTATGTGGTTATTTATGACTTTTCATTTTTTTATACTGCAGCATATACTCGCCTGGAAATGTAAGCTTAAGTTTTGTTTTGTTTTGTTTCTCAAAGATTTAATTTATTTATTTGACAGAGAGTCAGTGAGAGAGGGAACACAGCAGGGGGAGTGGGAGAGGGAGAAACAGGCTTTCCGCACAGCAGGGAGCCTGATGCGGGGCTCAATCCCAGGATCCTGGGATCATGACCTGAGCCAACGGCAGACGCTTAACGACGGAGCCACCCAGATGCCCCAAGCTTAGGTTATAAACTAAATGTAAAGTGAAAACATTAAATATTATACCAATTAAGTTTATAGCATACTCATTAAATTTAAAAGCAACAATAATGTAGTGGGAACACTTAGATGTTGAGAAACAGCAACAAAATTCAAATTGACTTTTAAAAAATAGAGAAATAAGCAAAAGAAAAAAAAAGTGGAGTAGGGAATAGAAGGGAATAGAAGTGGTATTCTAGGGAGCAAAATCAAATTCTATAGCTACAAGATGAGAAGGAAATCATTAAGGGAAAGTCTGTTAGAGTGAGGAGCATTGGGGACCACTGTAAAATCTAACCTGTACTTTCAAAAATATTATTTTGATGTTGGAATACATCAAAAACAGTAATGGAAGATGCAGGAATTGAAAAAAATTCTTTCTTCATTCATATAGTACTGAGTATATTCAAGGAAAGATAAGTACAGTTTTTTCTGTGTTTTAAGAAAGCAGTGTTAAAAATCAGAAAGAGGTTCAGGGAAGCACAATAGCAGCAAAACACACCCTCTTTTGCTTTCTTCCATTTAAGACTTTATAATGATAACCTCTATTGAGTCCTATATAGAATTTTAATTTTCTTTTGAAACATGAAAAAACAAACCGTGAGAAATCTGCTTTTAATGTACTTACGGGAAATAGTGGAGGTGGTTTCAATACTACATCAGGTAACTTTTCACCTCGGCCAAACCCAACTGCCTCAATATTAAAGGTATAAGCTGCACGTCCGCGTCCTTTATTCCCAGCCATCAGAATTAGTTATACCAGAGAAGTGGGCAAATCCTGAAAGACATCATATAAAAAAGGAAACCAACGTTTTAAAGCAAAATATAAAACTCTGCCCATTAAGTAGCATGGCCAATTTAAAATACTTCTGGAAAGTAAAACTTGTAAAGAAAGAAACATATGATAGACTAATTTCTGGACCCCTTACATCTAGTCATGCCGGCAGGTGATATGACGATGGCCTCAACCACCTCACCTTGGCCCCAGGTGAACAGCTGCCCCTGGGGCTCCTTTGAGACCGGACCACCGTACAGCCGGCTGAGGCGCTTCTCTCCACCCCTCCATGATTTGGCATCAAGGTCTCAGACATTTGTGAAAAGTGTGGACAAGAAAGGTAAGGTCTAGTTGGAGACAGGCTGCCTTGCTTTTACATTCAACTTGAAGACTATCCTTAGTCACATATACCATCATTAGTCATATACACTTGAGATTTTTAAAATGATTTATTGATCCTAGAATTTGAGTGTTGGAAAGAATCCTTGAGATCTAATCCAATGTCCTTTTAGAAATGGGAACGGGCTCAGTAAGACTCTGAAGTGTGTCCAAGCAAAAAAAAAAAAAAAGAAAGAAAGAAAGAAAGAAAAAAATTTTAAGTTCAGAGAAAAACATCTGAAATAGTTAAATTAAAGGTACGATAAACCTGTACTCTTCTCAAATTTGGAGACTGCAGAGATGTCGAGTATGTGACAAGTTTTGCACTGAATTTCTGAATTGTCTGAAACATGATTATACTATAGAGTGAGAAGTGAGCTGGTGGCATACTAACAGGGACCCCTACACCAAGGCTCTCTATTACAAGTCTGCATTGGACTGAAGTGATGATTATAACACACATCCTCTAAATCTCTTTTCCCATTGATATATCATTCAGTCCTGCAAGCCTGACGAAGCAGGGATATATCCATACCACTCAACCGTTCCCCTCTCTCTTTCCTTGCCATTATTTGCTGAAAACATGAGGTCATTTCCTGGACAATGCTTCCCTAAATTTAAGGCACACGAGAATTACCTAGATCTTGTTAAAATGCAGAGTCTTTCATTTGGCCAAGAACCTGCATTTCTAACAAGCTCTCTGGGGATACCAGGGCCGCTGGTATGCAGTCCATAGTTTGAAAGTAGCAAGGCTGTATTTTCCCATTTCTGAATCTGAAGACTGAATCCATGAGATGTGGTTTAATACATTCCTCTAGTCCCTGCATTTTCTAAATAGGTGGACTAGAAGTTTACTGAAATTTGAGTTAAATTTTTTGCAAGACGACTTAAAAGAGATGCTCTGTTCTTCCTACTGCATCACATCAGGATGAAAGTCTCTCTCCCTCTTGGTGATGTTCTCTGGTGAGTGGGTTCAGGTGCTATCCGTCTGTTGCATCTAGTATGAACTTCCCCATCAGTTTCCACCTAATGATTTTAGCAGCCATTGATGATCACAGTCTAGATTCGTTATTCCATTATGGATTGTAATTCTATTCTTTCCATATCTACTACTTGGAATTCCACCAGGAATCAATTTCCCTCACTCACTATTTAGTTACAATGAAGCACAAGTTATGTAGGAAAGGTACTTATTTTAATAATCAAGCTCATTTCATCTGTCCAAAGAGAGGGAGAATATCCAAATGGCTATTTCATTTGCTGAGTCACCCAAGCATACGCTGAGCCCACACAAAGCAGGTTTCCCAAGTATGAAAACTACTGAGCAGAAAGACACACTTTCACTCTAAGAAATAACTGTGGGAGCCCAGGTGGCATGGTTGAGACCACTGGGCTTAATCCTAATCTGGGATTTGCTACTAAATAAAAACTAAGAATAATTCCAGGTAACATTTCCCAAACACTCATGAGAATTACCTGGAGAACTTGTTAAGTATACCGAATCTCAAAGGATGCTCAAGTATTCAAACCTACACCAGAGTCTTTGGAGGTGGGCTCCAAGAAAGAGTTGGGAAAACTCACCCTAAAAAGAGAATATATCAGCTACCACTGCTTAATGAACTATCCCTTGGGAAATATCAAACGCTGCTGCTTCTACACTTCCAGATTTATTAAGGACCTTTGGGTGTACAAACTGATATCATTAGTGAATATATCGCCCTTGGCAGAAAAATCAATCCTAGCTCTTGAGCCACCCTTAATGATTACATGGCATTCACAGATTCATCTCTTTTTAGTTTGGCTATTAGGAGTCAGTTGTCCCGTTCCTAGAGAAACTGACACATTCATTTTCTTCTCTAGCAGAGCTGAGAGGTATTTCTTGGACTCTAGTAACTCTTAGGAAAAATGGCTCATAAATGAGGCCCAAGTCTCAATCTTTGGAATCCTTAGAGTTAACCACTGTCTTGTCCTTTTTTCACCCTCCCAAACTTCTTGACTAAAGGGCTTTTTTTAAAAACCAACTTTCCCCATTTCCTCATTATCCAAATCTTCCCCCTACTTCATATAGACCAATTTCACTGAGTCATTCATTCAACCAATGTTGAGCATTCCAGGCACTGTGGCAGGACCCAGAAAGCTTTGAATAAAATTGTGTCCCTGTCCTAAGAGCTTGTATTTCAGCAGCTGAAAGAACACAAACACGGAAACAAGTAAGTGTGTAACATAACGTATGTATTCTTGTCGTGGGTTGAATTGTGTGTCTCCCCACCCCCCAAAAAATATGCTGGAACTCCTAACCCTCAGTACCTGTGAATGTGACCTTCCTTATTTGGAAATAAAGTCTTTGCAGATGTAATCACATTAAGAAGAGGTCACAGCGGATCAGGGTGAGCCCTCTTCCAATGACAGGGCCCTCTTCCAAAAAGCCCTCTTCCTTCTAAGAGGGTAATTTGGGCAGAGAGACATGCACAGAGGGAAAGCACCATGTGAAGATGAAGGCAGAGATTAGAGTGCTGCAGTTACAAGCCAGGAACACCAGACAGTGCCAGGATGTGCTACAAGCTAGGAGAGGCAGGTAGCAAATTTTTCCAGAGTCTCTAGAAAGAACGAACCCTCCCCACACCTTGATTTCACCTTGATTTCAGACTTTGGGCCTCCAGAACTGCGAAAGAATAAATTTCTGTTGTTGTAAGCCACCCCATTTGTGGTAAAATATGAGAGCAGCTCTAGAAAATCATCAATACAGCTTTGAAGAAAAAGAAATCATGGTAAGGGGATAGAGAACAACGAAGGGGTATGGTAGTGGCTTTTCATACAAGGAAGGGCTTTCTCTGTGAGATAAGTCTGAGCACCCTGCTGGAGAAGGCCTGTGAGCCACAGAAGGGAGGGACAAAGCAGAGATGGCTACAGAGAATAGGAGTACAAGTGCAGAGGAAGAAGTCACATGCTGGGAGTGTCTGAGGAACAAAGTCACATTGTTGGTGAGGAGTGAGGAGTAAGGAGAGGCAGGCTGAGGCCCGGTTTTGTGGAAACCTGTGTGAGCTGTGGTAAGGGGTTCGACTTTTATCTCACTTGTGATGGGGACTACACTCACAAAGATGCTGAAAGGCAAAGGCCCCGAGGGTCCCCAGTGGTAAAATCTATCCACTGTCCTTTTGTCATGCTCTTGGTCTTCCAGAGCACCTGGCTCACTGTTGCCTCCTCCCTTTTTTGGAATTCTCTCTTTCTTAGGCTTTATTAAAACTCCAGGTTTTGGGGTGCCTGGGTGGTTCAGTTAGTTAAGCGTCTGACTCTTGATCTCAGCCCGGTTCTTCATTTCAGGGTCATGAGTTCAAGTCCAGTGATGGACTGAACACCATGCTGGTGTGGAGCCTACTTCAACCAACCAACCAACCAACCAACCTCAACAACAACAACAAAACCCTCCAGGTTTTTCTACCCCACTGACTTTTCTTTTCTTTCTTTCTTTTCTTTTCTTTTTTTCTGTCTACTTCTATTCTTAAACGTCCTAACTGTGGATTTCCATAAGGTCCAATCTTTGGCCTTCTGCTCTTTTTGGTCTTGGTCTTCAGAAAACGCATCCAAATTCAGGGTGTGATACAGGTCCCACACTATTATCTCCAGCACTGACCTCTGTCTTGAGTTTCAGCCCATGTTCTCACTATCAAAAGAATATCTGGAAAGCACTTTAAACTTAAAATACTGAGATCATCTTCCCCATAAACCAACTAGCTTCCCTTTCAGGTATTATGTCCCTGTTTCTGTCCACGGTATGTTATTTTCCAGTCACCAACATTTGATAATGTGGAGGGCATCAGTATTGACTTCTCACTCTGTTTCATCCCCCTATCAAATCAATCAGCTAATTCTTCCTTCAAAACATCCCTTCCTTTTCATTTCCTCTACCACAATCCCATGTAGCTAGCCCCTTTCTACCTCACATCTGACTGACTGCAAGTTTTGTGGTATCCCTTGTTTTTCCCATTTATTTTAATTTATCCTTCTACATTATTTATCCTGAGGCATAGTTCTGATTATGGTACTCTTTTCATTTCCCTCTTGGCTATGGAATTATCCAAACTCTCGACCCGAGTAATAAGGGTCCTTTTAAGATGGGTGCACCATTCTCCTGACTCCTTCTATCATCAGGTCTTGTTGACCATTCTCTCCACTGCAATCTACTCCCTCTTTCCTCCTGCCTGACTGGATCCCCTTTCACCTTAAGATCCAGTTTAAGTCCCAGAAAAATCCACAAGAGTCATTTCACCCCATCTTGCTCTTAAGAGAGATCTTCCTGTTAAAATAAATGGATTTTTAAAAATTGAGGTGTTACACATTGCTGCTCCTTAATTCTGGAATAAATAGAGACAATGCCCTTCTTAGGAAATGGGTCTTTTCCAAAGGGAAGGAGTTTCACTTATGTTTTCTGTTTATTTCTTCAGCTGTAGTAACAGTAGAGATTTTATATCCCTCACTGTCCAGCATGGTGCTCTCTATACAGCAGCAGTTCCACAATTAATGCTGATTTCTTTCTCTTTCTTTCTTTTCTTTCTTTCTTCCTTCCTTCCTTTCTTCTTTTTCTTTATTGCTTTCTTTTTTTCTTTCTTTTTCTTTCTCTCTTTCTTTCTGTCATATGATTTCATGAGCAAACCTACCCAGAACTTTAAAGTTGGAGACCTGGATGTACACTGCAATCATCAGAATTTAAAAACAAAATGAAACAAAACAAACCTCAGGCTTCCCCCACAAGAACAAGGAAATCACAATTTCTGGAGATGGGATTTAGACCTTAGGACTTTTTAAAGCCTTCCCAGAGATTACAATGTGTAGCCCAAATTAAGAAACACTGCTTCAGATTAAACTGCGTATTTTGTAAAAGAGCAAAGTGAAGCCCTGAGAGGCTAGTTGACTGCCTCAAGACACAGAGTTAATTCCTAACAAAGACAGAACTGAGTTAAAGCCTCAGGTACCTTTCCATTGTCCATTCATCTACATTATGCTACCTGAAACACACTTCTAGGTTAGCTGAAGACTTTTTTAATTCCACAGATGTCTTTAATCTTTACAAAGAAGTGAATTAGTAATGGCAAAATTGACTGAATTTAAAAGTAAAAAATTAGTTTGGAATGACTCCTGAAAATTCTGATTCAGAACTGTTCTGAGATAGTTTGATGGGTGTAGCTGAAGCATCCAAGAGTTGAAATGCAAAGCCCACTCTAATCGATTATAAGGACAACCTTGCAGCAGAGGCTGAGCTAATCTCTGACACTAACATTTGTGTTAGTGTTAGAGCACTAACATAGTGCTACTAACTTGTAGCACTAACATTTTATTAGTTATGTTGTGGCCTAAATGTATTGTCTTCCACATCTCACACTGTCCCTTGCAAGTATTAGCGAGGTGAATAAATGTACAACAGATGTAAGCAGGCATGGAAGCTGGGGGAGGCCTAAAAGCCAGGTCACAGTATCTTTCCTGATGAATGACACCTAAATTGCTCCAATTAGAACACCATAGTCATACTGACCTCCTCCCCATCTCCCTCTATCCCCTCATCAATAGAAGAATGTTAGCTGTATCCTCTCTTACATGCTGACCTTCCTTCACCTCTGCTTTTATTCAGGCCTTTACCATTTCTCATCAGGATCTCTAACACAGAACAAATAAATTCCCATGGCCAGACACCCCCTTTCAATCCTCCAGGAATCCTTCTAGAACATAAACCTTGATGTGTCACTCTCCTTAACTAACAAAGCTTTGAGTTCGACTTTCTGCCTCTTGCCCCCTGCATGCCATATTCTAGCCACTCTCAGCTTTGCTACACAAACTCTTGCACGTAGCATTCCTTCTGCCTGGAATGCCTTCCTCCCACACCTACCTGAGCAAGCCCCAACATCATTTAAGATGCTGTGCAAATATACTTTTTCTCCACCCAACATGGAGGTAGGTCTCTCCCTTCTCTGTCTCCTCAGTTCTACACTGCTTTTATTACCCTTTTAAAAAAATCATGCTGTAATTGTCAGTTCTTGTCTGTCTTTCCAGTAAGCTCTTCAATTACCCACATCAAGTATTTATTAAGCCTCTGTGTCAGACCATCTTCTCCACATTGGGAATATAGTAGCGAACAAAACAATGCTTCTGCTCCCCTAGAGCTCATAGCCTAGCACAGGAATTGGAAAGGCCATGTTGAGAATTAAGAAAGGACAGACATCCAGGGGAAAGTGTGATATAAGCAGAAGGATCTGTAATCATGAAGGCCTCCTTGAAGACTTATTCACATTTTCATGCTCTACCACTAATCAGAGCCTAGCAAAAGTCCAATAAACACTGGGTGAATTATTGCTGAGCTCATCGCCTAGTAAAGATCTCTCTCCATTTCTCCTACAGTGGTTTCCCTCTGCCTAGAGGAAAAATACTCAAACTACAGAAAGCTCTGTACATCCCAGCTGAGAGTGTCCTAACAAACAGTGGTCTTTTAAGTCCTGCTCAAATACCACTCTTCAACAATCCTTTCATTTGTATCCTTATAGCACCTAGTTTTTACTTCGTCTGTGGTATATATTCTACATTGCTTTAAATAGCAAATATTTGTGTATAGATATTATCTTCCCTCAAATTCTTGAGAACACAGATCACGACTTCTTTTTTTTTTTTCTATCCAGTTCTATTCTCATCTGTCATTGAGCTCAAGACCTTGCATGTAAGGATAGCCCTGAACAGAGTGACTGGAATGATTCTAACTAGATTAGGAAAATATTGAGAAAAGCTGCATCCTCACCAAAGGCTTTAGGAGTGTAGGGGAAGACAGTACTTCTCTCCTTTGAAGGCTTATTAGCAGCTTCCACAAAAAGGGTTTTCATAATTATTTTTTATAATGCTATCTCATGGGTATCTTTATTATTTTTCCTGGCTGAGTAGGGAGGTTAGTCAAGTTCTCAAGGGAATTTTTGAAGTCTAATTGATGCTTCAATAGCTTGGAAGTGCTAGGTAGGGATAGCGACCTGGTGTTAATAGTAGGGGTTATTTATGTGTCTGGGCCACACCCAGGCACTATCCACGTTTTGTTCTCACAAGGTGCGACTGCCTCCACCTTTACTTGAGTCTTACTATCAACTTTCTTTGCTCTCATCCAAGAGCGGACAAACTAACCAAAAAAATGGAGGGTAGGGGAAGGAATACAGAATTCCATTTTTCAGAAGATCATAAAAACGTTTTTAACAAATCCTCTCCCCACGATACAAGGGAGAATGAGTTAGGAAAACATGCTGAATAGTTGCTCCTTAAGCAGCAAGTCTGCGGCAATGACTCGTGCCTGAGCCAATCACATAGTCACCAGATTTGAAAATCTACCATCAGTTAGAGAGCATAAATCCCCTTCTAACTCACTGCAAACAGTCCCAGGAAGTGAAGACTAGGTAAAATCCGGAAAGGACGGTTTTCAAAGATTTTGAAGGGATTAGGAGAAAGGTAAAACTATCTCCCAACGCCCCTCAATCCAGAAGCGCTTTAGTGAATCGCCACCCTGACTTCCCCTACCTTCTCCATGTGCCCCTTTAACTTCTCTCTACCCTCTCCATCTCCTCCCAACCTCTCAATCGCTCCCTCTGTTACCTGCTCACTAAGTCTCGAGGCTTGGGTAAAACTGTGCAGCCAAAGTGCCGGCCGGCAAGGAAGGGGTGCAGACAGAAGGCGCGGGCGTTCGGACACCCGTTCCACCTCTGGAGAAGCGCGCTCCGCCCTCCACGCGGCCTCAGAACCCTGTTCCGATCCCAACCAGTTAGCCCCGCCCACTCCCTAGCTAGGCTCCGCCCGCTGGGCCAAAAGCTTTTTAGCCCTTGGCAGGCGCCGTACTCGTCCCTCCGGCTGGGCCTGACTCTTTCGGCGCCGGCTGGAAATGCGCTTCGCAGCTCGCAGTGGGTGGGAGGACTTGGCACCTCCCCTGTCTTGCTTCTCGCCTCTGCTGTCAGACCCCCGGGGTGAAGAAAGTGCCTCCTGGGTCTCCAATCTGCTGCAGTGCCCCTGCGTTAACGCTCCCTCGTGCTGCAGTTACTGAAGCCGCGACTACTTCCGCGCCTCGGTGCGGGCAGAGCAACATTGGCTCTCCGCAGACCTGGCTGGAGAGTGCGGGCCGACTCTCCAGGCCGCGTCTCCGTGCGTCCATCCTCCTAGTTCTCCACCCCGCCTCCGCCCCGCCCACGCATCTCCCGGATCCACCGCCCACTCCTCGCTCTGCGCCTCCTCCCTGGCTGCGGGCTGACCGCTCCACACCGCCGCAGCGCCTAGCTTCTGGACAGCCTGCGGAAGGCACACACGCCTACACCCACTCCACCCGACCGCACCCCTGTCCAGCATGTCAGCGCTCGAGTGGTACGCCCACAAGTCCCTGGGCGACGGCATCTTCTGGATTCAGGAACGCTTCTATGAGTCGGGTAACCGCGCCAACATCTGGCTGGTGCGCGGTTCCGAGCAAGATGTGGTGATCGATACGGGCCTGGGGCTGCGCAGCCTCCCGGAGTACCTGTACTCCTCTGGGCTCTTGCAGGATCACGGGGCCAAAGAGGATGCGGCGTGCCGGCCACTGCTGGCCGTGGCCACCCACGTGCACTTCGACCACTCCGGAGGCCTCTACCAGTTCGACCGGGTGGCCGTGCATCATGCCGAGGCCGAGGCGCTGGCTCGCGGGGACAACTTTGAGACCGTGACCTGGCTGTCTGACAGCGAGGTGGTGCGGGCGCCCAGCCCCGGCTGGAGGGCCAGGCAGTTCCGAGTGCAGGCGGTACAGCCCACCCTCATCCTGCAGGATGGTAATGGGCCCTCGCGGGCGTGCGCTCTGTCTTTAAGGGAGGGGATTGGGAAAAAGTGTTCGAGGGATGCATGTTGCAGACGTGCGTGGCTGTAAGCTGGCCTGTTTTGTCACATCGCAGAAACACCACTACTCTTTCTCCCTTCCTTGAGTAGAAGCCCACTCGATCGGAGCCACGGCCATCGCAGCCTTCCCTACCATAGACCAGTTCTGGCACCGTGTGGCAATGCCAAGTACTGGAATTAAAGCCGGCCCCACCCCCTAGTCATTTTCCTGTGCAAGATACAGTAGTAACACTACAGAGGCTTGTGACTAGGGATTTCCCATTCTTTCCCCGAACACTTCTTTGATTTCCAGACGATTTTCTAGTGAAAAGACTTCTAAGGAATGACTCCTCACAGAGAGTTCATGACATGCTCTGTGCTTTTGAGGCTGGCTGACTTTATCCGCTATGTCAGTGGTCACTGCTGGGTATAAGCAATTCCCACCTGTAGGTTTAGAAAGCCATTAGAGAGTAGTGGTTCCAAATCTGCATCCTTATCTCCAGATAGGTTTCTGTTCTTGATGTAGCCTCATTAGAGAAAAGCTTGATAGTGAACATAAAAAGTAGAGTATGTGAGTCTTACATTATGACAATATATGGTCTGGTTTAAAGCAAGGCCTGAAAAAAATTAATAAGGAGGTTATTTCTGGTGATGGTGAAGTATGTGGACTAATGCATGGATAGCCTTGGGCCTCTGGTTCTGTAAAAGACAGGATGGGGATCAGAGAGAAACTAATGGAATAACAGCCTTTTCAACCCCAGCAGGTTAAATAATTGAGCTAATTAGCCACAATAGCAGTATTTGTATATTAATTTCCCTTTTTTCTTTTTAGAATACTTTTGTTGATTTCATTTTATCTTCACAACAGGTTTGAAGTGAGATGGCTGACCCATAATTAAATGGCTTGCCTAGAGTCCACAAAGCAAGATAGTGACAAAGGCTAGGATTTGAACTAAGACTGAATAGATCAAAGCATGCAGATCATAAATCCTACCCCATAAATATATTATGATAATTCCGAGTAGGATATGAAATCCCCTTCTCACGTTTTTATCTTGAAACCATTTTAATTGCCAATTTTATTTATTAAAACGTTCTTCCAAGAGGTAGAAAAATCCTGTTGCACAGTAAGGCTACTTTATAACTGCCCAATATGACAAATAATGAAATATTTTACAATAATCAGTTTATCGTACAGATGAGATCTTGATCACTTGAAATATGAAAAATTAGAAAGCAAGATTCTGTACCTCACACCCAACTGAAAATGTCTTTTCATTAAAATTTTAAATCTAAAGACTAAAAAAAAAAAAGACTGGTTAGGTGGGAGTCAATTTGTCGATTGTCAAATCTGACAATTTGAGATGAAAGAAAAGTACATTTACAGTATTTCTTGAATTTCTTGATAAAATTGATACTTTTTAGATGTAGGATTTCCATGCAGTTGATGGGTATTCAGAGTAAATTAACTGTAGCACTGAGACTAAAAACGTTTACATTAGTATTTAAAATATATTACTTTGTCTGAATGATTAATAAATTACTTCTTATTTACTTTTGCTCCTGTGCCAGCAATAGGAAATGAATGGTGAAAGAATGATAGGAATTACTGTTTTATAGGTGAAGAGTCCAAGTAGGCCTGAATATCATGCCTGAGGTCACATACCCAGTTTGGAAAAGAGCTGGGAATAGAATCCAGGTTTCCTAAATCCCAGTTGATGGTAATAACATTATAGCATTTTGGAACTGCAGGGGGCCTATAAGCCTTTGGAAGTGTGAAAAAAAAAAAAAGCTTAATATTTACCAAACACTTAAAGCTGAGAGTAGTGTGTTAAATCAAAAGGTGTTTTTCATTAGGAGCAGAATGCCTCACCTCTCAAGTAGTATCTAATTTCCTCTTTTCTCACGAATATTAATTTCCTTTCTCTTCTGAATGGTGTGGCCTGCTAACTTGCTGTTATCATAATCCAGATACCTGGAAGGAGATATAAAATATTTATATGAAAAATTCATACACAGTTAGACACATACATGAACAGCACATACCCAAACAGCATAAAGTTGTTGCTTTAGTTAGAGTATAAGGAGACCGAAGTCCTGGGTTTATTACATTTCATTTAGTGAATTGATGATCACCTCTCATGAGGAAGCATAAATCTGAGCACTGTATAACCAATCCAAAAGCTGACTTGTAAATGAGGGACAAGGAGAGATCATCATCCAGTGTATCATCTTAGGTGGAAAAACAATTCCCTCTACTAATAGTGAAATAGTATCTTCCTATAAGAAGATAAATAAACCTTAGGTTAATCTAGTACCTTCTTGACTGGGCATACATCTTTTTGTCTCCTTTTCACAATATCCCAATGTTATGATGTACAGGCATTTTGTCCCCTGTTATATATGTTTAAACAATTTGTCCAGAGTCACCAAAGTAATCACAGTTATGACAGGTGGAGTTAAATCATTTGGGGAGGTTACAAACAAAAAATAGATTCCAGAAAGGTAGCAGGTTGACTCCATCCCAAACCTGACTAAGACTATTATAAAGGGACCATGGTTTATTTGCTTAACTATAAATCCATATTGAACTATTTTGGATGCTGCAGAGTCAATGTGATGACTGAGTCAGCAGTTTTATCTTCTGGCAGCAATGGGAAATCAAGAGCCAATCCAGTTTGCACTGCAGGAACCTTAAAAGAAATCTTAAAAGGCTCAGGAATTAGCAGTAGCTGGTACCTTTGTAGAGGCAAAGGAAAGAATACTAAAATAAGTAGAATTGGTTGAAAGCCTCTTTAAGAGGCTATTAAAACTCTGGAATGCCCATCCAGTTAGTGTGTCCTCTGAAGGTGAGTAAAGCAGAGGAGTTTCTTGACTGAAAGATGCTAAGTACAATTGAGTCAGGATTCAGTATGGAAAATAGAAGTGTGTGTGTGTGTATGTGTGTGTGTGAGAGAGAGAGAGAGTGTTCCCTGCTAGTTTTCAAGAAGGATAGACCTAGGCCTTTACCCCCTAAAGTAGCAAATTGGAAGACTCTTATCTGGGAAATATATCCAACCCTGGAGGAAAGACTAAGATGCTGATCCCTAATCTTGGCTTGATCTCTCTACAGTGAAGCCTTGGTCACTAGTCCCATGCATGCACTTCAAGCAGACTTTTCACCCCCATTCTTAAATAGGCAACCAAGCATTATGGAAATCTGAGAAATTTGTCTAACTTGAGATCAAATACTAAAACAAATAGCATAAAGAAATTTGAGTGTTGGGCGCCTGGGTAGCTCAGTTGTTAAGGCGTCTGCCTTTGGCTCAGATCATGATCTCAAGGTTCTGGGATAGAGCCCTGTATCAGGCTCCCTGCTCAGCAGGAAGCCTGCTTCTCCTCCTCCTACTCCCCCTGCTTGTGTTCCCTCTCCCACTGTCTCTCTCGTCAAATAAATAAATTAAATATTTAAAAAAAAAGAAATTTGAGGGTTGAAAACTATCATTAATAGCATCAGGGGATGACAGAAGCTATTGCATTCAAGATATCCAAGAGGCAATAGGATGCTTTAAAAATAAGCGACAGAACAGTATATGCACACACAAACACACAAGTGTTGGAATTTAAAACGGCAGAAGCTTTTTTTTTTAATTTATTTATATCAGAGAGAGCACATGTGTGCAACGGGGGAGGGTCAGAGGGTGAGGGAGAGAGAGGAGCAGACACATGCTTGCCTTGTATGGGGGTCGAAGTGGGGCTCAACATAGGGCTTGACCCTGTGACCCTTAGAAGATGATCTGAGCCAAAATCAATAGTCGCTTAACTAACTGAGCCACCCGGGTACCCCTAAAATGGTAGAAGTTTCTTAGTAGAACTGGAAAATAAAGATGAAAAACTTAAAAGAAAGAGCAGATGGGCAAAATGAAAACTAGGAGAGAACCAGTAGAGGACCAGTTTGGAAAATTCAACATTGGAATTAAAAAAGCACAGGTAGAATAGAGAAAGTAATAGAAAAGAAAGGATGATAGAGATAATTCATGAAAATATTCTATAATTAAGGGGTATAAATTTTTAGGTTTAGAGAGCCCACAGACTTCCTAGCATGAATAAAAACACACCCAACCACAGGCACATTATTGTAAAATTTCAGAATATTAGAATCAAGCTTCCAGAAAATTAAATTAAAAAGTCAGCTATACAGAGGCACCTGGGTAGCTCTGTTAGTTAAGCATCTGACTCTTGGTTTTAGCTCAGGTCATGATCTCAGGGTCCTGGGATCAGCTCTAGGTAGGGCTCCATGCTCAGCAAGGAGTCTGCTTATGGATTCTCTCTCCCTTTCTCTCTCTGCCATCCCCCTCCCTCTCTCTCTGTCTTAACTAACTAACTAACTAACTAACTAACTAACTAACTAACTAACTAAATCTATCTTTTTTAAAAAGTCATCTATATAGATCATAATGGTTTTGGAGCTAGAAAAGAATTATGCCTTATTTGAATACAGTTTATTTCAAGTTGAGAATTCTACATCCATTTCACTGACAGTGAAGTTCTCAAAAAGATTATTTCCCACATGCTGTTATTTAGAAAGTTACTAAGATACAATTTTATCCTACTTACTCCCTTCAAAATAAGGAAGTAAAGCAAGAGGAAAGCATGGCATACAGGAAACATGAGATCTAATACAAGAAAAGGTTGAAACGAAGCATCAGGATGATGGCAAACTCCAACAATGATACTATGCCAGGCGTAATGAGCTCCGTATTGGAGCAGTTAAATCGTTACTCTCTTGAGAGGATTAGAGGATAAGAAATAATATACATATGTAGTACCAGTAGAAGAATGAATAGTAAAGAGAGCTAAAAATTCTTATATTTCATCATGGAAGTCAACCAATATCATCTAAAATTTATAAACCAAGAAATGGTGATACATGAGTGAAATCAGTATAGTATATCTAATTGGCAAATCAAGAAATGAAATATAAAAATTATTTAGAGATGGGTATATCTAGTAGAGGCAACTACCAGAAGAAAAATTGTTAAAAAGTGGTTGATTCTTGGAAGCAGGGTTGGAGACAGAGTCAGAATGAGGCAAATAACTTTTTCTTATATTTTAAGCCCTTTTGGAATATTTTATTTGAAATATATACATATACTTCTTTGATTTAAAATGAAATAAAAAGATGGGGGATACCAAGTTGGGACAGGATATTTGAGAAGCCAAGAGAAGTTTAGTATGGCTGGAATCTGATGAAAACTAGGTCACGGTGAGGGCTTGAAGGATATTGTGTGTATAAGATTATTATATATATGTAAATGTGTGCATGATTATATACTTATATATATATAGATACATTTCATAGGCAATTCTGATTCTTGTAAGAGAAGTTTTTTTTTTTTAAAGATTTTATTTGTTTATTTGACAGAGAGAGAGATCACAAGTAGGCGGAGAGGCAGGCAGAGAGAGAGGGGGAAGCAGGCTCCCCGCTGAGCAGAGAGCCCGATGCGGGGCTCGATCCCAGGACCCTGAGATCATGACCTGAGCCAAAGGCAGAGGCTTTAACCCACTGAGCCACCCAGGTGCCCCAAATATATGTTGATTTTTTAAGAAGATTTTTATTTACTTATTAGAGAGAGAGAGCACATAAGCAGGGGAATGGCAGGAAGAGGGAGAAACAGGCCCCCCGCTGAGCAGAATGCCCAATGCGGGACTCGATCCCAGGGCCCTGGGATCATGACCTGAGCCGAAGGCAGATGCTTAACCAGCTGAGCCACCCAAGCACCCCGATTCTTGTAAGAGAAGTTTTGATGAAATTATTTATGTGAGCATTATAAACATATGGGAGGCACATATAAAGCCACAGGGTAATGGCAGATCTAATGATATTTAGCCATATGGCCTTATCAACTGCTTACAGTTGGTATCTATTTTCATAGGTGGGTACTTATGACTTATCTGTTGCTAAATATTTTGAATATCACCTGGATATAACCAACAATCGATAAAATTCTATCCCTGCATTGGTAATTATCCACAGATTTTTTTTGATTCAACTTCTCTCACTCCTTTCCTTTCTATACACTTATGAAAAAATCAGTCTCTGACAACTCCATTATCAACACCAACCTAGTTATAATTTCTTTACCTTACCTGCCAACTATACATAAATGACAGTGGTTTGTGGATCCCCAGAGGTACTTTAAATTTGCAACAATTATCTTGTAAAGGAGTCTGGCCCCTTATGACTATCCTTGGTAGATACCTGGGAATGAAATCCCTGGTTCTTATGGTAAGTTGACGTTAATTTTTTTTTTTAAAGATTTTGTTTATTTATTTGAGATAGAGACAGAGAGAGAGCACATGAGAGGGGAGAAGGTCAGAGGGAGAAGCAAACTCCCCATGACGCTGGGAGCCTGATGTGGGACTCGATCCCAGGACTCCGGGATCATGACCTGAGCCGAAGGCAGTTGCTCAACCAACTGAGCCATCCAGGCGCCCCCAGAATATTTCAGTAATCTCAGAAAGTTCTGTTGGACTTTGCAGCCAGAGGAAAAATCAAATTTAAATACCATCCTAACGATTTTGAGGCTTCCACTTAATTGACATGGTATATTTCTCCTTTCGTTTAGGTCTTTAATTTCTCTTGATAGCGTTTTTATACCTTTCAGTGTATAGATAAAACAAACCATTTTTTATTAAATTTTTCTTCCTAAGCATTTTATTCTTTTTGATGTTATTATGAATGAAATAGCTTTTTAAATTAAAATTTTTGATAGTTCATTGATAATATAGAGAAAAACAATTGATTTTTTAAAAAGATTTTATTTATTTGATAGAGCATACACAAGTGGGGGGAGATGCAGAGGGAGAGGGAGTAGCAGATTCCCTTCTGAGCAGGGAACCCTATGCAGGGCTCTATCTTAGAACCTTGGGATCATGAACTGAGTCAAAGGCAGATGCTTAACTGACCAGGAGCTCCTACAATTGATTTTTGTATCTGATCTTGTACCCTGACATTGCTAAACTTGTGTGTTTTTTAAAATTCTCTAGCTTTAGTGTAAATTTCTTAGGAATTTCTACAAAAAGATCTTGTTATCTGTGAATAAAGATAGATTTAGGGGCACCTGGGTGGCTGAGTGAGAGTTAAAGCCTCTGCCTTTGGCTTAGGTCGTGATCTCAGGGTCCTGGGATAGTGCCCCACGTCAGGCTCTCTGCTCGGCGGGGAGCCTACTTCCTCCTCTCTCTCTCTGCCTCTCTCTGCCTACTTGTGATCTCTGTCTCTCTGTCAAATAAATAAAATCTTAAAAAAAAAGGACAGATCTACTTCTTTTCCAACTCTGTGTAACATTACTCTTTTTCTTAGCTTACTGCACTGGCTAGAATCTTCTGTGTAATGTTAAATAGAAATGGTAAAAGTAAACATTCTTGCCTTCTTATCTTAGTAGGAAAGCATTTAGTGTTTCTATTCAGTGATATGTTAGCTGTAGGTTTTTCATAGGTGTCCTTTATCAAGTAGAGGACCTTCCCTTCTCTTTCTAGTTTCCAGAAAGTTTTTTTTTTACCACTGGTAATGGTTGAATTTTGTCTTATGCTTTTTCTGCCTCTATTGAGATGTTCATAATGCTTTTTCCCTTTATTTTACTGATACGCTATATTACATTACTTGACTTTCAGAGGTCAAACAAAATTTACATTTCTAAGATAGACCTCATTTGGTCATTATCCTATTTATAAATTGCTGCCTTTAATTTCCCAATATTTTGATAATGATTTTGAAATGACTATCATTAAGAATACTGGTTTGTAGTTTGTCTTTGTCTACAATTGAATTTGAAAGCTTTCCCTCCTCATCTATATTCTGAAAGTTTAGATTCTTTCCCTGTCTTGGGTGACTGACAGAATTGACCAATGAAGCCATCTTTGAGCCTCAGCTTTTCTTTGTGGGGGGATTTAAATTATTATTCAATTTCTTTGCTTGATATGGGTCTATTTAAATTTTCTATTTCTTCTTCAATCACTTGAGGTAATTTGCCTCTTCCTTAAAGTTTGTCTTTTCAACTAATTTGTCAAATTTGTTTAAAGTTATTCATAATATTCCCTTATACTCCTTTTAATTTCTTTTGGGATCTCTTCTTTCATTCCTGATTTTTGCAATTTGTGTTTTCTCTAACTTTTTTCTTTGTCTAGCCAGTGGTGTATCAATTTTGCTCCTCTTTTCAATTAACCAACTATTGGATTTTTAAATTTTTTTCTATTGATATTGTTTCTTATTTTATTTATTCCTGTGCTGGCCTTCATTATTTATTCCTTAACACTTACTTTATATTTAGTTTGATCCTTTTCCTAACTTCTTAAGATCAAAACTTTGGTTAGAAACTTTGATTTTAAACAGTTAACCCTTTATAAATAAGCATTTAAGGCAATAAATTTTTTTCTAAGCACTTCGTTAGCTGCATCGCATTAATTTTGATATTTTTATTTTTATTTTCATTCAGTGCAAGAGATATTATAATCTCCTTTGTGATTTCATCTTTGATCCATAAGTTATGTAGAATTTCAATGCCTACTTTGTGTATATTTGGATATTTCCCATAATATTTTTGTTATTAATTTCTAATTTAATTATGTTGTGGTCAAAAACATATTTTTATGATTTTGTTCCTTTCATATTTACTGAGATTTGCTTTATAGCCTCACTGTATAGCCTGATAAATATTCCATGTGCAATTAAAAAGAATGTATGCTGTTTTAAGATAAAGCATTTTATATATGTCACTTAAGTCAAATTGGTTGACAGTGTTGTTATATCTTCTGTATTCTTACTGATTTTCTATCTACTTGTTTTACAAATTATTCAGAGAGGAATATTTAAATCTCTAAGCATAATTGTTGAACTGTTTATTCTTTTTTAAAAAACATTTATTTGGGGGCATCTGGGTGGCTTATTTGTTAAGCGTCTGCCTTAGCTCAGGTCATGATCCCAGGGTCCTGGGATCAAGGCTGGCATCAGGCTCCCTGCTCAGGGGGAAGCCTTCTTCTCCCGCTCCCACTCCCCCTGCTTGTGTTCCATTTCTTGCTGTCTCTCTCTGTCAAATAAATAAATAAAATCTTTTAAAAATTTATTTGTTGGAGAGAGAGGGCATGAATGAGTGCAGGAGGAGGAGGAGAGAGAGAGTCTTAAGCAGACTCCATGTGCACAGAGCCTGTCATGGGGCTCAATCTCATGACCCCGAGATCATGACCTGAGCCAATATCAAGAGTCCACTGCTTAACCAACTGTGCCACACAGGTGCCCCTGAACTGTTTATTCTTATTTCAGTTCTGTCAGTTTTTACTTCATGAATTTGTAGTCTCTTTTTTAGGTACAAGCATATTTATAATTTTTTAGTGTCTTGACTTAATGTATATCCTAATAAAATGTACCTCTTTTCTTTACTAATAGTCCTATTTTGTCTAATATTAATATAGCCACTCTAGGTCTCTTATTAATCTTTATGTGCTATAACTTTTTCAACATCTTTGTCTTTGACCTTATAGTTCCCCTCTTATAAACTGCATATATATTTTGTTTATTATTATTATTAAAGAGGTTATTTATTTGAGAGAGAGAACATGTGTGCATGAATCAGGGGAAGAAGAGGGGAGAGAGAGGGAGCAGCAGACTCCCCATTGAGCAGGGAACCTGACTCAGGGCTGAATCCCAGGATCCTGAGACCATGATCTGAACCGAATTCAGACAAACCGACTGAGCCACCCCAGCAACCCTGTACCTTGCTTTTTAAATCTATTTTGACAATTTCTGCCTTAGATTAGAATGTTTATCCCATTAACATTTAATGTAATTATTGCTATAGTTGAATTTGGGGCTGCCATTTTGTTATTTTTTTCTGTGTCTATTTCTTATTTATCCCTTTTTTCCTCTTTCATTGTGTTTTAGGTTTAACAAATTCTGGTTATTACAGTGTTTTAATTCCCTTCTTAACTTTTTAACTCTATGTCTTTATTTTTTCTGTGTGTGTGTTTGCACTAAAGATAACAATATGGAACTTTTAAATTATGAAGAGTTACTTAAGGTAGTACTTAAATCTAGTACTTAAGTTAGATTTAAATCCAGTGAAACAGCAATTTTGCCCTCATACCTCAAAGAGCAGCATTCATGAATTGTGTCATCAGGATATTTGGATGGATGGATGTACTGAAAAATGAAAGTTTTGTGGTCAAATAAGTTTGAGAAATGGTATAACCATATCCCCCTTGTATATATCTACAATGTAGATTAACACATTACAAAGCTCTCAGAAGCCATGTAGAAAAAAAGCTGCTTCATTTTCTTTGAAGGTAGGGTTTCCAAAACCTTTTGACTGCAGAATCTTCCTTTCCTTTTATGTATCATAATAACCTACAGAAAAAATGTTCCACATAACTCACTTTAACAAACACTGGTCAAGCAAACAATAGAAATGAAATACAGGCAACTTATTTTTAATTCATCATTGAGAAATATTGTGTTTTTGGAATAAAATTAAAATAAGTGTCATCTTTCTGGACCTCTTCGAAACCAACTAATGTTCTTTTATCTTTAAGTGATTGAAGTCAAGTATACAACATGTTCATCTGTAAACTCTGTTTCTATTTGTAGGGGATGTGATAAACCTTGGTGACAGACAGCTCACTGTTATGCACATGCCTGGTCACTCCAGGGGCAGTATTTGCTTACATGACAAAGATCGGAAGATTCTCTTCAGTGGAGACGTCGTGTATGATGGATCACTGATTGACTGGCTCCCATACAGCAGGATAAGTGACTATGTTGGAACCTGTGAACGTCTGATAGAATTAGTGGACAGAGGTCTGGTGGAGAAGGTGCTTCCTGGGCACTTCAATACCTTTGGTGCTGAAAGGCTTTTTCGATTGGCTTCTAACTATATTTCAAAAGCTGGGATATGTCACAAAGTTTCCACTTTTGCCATGCGGTCTCTTGCAAGTTTAGCCTTACGTGTAACAAATTCTAGGACCTCACCCTAGAATCCATACCGATAACCTGTTGTGATTAGTTCTATAAATTAATCCAATTCATTTTGTGCTGTTTAAAATGATTAATAGTGAGCATTTCAAGAAGTACTTTATTAGAGAAAAAAGATTGAGAATGAGTAAGCCAAAAAAGGAGGTTCTTTGCTTAAATTTTTTCTTTCTTCCAAATAAGAAATCACTTAAATAAGCTCATAATTTGCCAAGCTGTCATCTTGTAATATTTGTCACCTTGTAATATCCAGAAATGACATAGAAATCTATGTGAAAACAAGTAGGCATTTTGCAGTAACAGAAAGAACTGTCCTTGCCTCCCATTTGTCTTATTTTATTTCCTATATAACCTAGAAAAAGAGGCATAAAGTTTTATGTTTATACTCCCAAATTTGATATTTTTAGTATATTATTTAAAGATAAAGGCTCTTGAGTTTAAAATATATTAGTACTCAATACAAACATATAAATTAACATTTAAAATGACAGCTAAAACAGTCCATTGTTATGGCACAGAATTTTTATGCTTCATTTATTTATTATTAATGTAATTATAGCGTACATTATATGTTGTGTAATTTTACTTACAAAGAGTATAATAAATTTTGTTTATTGCAAAGCTTTAAATACAACGTGCAGAGTGCTTCAGTAAAAAGCTACTAATAGCATTGTTTGTTATGTGAGTGTAATATTTTCAATCATAAAAGTGAAATTCAAATGTCTGTAATCTAATTACAAATTGTCAGATTTCTCAAAGGACACTGTCAGGCAAATTCGAAAATATACACATTGAAAATAATTTTTTATTATATCCTATTTTAATATTAACAGCTATTATAAACAAAATTTTTCTTGTTAAATAGCAGCTTCAGTATGTATGTCATAGTTTATAGTATCAGAACAACTATAGAGATCTACAGCATCCTGATAGAAATCATTCTTTTACTTACCATAACATACATATGTACCACAGAAGGCTTTTCAGATTAATTGCAAAATATGCATTAGATATTGACTTAGAGTGAATTGCCTTTTTTATCCTGATTCACAACACCTATTCCTGTTCAGTATTCTTTGTCTTGAATGAAAAGAAGTCTAAGTTTATAAAGTTATAGGAAAGGTTTGCCCACTATTTAGTAAAACATTTTGGTTTGGTGCTCTTTATAATTTATTAAAAAGCCTTTTGGATTATTTCATAAAGGTTTTTTAAACAGTTTTTTCACTGCCTTTTTATTATTGACATGTCCAAAACCAAACTGAGATAGCTTTGGAAACCAAATTTTTTAGTATTAAGAAGGTTTAGTAACTTTTATTTCCAAAAAATTGTGAAATGTTCCCACCCTCCACCCAGCCAGGTTCTTTAGTCTTGCATTCATTCGACACACCCATACCCACACATACACATGCACACACACAGTCACATACATATATACTTGCACAGTATTGTGCTAAACACTGTGGAAGCTTAAAAAGTCAAAGAGACTACATCTTAGCTGGAAGTAGAAGGCAAACAAAACATGAATAATAATATATCCAGGTTGAAGTAATACAAATTACACAATAGCATCAGGGACATAAGTGGAGGGATGTGGAGTTTGGTTAGGAAAAGATTCCTGAAGGAGGGGTTTTTCAGTCTGATTTGGAAAGACGATTTGTTAGATGGTCAGGGTAGGGGACAAGATCCAAGAATAGGGATAGAAGCATTGCTGTCTAAAGTAGGCTATTCCTTGTGACAATTTAAATTTAATTTTCAGGAATCTTAGATCTTCCGAACACCAAGTATTTAGCATGAGAAAGGTGGGTTTGTGATTGTATCTGTAAGAATCATCCTCAGTGACAGACAAGCTATACTGCCACATGCCACCAAATGGACCTTCTCATTCAAGGCAGTTGGTCTGTTTCAGTTGATAGTACAACATCAAAGATACAGATTTGGTTCAGGGCAACTACAATCACTTAATGAGCCTTAAATATAGCCATTATTTTTATATCAGTAGCACAAAAAAAAAAAAAAAACCAACAAACCAAAAGTCCTTAACCATTGACCATTTTATCATACTTTAGGACTTTAAAAAAAAAATCAGGGTATAGTAGGCACTAAGTTTTATTGAGAAATATTTAAACCTGATGAAGGCTTTCTTTATTTCTTAAAAGTACAATTTTTCAATACATGTTAATTTTATTTTTAAATTTCCAATTTTTTTCAGTTTTCCAAATTATACAAAAACATAAGACTGTGATATTTTGCTTTTGTTTCAGTGTGAATAAATTGGGGAAAGGATCTATCATTCATTTAGTGCCCATGCTATGCATTTTAAAATATGCATTATTTAGTTTAATCCTGGCCCCAGTGCCAAGAAGTAATTGACCAGCCTCACACAGCATGACTTTGAACAAAGCTGGTAATGGAACACAGGTCTGTCTGCCTCCCAAACTGTGCTCTTTCTCTTGTACCTGCACAAATAACATAAAATTGGCAAAATGTATTTTTACTTTCCCAAATGCCACATGTGCCAAAAATAAATCAAGTGATGTTAAGCATAATAATAGCATATTTTAAAAGAAGCTTTAAAAAATATATTTTCACCCTGACAGTGACCCGTGTTATAATTTATGGTTTCTGGAACTAAGAGTATGTAAGTATAATTCAAAATTGTCAAAATGTAAGACATTTAGAAATAATTTTTATTTGTATTGTTAATAACTTTATCTTTGGAAATTCATTTTCCTTATTTGGTATTTCCTTTTAACTAGGAAATTTAAAATAAACAAAATCCTTGTGTGTTATCCTGATACAAGTCGAATGATTATGTGTAGTTCTTATATGAATAGTAATATGATTGTGACATGCACAAATTGTCTTCGTATAATTTTCAGATAAGTGTAAGTAAACATTTGTGTGATGAATATTAAAGTGAACATTTTATTTCAATCGCTAGTTGGTATTTTTTTCTAATATTAGCAAATTCCCATTTAATTTCTTACAAGGATATTTCTTATGTGCAGTACAGTTTTAAAAATATATAATAAGTAAGCTATCAAATCTGTGAGCAAGAATAGGGAATCCGGAAACTGAAAATGCCCATATAAACTTTTAGCAGTTAATAAATATGGCATTTTAAATCAATGGATGAAAGATGAACTATTCAGTATATATCCTAATTGTTGATAAGGGAAAAAAAGGTCCTTGACAACATAAAAATAAATTCCAAATGGATTAAGGACCTACATTTGAAAAATGAAACCACATGTGTATTAAAAGAAAATTTAAATCATGTTTAGACATTAGGATAGGGAAGATCTTTATATAGAAACAAAAAGCAGAATTATATCAAAATTTAGAATGTCTTAGAACTCAGATGCCAGAAAGTGAAAAAGATAAATTAGAAGAAAATATTCACAAATCGTATAACACCAGTTTTTTTTTTTTTAACAACTATAAAGAATACTTACAAATCAGTAAAAAAAAAAAAGTCAACTACAGTAAGGGAGGGAAGACCTTTCAACTACCCTCAGGTTTTGTGGCTGGGCCTGAGGATTAAACTTAAAAAAGACAAATTAATTGGAGCAAAGCATACAACTTTTATTTGATGTTAATATTTTTACGTGTATGGTGAGGCTCTTATATGCAAGAAATGAAAACTCAAAGAAGTGGATAATATTGAGAGTTTATATACCATGTCAACAAATACCATCTTAACAAAGAACAATAAATTATGGAGACTGATGAGACAAGAAAAGAGGGTTTGGACTAGGGTTGATAAACTGCGGGAAAATGACTAGGAAATAGATGAGGGAAACTAATGAAAGATGAGGGTTTTTCTAGAAGGTTTGTTGATATAGATTAATCTTGGTGTTAACTCCCTGTTTCCAGTAATAAGAATGTTCTCTTCTTCCCAGTACTGGTGAGGGCACCTTCTTTATGGGAAATTGTATGCCCTGTTGTAGGTAAAAAGGGAAAGGTCCAAGAGCCCTTCTTGTATCTGTTTTTTCTCACTTGCTTTCAGATCAATCAGTATGCCAAAATGGCATATTTTGGGGTGGCATGTTCTTTTCCCCTTTACTCCCTATTACAAAAATGGATAAATTATATGAACAGGTCATTCACAGAAAAGGCAACACAATGGCCAATAAACACAGAATTACGCCAAACCTCAGCAGTAATCAGGGAAATGCAAATTTAAATAATAAGATAGTTTAACCAGATGGGGAAATTTTGAGAATATGGAGTATTGGCAAGGCTAAGGGTAAGTGGATATTTTCATGCTGTGCTGCTAAAAGTGTAAAATTTAGGGAGGGGGCATTTGGAGTGTGATTTGGCACATTCTGATTTTGGGTTAAGAATTGTAGATTGGGGTCGCCTGGGTTGCTCAGTGGGTTAGGCCTCTGCCTTCAGCTCAGGTCATGATCTTAGAGGGGATCATGATCATGGTAAGATCATGATCCCCCCTGGGATCCAGGCCTGCATTGGGTTCTCTGCTCAGTGGGGAACCTGCTTCCTCCTCTCTCTCTGCCTGCCTCTCTGCCTACTTGTAATCTCTGTTTGTCAAATAAATAAATAAAATCTTAAAAAAAAAAAAAAAAGAATTGTAGATTGAGCATACACCTTTACCTCTGCTTCTTTCTGAAACTTAGTAAAATGACAGGAAAATCATTTTTTTGCTGACCAAAACTCAAGAACGTCAAGAATGGTAAAGGAAACAACCATATCAACATTCTGACCCTGAACAGCTGATAGATAAATGAAAACTATTTTGGTCAACCCAATAAAGCAGAAAATAAGAATAAGGAAAGCCAAGAAGTATTCTTAATACAACACAAGCCCCCTTCCTCGACCCCACAAAGGCTTAGAAATTGATACTAGGTACCTCTAGGAGTTGTGGAAAAGGTCTTTTTTATTTAAATTCTGTTGGCAATTTAGATCACCAAATCCCTCCCTAACTACACTACTAAGCAATTTCCTCTCCCCACCTCAGGGAAAATTGGAGGTTATTTTAGATTTACCACGAAGTTAAGTAATCTGTAGGTTTAGGGCCTAGCATGCATGGGCCCCTGCCATGGACTTGAGAGGGGCCCAAGAAATGTGTTCAGATGGTCATCTTTTTGGTTTGTTTTAATTTGCAAAGCTACATTACTTTTTATTCTCAAAGCCACTAACTTGCATGTTTCAGATCCCACCAAATTGCTCCTGACTCTACGATTATTATGTGGAGAAGGTAAAGCAGGATCTCTATTGAGAGGAACGTGGACCTTGTTGAACTGGGGTCCTATATTGAAAACAGGGATTTAGCAAAGGTTTATGCACAGTGAAAGTTTGCGTACTTGAAATTCACAGTCCCAGAGAGTCTTCCAACTTAGCTCAAGGAATGTTGGCAGTTATCGGTGACAATTCTGTCCTCCAGGCAAGAGACTGAAAGATACTTTTCTTAGAAATTTGACACCTAAAAGACCTAATGATACTGAATCTAGGGTCCCCAAAGAAAGGGCCTGGTGAAATCACCTTACAGTGTGGTGCACAATTGCAGGGCCTCCCTTTCTTGCCTCTCCTACATATAGACCTCTAAAGTGTTCTACTCTTTTTTTAAATTTAATTTTTATTTTTTTAAAAGATTTTATTTATTTGAGATAGAGGGCACACACAAGTCAAGGAGGGGTGCAAGGGAGACTTTGACTTTGACTATGGACTTTGGATAACTCCGTGTCGCTTCACCATTGCCAGCTTCCACTACAATTTCTTGACTGATCACTCTAAAATAGTTGATAATAATAAAGATTCTATATTATCAAGAAAAGATTAAATCATATTCAAGAAATTTCTGAGAAAAATAGCAAATATAGAACGCCTTTTACAACTATTTACATCCCAAATGGTTAAAGTAGGTTTTGAAGCTTGAAGGAAAGATCATCCAGTTATCCAGAAAACTGCCACACAGAATGCTTTTATTTCCCAAGGTGTCCAGTTAGCTGAACTTTTATTGCATCGGTTAGCGGCTTTCCCTGCACTGCCTGGAAGTCCACTCACCAAAATTAAATAAAGTCCTGCTGCTATTCACCCTGAAGCATGCTATGCCACATAAGACTTCTTTAAAATCATGTGAATCAGGGGTTCCTGGATGGCTCAGTCAGTAGTCAGTTAAGCGGCTGCCTTTGGCTCAGGCCCTTATCTCAGGGTCCTGGGATCCAGCCTCACATTGGGCTCGGTGCTCAGCGGGGAGTCTGCTTCCCCCTCTGCCCCTCACTTCTGCTTGTGTTCTCTCTCAAATAAATAAAATCTTTAAAAAGAAAAATAAAACCGTGTGAATCAGCTCAACACATGTTCATTTCTGCAGTTGTTCTGGAAGTGACTACCTATCTTTCTTTTTTCTTTTTTTTTTTTTACTACTTATCTTTCTTAGGTAATCCCAAGACTCATTGAAAGTGAATTACAAGTCTACCATTAACTCTAAAGTTTAAGTCAGATGATCCCAGACCTATCCTCCAACTTAAAAACAAGAACAAAACAAAACGACAGACAACAAAAAATAATCCAGAGGTATTTGGGTGGTAGGAAAAAAAGTAGATTGATATTTTAATTTCTTTATATAGAAGAGAGAGAGAAATAACAATTTTGAGCCTTCACTGAACATCTGAATCATGTAGGAGTTTTTAAAAATATGAATGCCTGGGATGCACATAACCAATTAAAGAGTATATCTGGGGATCTGTAATTTTAAAAGCCTGGTTATCTCAGTGCTTAAAAGTTTCATTGGTTAATGTGATGCTTGGAGGATGGGTTAAGAATTGCTGCTAGAAATATTATTATATTTATATTTTGAATGTCAACTTAGGTAACTTTAAGTAATATATTTTTAACCCATATTATTTCCCTCACCCTTTCCAAGATAATCAGGGTTTATTGGAGTAATCAACATATTTTTAAATTAAAAAAATCCAGTTGTAACAAATGACAAGTTGGTCAGTCCAGTTTTTTTTCTTAAAGATTTTATTTATTTATTTATTTATTTATTTATTTATTTATTTATTTTAAAGAGAGAGAGAGAGAGAACGCACAAACCGGGGGCAAGTGGTTTGGGGGCCAGAGGGAGACAGAGGAGTGAAGCAGACTCCCCACTGAGCAGAGAATCCAACCTCACCACCGTGAGATCCTGACCTGAGCCGAAATCAAGAGTTTAACACTTACCCCACTGAGCCACCCAGGTGCCCCACTCTTCTTCTGTCTTTAAATGTAGTCCAAACCAGTTCTCCAACAGTGCTTTGTAACTACTAGTGGCAGTCACTTGGGCTGGTTTAGAAGATAAAGAGCTGCCTATGTTTGATTGATGGAAGAGCAGCTAATGAATGCAACTGCGGCTGCATTACCCGTGATACAATCTCTCAAGAGCCTTTTTTTTTTTTTAATTCTTATCTGCCACCAGCCGTTTTGTCTTACAACCAAAATTCTTTTTTAACTTTATTTCTTGCTGTCATCCGACCATCATAGACAGAATAGTCTCAGAACTTGGAATTTCACTTAGCCTTGTCTGATGGGGCGCCTGGGTGGCTCAGTTGTTAAACGTCTGCCTTTGGCTCAGGTCATGATCCCAGGGTCCTGGGATTGAGCCCCACATGGAGCCCTGCATGGAGCTCCCTGCTCAGTAGGGAGCCTACTTCTCCCTTTCCCACTCCCCCTGCTTGTGCTTCCTCTCTCCCTCTTTCTCTGTCAAATAAAATATTTTTTTAAAGATTTATTTATTTATTTGATATAGAGAGAGAAATCACAAGTAGGCAGAGAGGCAAGCAGAGAGAGAGGGGGAAGCAGGCTCCCCACCAAGCAGAGAGCCATTTGTGGGGCTCGATCACAGGACCCTGAGATCATGACCTGAGTCGAAGGCAGAGGCTTTACCCCACTGAGCCACCCAGGCACCCCTGTCAAATAAAATCTTAAAAAAAGAAAAAGAAAAAGAAAAGTGGTCCTTATCTTTGGATTAATGAAGTTTCAAGGGATCAAGGAGTCTATAAACTTGAATGGGAAAAATTACATCTATCATACCTGATATATATATCACTAATGTATAACTGAAATTATTTCCTTTGATTATTATTACAGGCACTAATGTATAACTGAAATTATTTCCTTTGATTATTATTACAGGCAATAAACCATAATAGTGTTAATAGTATCTGTGACTTTGTCACCAATTAAAGTGACAGAAATTTTTATATTATAGTTGTTGCAGAGATCTCAAAATATCTCTAATATTTATCATTGCCTTGAATTATAGGAACAACTATGAATAAGCACATATATTTATCACCAATATTTTAATATTTTGATGACATTTCAGTATAATTGATTTCTTTTGTAATCGTATGTATTTCACTCCATACACTTAAAACTGTTCTGAGGGGAAAGTCATAAGCTTCATTGGAGAGTTAAAGGGGCCCTGGCATAGAAAGGATAGAAGTCTTTTCCTTCTGGTCATCCTTGACCTTTTAATTTATCTCAATATGGCAGAGGGCGCTAGTTAGCATCAGTATCCTTCCCATTTCCCTTAGTAACAGAACAGCAGGGTTTTTGGGGGGCAGTAATAATGTTCTCACCTGAAAGACTACATTTCCCATACACTCCTTGTAGGGAAGTGTAGCCTTGTGACTAAATTCTAGCTAAAAAGTTTTAATTCAAAATGTTGTGTAGGACTTCTGAAAAGTTTGCTTAAAAGGTTTAGCTTAGCTGAGTAGAAGACACTTTTGGCTTCACCTCCTTCCTCTTTCTCCAGTCATGAAAAAGTCCATTCCTAATGAATGTGCTTTTCAGTCATCTATGCCCTTGAAAAAGAAAACTACGGTGTAACCATGGTAAAGCAGAAAAAGAGAAGGAACTTGAGTTCCTAGGAACTGTAGAGAGCTAGCAGATCATCATTGGATGGCTTACTTTGGGAATGATATTACATTAAAAAAAAAAAACACTTTAGATATACTTCTGTACTTAGTCATCGAACACAATTCCTAACAGATGTATCCCACTTATGACATGTCCTATTAGTTCTGTCTTCAAAAATCTAATTCATATTCACAATTTGAGTATTTCTCACTATCTCCACCACTATTGCCCTGGCCCCAGCTCCAATCAAATGTCACTGGAATTATTGCAACAATCAAGTTCTTTCTAGTCTCTCTTCTCCTCCCTTGGCTCCCCACAGCATATTCTCAACAAGGATCCCAAGTGACCTTTTAAAATTCATAAGGTGGATCATATCACTCCTCTGCTCAAAGCCTAACATTTTTTCCTCCAGCACCCGAAATAAAAGTTAAATCCTAATAATGGCCTATATAGTTTTGTAAGATGTTGCCAGTTTACCCTCTTACCTTTCTAATGTCTTTTACCACTCTACTTCAGTTCTCTCAGTTCCTGTCCCTTTGCTCCCTTGTTGCTCTTTGGATATGACAAACATGTTCAAGAGAGGTGCTCAGTAGTATACCAACTGAATAACTGAGGAAGCCAACAGAAGGCTAGTTCAGGTCAACAATAAAATGGACTAATTTTTAAATAATAAATAAATAAATAATAAAATGATGTTTCTTATGGCTAAAACTGCAAAAACTACAACCTTGAAATGTAGGCCCAGCAGTTATGAAGAGTTTGATATTTTTAATAGAAATACATGTACATTGATAGAATTACACAGGACATGCCAAGGAAAACTCAATTTGACTCTGAGGTTCTATTTCATTTCTTTTTAGTAACATTTTAATTTAAGCTTCAGAGTTGAGATAAAAAGCACTGGGGAATCTGCTGTAAGAATCACCATGGAGACCACACCGTGTTCTCAGGTTAACACATGTTCTCACATTACCAAGGTCTCTCCAGCCTGCCAAGGATGAGTTTCCTGCATCTGGTGGTGCCATTACTACCAGACAGAGATTATGAATTGTGTGTTGTGAGTAACAAATGCACACTCAAATTAGCATCAGTAAAGAGAGGTTTATCTAAAGGAGAAAATTGGTCATTCCAAAAACCCAATTTTTCCTTTCATCTGGCTTCTGCACCTCTGTGCTTCTGGGTTTACTTGTAGCGTCTCTGCTCCCCCCATAAGTTACCTGCACTTAGCTTTGATTTGCTGTCCTTTGTAGGTCTTGCCCAGACCTTAAGTTAAGTATTTAGCATCTTCTCACTCATTGGCTCATATCTATATCCAAAAGTCTCAAGAAAAAGAATCTGATTGGTTCAGTTTAAGTCAGGTGTCTCCAGATGGACCAATAACTCTGAGCAACAAACCGAGGGTTTTGGAGGGGAGGGGTTGGGGGGTTGGGCGAGCCTGGTGGTGGGTATTGAGAAGGGCACGTACTGCATGGAGCACTGGGTGTGGTGCATGAACAATTAATCTTGTAACACTGAAAAAATAAAACATATTTGGGGGAAAAAATAGGCTGTGGTGCTGGTGGACACCTAGTATAAGTCCTTACTGAGGCTTTGGCCAGTTAAAATACACATTATTTACAGTTTTGTGACATCCTTAGGGGATAAAGGAGTAAAGCAGGCTGTGGTGATAATATATCCTCAGTTCTGTTCTCGAATCTATTAAAAATTCTTTCGCACCTTCATTCCCCATGGATTTTAAGGAATTAAGACAGTGTACACACACACAAAAAAAGCACACACAGAGTCCGAGTTACAAAAAAAGTTGACAAAAAATTAATGTTGTTACACTGATCCTTCCACTTGTTATCTGAATGACAACTCAATTGGCAAATATTTATAGATTCCATTCAGTGACCTCAGCACTGCAGCACTGGAGGGGGAAAAAGTGATATAACTGATCTTCGATGCTCAAGTTTTTCCTAAGTTATGAGAAGTCCAAGCCCACAAAGGAACCCATTTCCATTGTCTTCCAGTTGCCTCACAAGTATGCAGTTTACACATACTTATTATTTACCTGCTTATCAGTGCAGTTCAATTCTTGCCACTACTTCTCCAATCATACTCTTACTTCTCAGAATTTGCCCCTTCAACAGACTTCAAATGGGAAAGAGATTCTAGAAAATTCTCTTAGGGAAAGACTTGGGGGGAGGAAGAAAAAACACATCATGTTTATTCATGTATTTATGTATGTATGTATTTACTTATATATTTGTTGGTTAAATGGTCAGCATCTAAAAAAAATCAGGAGAATCCATATAACAATTTGTTTTTCTTGTTTCTCTTCAGAAAGCTGAAAATCTGCCTTTTGGGATCTGTATTTCCATATAGCACCAGTTATTGGACCCCAGTAGTAGTCTCTCTATTTAGATGGTGCATGAGTTTCCCATTCTGTCATAGTTCCCCTACTGTTGGCTGTTTTATATCTCCCTTCCCACTTTACTCATTTTATTCTGCCTTGCTCTTATAGGCATTTGTGTTTGCAAACCCTAACCTTTTTTACTTAGTTTATGAGATGTACTGTATTCCCTTACTTTTTTCCACATCTAATCTCTGGAGGAAATGGGACACATTTCTGCATTTGAGAATATTTTGTGGTACCAAACACACTTAAAATAGTGAGTCAAGTCAGAGATAAGTCATTTCTGTTCTCCTTTAATTTAGGAACAATTCTTTGCTCTCTTCCTCTGACATCTACTTCTAGAATTAAGGAAACCCATTGTCTGTTAATGGGTAATAATTATTCCAAATCTTAATGATAGCATTCCTGATTTAATCATTGTCTTTTTAATCATTTGTGCAAGAAATCTAGTGCAAGGGCTCCTGGGTGGCTCAGTGGGTTAAAGCCTCTGCCTTCAGCTCAGGTCATGATCTTAGGGTCTTGGGATAGAGCCCCGCATCGGGCTCTTTGCTCAGTGGGGAGCCTGCTTCCCACTCTTTCTCTGCCTGCCTCTCTGCCTACTTGTGATCTCTCCCTCTCTCTGTCAAATAAATAAAATCTTTAAAAAAAAAAAAAAAAGAAATCTAGTGCAAAAAAAAAAAAAAGCCTCCTTGTGGTTTGCGCTAATATTGCAGTACATGGAATATTATAGCTCTTTCCTTAATTATATTGCTCATCCCACAACATAACTATTTTTAAAAATGGTAATGTTAGGAAAAACTGTTGATTAGTTGGAAAGGAACAGAAGAGATTACTAAGTTTTGTAGATCTTCTGGAAATTATCTGATTACATAAAGTTGTGTATCTTTGATCACCTTCTACTGAGGAAGCTATTTTACATATCAATACAGTAGAAATTCACTTATACAAAACTGATGGTAATACAGATAATTCTTGTAAATGGCAATACAAATAAATAAATTTTTCCCAAATTAAATAAATTTATTTTGTCTTGCAGATATAAAATTTATTTCTTCCTGTAGAAAAGATTACCACAAATATTAAATTTTATTGCCCTATAGCTTATTAACCAGTTTCTTTCCTCCTCTAAAATAAATAAATCTTTAAAAAATCTTTCACATGTGTTGATTTTATATTTACATGGAGTAAAAGGTGTTTGTTTCTTTTTGAACATTATACCTTAGCAGTTAAATACCTGACATTTTGATTATATTTTAATAATTCCAAATAAAAAAGAAACTCCACTTACTAAATATGTAAACTAAATTACACAAAAATTAGTGATAATAATCTTGAGGTAAAAAGGATATTTTGAATATAATGACTATAGTTTTTGCATGCAGTATGTAAAATTATCTGCAGTAAAGGAATCTTTCCCAGAAGGTTTATCTGCCCTGACACCCTTCCTTTCAACCTTGGCTGTGCTTTTTTTTTTTTTTTTTAAGATTTATTTGACAGAGGGGCTCCTGGGTGGCTCAGTGGATTGGGCCTCTGCCTTCGGCTCAGGTCATGATCTCGGGGTCCTGGAATCGAGCCCGGCATCGGGCTCTCTGCTCAGCGGGGAGCCTGCTTCCCCCTCTCTCTCTGTCTGCCTCTCTGCCTCCTTGTGATCTCTCTCTCTCTCTGTCTGTCAAATAAATAACTAAATAATATCTTAAAAAAAAAAAAAGATTTATTTGACAGAAAGATCACAAGGAGGCAGAGAGGCAGGCAGAGAGAGGGGTACAACATGGGCCTTGATCCCAGGACCCTGAGATCACCACCCCAGCCAAAGGCAGAGGCTTTAATCCACTGAGCCACCCAGGCGCCCCTTGGCTGTGCTTTTTAATCCAGAAATAGGAAAAAGATTTTAGAGATGGTGACATTCGCTGAGAAATTTAAAACAAACAAACAAGCAAACAAACAAAAAAACCAGTAGAGAGTAATGAAGACAGACTCAAGAGTGCTGTTTCAGCAGTATCTTTCTGTACCTGGTCTCCTTACAAATCTAGAATCTTGAAAGCTGATGTGCTCCAAAGTGAACCCAATTCTTTTCCACCTGAGAGGCTCAGGGATTTCTGTGGTTATTAGGGAAGGATGTTAATTTACTACAGCTCAAACACACTAAAGTACTCTTTAATTGGACTGGGGTTTTCTCCTCTGTAGTTTTCTTTAAAATTTCTTTAAAATTTAGGAACAGCAGTTTGGTTGCTGAGGTCAGAGCTTTAAAACGTACAATAGTTTTCTTCAAGAACCCTTAGTGTAGAGGAATCACAAAGAAACAAAGATATTGCCATCTAGTGGTTTAATTGAAGATATTCAGTAAAAATTTTTCTCCTAAGGTTTCCATTAACACTTTATGTATGTGGCACTAAATAAAAAAGCATTCATTTTTAGAAAGCAATTATTAATATATTTTTCAAATTAAGGTTTCAGACTTGGCCATTCTTTTTTTTTTCTTTTCAGGTTATATCACCTATTTATTAAGTTCAGTAGGATATGAATTAGAATAGGCAAAGATGTTGTCATAATTGGAGAAAATATATGTAAAAGAATATGTTTCACCGAAGAAATTGTTAAACAGCCTAAATCAAATCATAAAATCAAGTGGTCAAATTAATAGTTCATGTCAAATTTTTCAAAAGTACAGTATCAAAATAAATGGGTACATTTTACACATGGTCTAAAGCTAGGGTCTTATACCAAAACCTTTGCTTTTATTAAATAGTTCCATTACAGCAAAACTAGGTTTGAAAAATATTCTGTTAAATTAAATATTATTTTATCATTGACTTTGATTATAAAATAAGAAATGTATTTCTAGGGGCGCCTGGGTGGCTTAGTGGGTTAAAGCCTCTGCCTTCGGCTCAGGTCATGATCTCAGGGTCCTGGGGTTGAGCCCCACACCGGGCTCTCTGCTCTACAGGGAGCCTGCTTCCCCCTCTCTCTTTGCCTGCCTCTCTGCCTGCTTGTGATCTCTCTCTGTCTGTCAAATAAATAAACAAAATCATTAAAAAAAAAGAAATGTATTTCTATAAAACTCTCCAATCCAAAAAACTTGACATTTAAATGTGTAAGAATTATACTTAGAAATCCATCAGAATTTTACTTACAGTACAGATAAACAGAAAACCCACAGATATTATCATCTATTTTCTGTATTAGTATATTTTCACAGTCTGTAAAATGGAATTGCTTCTCTGTATTATAGAACTATTTCATTTCTAGTAATAGCATGAGAGACTAGCGTTCACAAAGATATTCTGACTCCACATGGCTGTGATTCGGATTCTCCCAGGTTCCCTTGGATTTTCAGATCACCATGTACCCAGGTAGCATCAAAAACAAACGTTAAAAAGATTCTGAGTATTCTGACTCCACTTTGAAAGCATTTTTACATTCTGGGGACCATAATGGCCTACGCTGAATTTAGCAGAGGAGAGCTCCTTTCTCATCGTTGATCAAGAGAGTGACATGATGAAATCCATCCCAGCCTGGGACAAATAAGATAAAAGATGTCTTTTCCTGGCATCTTCTGGGGTAGATATAAAAGTCCAGAGGGGAGACAATAAACTAGGCAGAGGGACAGATAGATTCAGTTTATGATCCTTGTATAAAATGATAAATCTTCCATTCTGAAAATGGTTCCATGGCTATGATCATCATGCCACCCCTGGGCAGTGTATGAGAGGTAAGGAGAAGGAAGGTGTATTACTGTGCATATTCATCCTCATTCTAAAGCACCCTCACCCCCAGTTGTTGTCAAGGGTTCAGGTTACGACAGATCCTGCTGTGGTTGTATGGAAAATAAGAATAGACTCAAAGTTTTGAGTAAGATTCGATTTTGTCATCTAGTAAGAAGACTCCATGCAGGAAGTGTCATGTGGGCACACACGAGCTAAACTGTATCATCACACTCTGTAATTTCTTAGCTAACTTTGATTAGTATGCAATCTATCTTTATATCTACTGAGAGGGAAAGATGAAAAGAAGACATTGGACTCCCTTTGAGGTACATTAAGTTCCTAGATAAACCAATCAAGGCAAAATACAGCAATGCTAAACTTCAAGAGCTATTTGTAAAGTGTGCTGGTAAATTCTTTCAAAATAGACCACACTATTTCTTTAGAGGAAATAAAACATAAGTGTCTACCAATTTGTATAAATGTCAACCTTTTCTCTATAGAATATGTAGATTTATTTCTTACAGGGGATAATTTTTTCTCCAAGATCTTATTAAAAATAGAGACTCTTGCCTTTCCTCTCTCACACACTGAATTAGAATCTATGCAATTGGGGTTCAATCATCTCTATTTTTAACAAGATCTCCAGGTCTTTCTGGTATATTTGAAAACCATTCTTATAGACTTTGTTAACAAAATCAGTAAGACTAAATACTTTTCATGGGAAAAGTTTAAAGACCATCAAGGGTGAAAAAAAATAGAACAAGTCAGATTTAATAGTCACTTGGCTGGAGGACTGGCGGATCACCAAAATTTACAATTTCCAATACCACTGGCACAGGGAACAGTTTTTAAATGAGTCTTATTACCATAGGTGGCAACCTAATAAAATCTCTGTGAAAGGGTAGAAACACTCAAAACTTAAACATGTGTATTAATTAATTCAAGAGGTACTTATTAAGGGATGCCTGGATGACTCAGTTGGTTAAGTGTCTGCTTCAGCTCAGGTCATGGATCCCAGGCTCCTTGCTCAGCAGGAGAGTCTGCTTCTCCCTCTGCCTGCCCCTCTCTCTGACAGATAATAAATAAAATCTTAAAAAAAAAAAAAAGAGTTACTTATTGCATACCAACTGCATGCGAGGTACTATTAGTCACTAGAATTACAGAGAAAAAAATTTTCCCCTTAGGAAGCTCTAAATATAATAAAATGATTCTTAGACTTCAGTGGGAACATAAATTATCCTGGATACTTGTTAAGAATGCAGATGGTCAGCATCTGATTATGAAGAATTCTAATTTGTAAGACAGAAAGTAAATTGACATTTATAATGCAAATGGTAAGGGTTGGAGCACCTGGGTGGCTCAGTGGGTTAAAGCCTCTGCCTTCGACTCAGGTCATGATCTTAGGGTCCTGGGATCGAGCCCCGCATCAGGCTCTCTGCTCAGCAGGGAGCCTGCTTCCCCCTCTCGCTCTGCCTGCCTCTCTGCCTACTTGTCATCTCTCTCTCTGTCAAATAAATACATAAATAAATAAAATCTTTAAAAAAACACACAAAAAACAAATGGTAAGCGTTTTTTTGTTTTTGTATTGTTTTGTTTTTAGAGAGAGAGAGTATGGGCCATGTGGGGTTGGGAGGGGCCAAGGGAGAGACTGAATCTTTTTTTTTTTTTTTTTAAAGATTTTATTTATTTATTTATTAGGAGAGAGAGAGTGAGAGAGAGCATGAGAAGGGAGAAGGTCAGAGTGAGAAGCGGACTCCCCTGGAGCTGGGAGCCCGATGTGGGACCCAATCCCGGGACTCCGGGATCACGACCCCAGCCGAAGGCAGCCGCTTAACCAACTGCGCCACCCAGGCGCCCGAGAGACTGAATCTTAAACAAGCTCCACACCCAGCTCAGACTCTGACTCTCTGACTCGGGGCTCAAAGCATGGCTCCATCTCATGGCCCTGAGATAATGACCTGAGCAGAAATCAAGAGTTGGATGTGTAATCAACTGAGCCACCCACACGCCCTGCAAGTGCTAAATTTTGTTTTGTTTTTAAGATTTTATTTATTCATTTGAGAGAGAGAGAGTGCGAGCAGGGGGAGGCGCGGGGGTGGGGGGGGGGAGATAATCTCCAGCAGACTCTGTGCTGAGTGCAGAGCCCCAGGTGGGGCTCAATCCCATGACCCTGAGATCATGACCTGAGCCGAAACCAAGAATTGGATGCTTAACTGACTGAGCCACCCAGGCACCACACATGTGGTAAATTTTAAGAGATATACAGATATGTTATTTGATCATTGATGCAAATCAATAGTGAAAGGTAAATATTCTTGAATTCCTGAATGAAAACTAGTAGTTTTCCATATAATGAAAGGTAGGGAAGAGCACAGAAAATGGCATTGAACAGTAAGAAAGTGTGGTATATATGAGGCACCAAAGGTTTCTTATAGCTGGAATTTAGAAGTTGAGAGTGAGGCACAGGGGTTATGGGAATGGAGAAGTAAACAGGGCTAGATCATGAAGAATCTTTAATGTTACCCAGAAATAAATGGTGAATCATGGAAGTATTTGAAGTAGTAAGGTAAGGGATGATTATGTCAGAGTTGGGTTTTAGAAAAAGCATTCTGAGAGTCTCTAATGAATGGGTTGAGTGGGAGTCAGGGTGAAACAAGAAGGTAAGACTGGCAGGAAGGCCAGTTAGGAGACTGCCAAGACAATTCAAGCAAGAAATGTAAAATGCCTGCTTTCAGGTAGTGTTGCTGGATTGGAGAAGAGAGAAGGAAAGTAATTAAATTGATGAGATAGGGAGAAAAGGTGGAGGATGGGAGTAGGAAGATAATGTGAAAGATGACTCCAGGCTTCTGTTTTGCTTCTACTCCTCTCATCTCCTCGGTAATACTGTTTCCTCCTTCTAATTGGGAAGACTTTTTTTTTTTTTTAATATTTTTTTAAAGATTTTATTTATTTATTTGACAGAGAGAGAGAGATGACAAGTAGGCAGAGAGGCAGGCAGAGAGAGAGGGGGAAGCAGGCTACCTGCCAAGCAAAGAGCCCGATGCGGGGCTCGATCCCAGGACCCTGAGATCATGACCTGAGCTGAAGGCAGAGGCTTTAACCCACTGAGTCATCCAGGCACCCTGGGAAGACTTTTCTTTTGCTACTATGACAAAGACATTCTCTCACTATAGAAGATGCTGCTAATGCTAAGCCCATACTCCGTCAGCACCCTCCAGAAATCACTTAGAGCCAGAGGTAGTTTGTCAAGTTCTTTTAGACAACATTGGGACTATTATTTTCAGATTCCAATCCTTATTATTATAAAGGCTGAGCTTAAGATTGCCTGCCAAAACACGTTTCCTCTCCCTTACTGAGCATGGTAGTCGTGTATAATTTAGAAGTTGGGCAGATCACCCTGGAATGAGATCAAATGTAATAGCATAAGAGCAGAAAGCGGTATGCTAGATCAACTCCTCTTTTTTTTTTTTTTTTAAAGATTTTATTTTGTGGGCACCTGACTGGCTCAGTCTGTTGAGCTTCCAACTCTTTTTTTTTTTTAATTTTTTATTAACATATAATATATTATTTGCCCCAGGGTACATGTCTGTGAATCTTCAGGCTTACACATTTCACAGCATTTGCCATAGCACATACCCTCCCCAATGTCCAAATCCCTAACCCCCCCACATCCCAGCCACCCTTAGTTTGTTTCGTGAATTTAGGAGTCTCTTATGGTTTGTCTCCTTCCCCATCCCATCTTGTTTCATTTCTTTTCCCCACACCCCCATAACCAGCTGCCCTGCCTCTCAAATTCTTCATATCAGAGCCACCATGTGATAATTGTCTTTCTCTGACTGACTTATTTCGCTTAGCATAATACCCTCTAGTTCCATCCACGTCGTTGCAAATGGCAAGATTTCGATTCTCTTGATGGCTGCATAGTATTCCATTGTATATATACCACATCTTCTTTATCCATTCATCTGTTGATGGACATCTAGGTTCTTTCCATAGTTTGGCTATTGTGGACACTGCTGCTATAAACATTCGGGTGCATGTGACCCTTCGGATCACTACATTAGTATCTTGAGGGTAAATACCCAGTAGTGTGATTGCTGGGTCACAGGGTATGAGCTTCCAACTCTTGATTTCAGCTCAGGTCAATATCTCAGGGCTGTGGGATTGAGCCCCAAGTCAGGCTCTGTGTTCAGAAGAGAGTCTGCTTGAAATTCTTTCCCTCCCCTTCCCCTGCTAACTCTCTCTCTCAAACAAATACATCTTAAAAAAAAAAAAAAAAGATTTGGGGCACCTGGGTGGCTCAGTCTGTTAAGTGTCTGACTCTTTTTTTAAAATTTTATTTATTTATTTGACAGAGACAGAGAGATCACAAGTAGGTAGAGAGGCAGGCAGAGAGAGCGGGGGAAGCAGGCTCCCTGCTAAGCAGAGAGCCTGACGCGGGGCTCGATCCCAGGACCCTGAGATCGTGACCTGAGTCAAAGGCAGAGGCTTTAACCCACTGAGCCACCCAGGCGCCCCAAGTGTCTGACTCTCGATTTCAGCTCAGGTCATGGTCTCAGGGTGGTGGGATCAAGCCCCACATGGTGCTCTGCTCTCAGTGAGGAGTCTCCTTGAGATTCTCTCCCCTCTCCCTCTCCAGTGCCACCCCCCAATTGCTCTCTCTATCTCTCTCAAATAAATAAAGGAAGCTTAAAAATAAAGATTTTGTTTTTAAGAAATCTCTACACTCAATTTGAGTCTCAACCTTACAACCTGAGACCAAGAGTCACCAGCTCCACCCACTGAGCCAGCTGGGTGCCCCTAGATCAACTACTCTTAACATTTTGCTCTACTTGTCAGGTTCCCTGAGCACTTTCATGGGTTTAACTCCTCATTGAGAATTTGAAGTTAAGTGATGAAAGGAAAAGGGCAACTGCCACTTGAGGTCATTAAAAATAATATGCCCAGAACTCAGCTGCAGCTCCTATTGTCCTCTCTTTCCCTACAATGTAAATAACCCACACTGAAGGGAAAAGGAAGAACATTAGAAATCAGAAGATTTAGACTCAATTCCTTTACTAATTAGCTATGTGCCATTTAGCAAATCACCCAACTTCTCAAAACCTTGGTTGTTGTCTATAAGAAGAAGGGTTTCGAGGAATTTATCTGCAAGTTTCTTTCTAGTTTTAGCATTTCTGTGATTCTATCTTATTCTGATTTAGAGTTTCTTAGATGAAGGAGCATAAGTTTCACATATACTAGTCTGCTTTCCCACTCCTTACACATATTTTGTGCTTTCCTCAGTTCATGCCTTTTTCCTTTGATGTTTTTCCCATCTGGAATTATTTTTATTCTCTTATAAAATTTTGACCCAACTTTTAAAAGATTCTTTGTCTTAATGACTGCAGAAATAATTGTGCCCTCCTCTGAATTCCTGAGCATTTATTATCACACCACTCATTCACATGGCACTTAGCACTTACAGCACAAGAAAACTCTGCACGAGACATTACAATAGGCATACAATATAGAATTAATTGCCAGAGAAGTGGTTTGGACTGTAGTTCTCAACATGTGGTGGACAAATCACATGGAGTTCTATGACTCTATGCCTTTCTCTCTCACTGATCAGACCCACACTAGTGTGTCATAACACTCCAGGTTGAATATAATTAGTATATAAATGAACTCAAATACTTATATAGGCCATAATTCACAAAATGAAACAGAGCATTTGCAATAAAATACTGAGTGAAGAGGACTCTGGCAAAAATGAGAGCTTCAAGTCCCACAGAAAGAGGGCAGCAATGCCTTTGTTGTGAAGGGATGCAGCATCTGTGATGCTAAATGTTGACTTCTTTAAGGAAGCCAGAAATCAAAAGTTTTTGTTCTTCATTCATGGTTTTCAAATGTTCGTAACAAAGTTAAACATTTAAGTATACCTCCTGTAGGTCTTATTTAGCTGGTAGGAGGTCTCTGGTCTCTGGTCATCTCTTTCTCAGCCCACTGCAGGCTGGCTTTTTCAGTGAGATTACTCTCCTAAAAGGTTCCCGTTACCAGTTTTGTGACCAAAAACAAGAAACTTGACTTGTTCCAGAACCAGTTTTTTGCCTATGAAACTCACCTCACAGAATGTATGAACAATAAGTGAGAAAACACCTATAAGACATAGCACACAGATATAGGCACAAAGCCCTCCATGTTTGTTTATTCCTGCTCTGCTTGAACCACGCTGCAATCCAGCTTCCTCCATTGACAAGGAATAACTAAACATCTGTGTGCCATCTGGCCCTCTACCAACAACACACACTCTTCTCTTCTCACTCCCTTGAGTTCTAACTCTTTGAAGGGAGGGCCCTCTCAAGTTGTGTGTAAGTTTCTTGATGGTAAGAACTACCCTAGTTCCCCCCCACACACACATTTAAAAAAAATATTTTTATTCTAGAAAATTTCAATCATATACAAATAAAGAACACTAGGTGCTCACCCATCCTCAACAATTTTCAACATATAGCCAATTCTGTTTCATCCACACCCTCACCAAATCCCTGCCCTTCCACCACTGCACAAACAGTGGATTATTTTAAGCTAACTATCAATATAACATCATCCCCTTTGTAAATATTTCAAAGTTTATACAGTTTTGTAAGGAATGTGAATGGTCTTGTGGAAAGATTCTTAAGGATGATAGGGGAAGGGAAGGATAAGCAGGATGGTACAGACAAGAAATATATATCCCTAAAAGATAGGAATTCTTTTCAAGTAGAAAATCTATGTGAGCTAACACTAAGCAGCTGAACAAAATACATCTATGGGCAAAATCTGGTCATAAGGCCATAACTTTGCAACCTTTGCTACAAATAATAACTGTGGAGAAGGGCAAGCAGTTAGGGTTGAACTCAAAATAGAGTCAGGTTAAAGGAAGAAATTTTCTCCATATTACCAGGTAAACCTGTGAGTTTAAGGAGTTTTCTACTTTATTGTTTTCATAATTAGAAGAAAATTTCAAAATGCATTTTGCATGAATCTTCATTGACAACAGAAATGCTATATGACTATTTAAATTAATCCAATCTGGCTCTTGACATCAACATCTCATTAAATGTGCTCTTGTTGAAGTTATTAATTTTATGATCCAAACCTCCTACCTGGTTTCCAACATAGCATTTTCTCCCAGTGTCCCTTCTACCAACCATATTGGCAATACCATTTCACATGCCCAGGATTTGGTCTTGAACTTTATTTTTGTTTACACGCACATACTGTTTCTAGGTGATCTCGTTAATTGGCTTTGACTGCCATTTAAATACTGATGACTCTTAAATTTATTCCTAGACTTTACTCTTCTTTGAGGCTCTATATACCCAAACGCACACTTACTTACACATACATACATTTTAGAATAAATTTTACCAATATAAAGGATATATTGCACAAACTTATAAATAATATAGACAATATTCATTATTATAAATTCCACACCACATAGCATATTAGTTCTTGCAGAATTCTTTCACTGATTTTTGTCAAACTCTTGAACCTGTATTCAACCTTTAGTTTCAACTGATGAGTAGGCATACTTCCATTATGAATGTTGGCTAATTCTTTTCATTATGACAATAAGTAAGATGATAGCCCCAAGTCTCTACTGATTCTAGAATTCTCTCTGTTTCCATATTATGTCAAGCTTGTTCCTATTTCAGGTCTTTAGCATTTACTCTTCCTCTTCTCTCCTTCAGTTCTTCACAAGATTGGCTTCCAATTCCAGCTCAAGTCTCAAGAGTTTTCTCCTGACCACCCTAACCAAGCAGCTTTACTTACTTCAGCTATCCTCTATCCCTTTGTTCTCCTTTATTTTCTTCATAGGGATTTTGCAATTACCAGTTCTGAAAAAGCAAAGTATGTATCTCTGTATGTATTTACTTCTTTGAACGGATGATTCCGACTTACAACAAAAAAATTGAAACAGTGCAAAAATATATCCAGGGGATTTCCACTTTCAGGAAGATAGAGTAGATAGATGTACTTTTCCAACTTATAGCTAAGAACATCAGGCTCCAATAAACAACATGGTGATGAGTTCCCTGGGTTTTCTTTTTCCTGAACATATACCAGAATGGGTGCTGGAGAAGCCAGCAGGCCTGGAATTACCATTGGGAACTATACAAAAAGTTCCAGCAAAGGCTGCTTCCTTGAGCCAAAGCACCAGGAAAAGGGAAGCCTAGTAAGACAGAAAACTTTTAGAAAATAACCTATTTACCTTAGAAGAAACTATGGTCCCACCCCCACCCATGCCAGCAAAGATTAGGTGGAGAACCTAGACTTCATGTAATTATAGCTTTGTCTTCCAATAGACTGCCCTCCCTATAGGCAAAAGACTCCCAATCATATAGTGGCCCCCACTTCCTTGGACCCCTCAAAATCACCCAACCAAAGCGAAGTCCTTGCTCACACTCTAAGAGAGCTCCTTCATGATGTTTGAAGAAGAAAAAAAAAAAAACCAAAATAAAAAAATTCAACTTGTTCAGCTACAGGTATTTCTGGTAGTTTTTGGCTGAAGAGGATCGACACTGTAAAGTGGCTATTATTATTATTATCATTATATTAAACTCAAATTGATAGTATGTTGTCTATACTGGTCTGAACTTTCTTTTATCTCACTTGATATATTCAAAAATATTACATATTAGTAACTATAGATCTGTCTTATTCTTTTTAACAGGTTTATATTATTATATATATTAACAGGTATATATTATATTATATTATATTATATTATATTATATTATATTATATTAACAGGTAAGAATTCCACGCTATGGATGTAAGTCAGTATATTTAACCTGTCTTCTGTTCATGGAGAGTTAGTATTTTCCCAAACTTTTTCTTTTCTTTCTTTTTTTAAAGAGAACTTTTTATTACTTTTATGTACAGAAAATTCAACAACATACACTTAGCCCAGTTTGGTGGCCTGTTTTTTAGACTTTGCCTCCTTCAACTTGGCAACACAAACCACTGACTTTGGACTCAAGATGTTGCCTCCCCAGTGACAATGGATCTCATCATATCTGTCATTGGAATTGATTCTGATAGCTTCAGCCACCTTAGCCAGAGCTCTTTTGTATGCCAGATTAATCTGTGTGAAGGTGATAGTGGTACAGGTCTTGTGGACCAGATGCCCCAGCTCAGCCTTCCCCTTGATAATGAAGTAGGGAATCCCCATCTTACAACACAGGGCAGGCAGGAAGATAACCAACTCAATGGGATCCACATCATGTGCAATTGCTACCAGCTGAGCCTTCTTTTCCACCAAGATGGTGACAGCACTAAACCCTACAATACACAATCAGATTGCATGAGCACTGTGTGGGGGCTGCTTAGGTCACAAAAGCAGCTCTACTGTGGGCCAGCTATGATTCGGGGTTAAAAAGCTCAAATTTTACTCTTCACAGTGATTCCATGTGAACCAATCTTTTCTTTTTCCATAAACTGTAATGAATAGCTTTGCACATACTTTATGTATATTTACAGAATAATTTCTGGGAAGTATAAGTGCTAGTTCAAAGTGTATTTTAAATTTTGATACATATGATCTCCAAGCCTTGCCCTAAATTACTAGAAACAATGTTTTTTTTTAAAGATTTTATTTATTTATTTGACAGAGAGAGAGAGATCACAGGTAGGCAGAGAGGCAGGCGGGGGGGGGGGAAGCAGGCCCCCCGCTGAGCAGAGAGACCATGTGGGGCTTGATCCCAGGACCCTGAGATCATGACCCCAGCCAAAGGCAGAGGCTTTAACCCACTGAGCCATTCAGGCGCCCCTGAAACAATGTTTAAGGAAGACTTTTCCTGCTAATTCTCCATAGTAAGTTTGTAATTCCAAACTTAGATCTTTGCAAATCCAGCAAGACTGGTGTCTCACTACAGTTCATTTTAGCATTTTCATTATTTTTTAAAGAAGCTGAACAAGTCATATGTTTACAAACTATTTGTAGATCTTTTTATGTGATCTGTCTTCTCATATACAGTTGATGCTTGAACAACATGGGAATTAGGGTCACTGCCATCCCTCCTACCACTGTGCAGTTGAAAGTCAACATAGAGCTTTTGACTCCTGCAACACTTAACTATTTTTTTAAAAGATTTTATTTATTTATTTGACAGAGAGAGAGAGATCACAAGTAGGCCGAGAGGCAGGAAGCGGGGGGGGGGGGGGGGGAAGCAGGCTCCCTGCTGAGCAGAGAGCCCAAAGTGGGGCTCAATTCCAGGACCCTGAAATCATGACCTGAGCAGAAGGCAGAAGTTTTAACCCACTGTGCTACCCAGGCACCCCTACAAAACTTAACTATGAATAGTTAAGTTTACCTTCTGTTGACCAGAAGCCTTACTAACATAAACAATCTATTAACACATATTTTATACGTTATATGTATTATACACTATATTCTTACAATAAAGTAAGGTAGAGAAAAGAGAATGTTATTTAAAAACCATAAGTAAGATAAAATACATTTATGGTATTTATTTTTTATTTATTTATTTTTAAAAGATTTTATTTATTATTTATTTGACAGAGAGAGATCACAAGTAGGCAGAGAGGCAGGCAGAGAGAGAGGGGGAAGCAGGCTCCCCGCCGAGTGGTGAGCCCGATGTGGGGCTCGATCCCAGGACCCTGAGATCATGACCTGAGCCGAAGGGCAGAGGCTTTACCCTACTGAGCCACCCAGGCGCCTCTACAGTATTTATTTTTTAAAAACCCACATATAAGTGGACCCCCACATTTCAAACCTGTGTTATTCAAGGGTCAGCTGTATTTTACATTCTGTTATAATGCAGACATATATTATGCATTATATAACATACAATAACATTAATATTACAATATATAACATAATATACAACATATGTAATCTTTAACTTTCTTATTGTACATAGTATTTTATAGTCTATCAAATTTTCACTTGCAGTTTATTATATAATTTAGAAATACGGATATATTTCCTTACCATATCCTATGAAAGCTACTGTTTTGATTCTTAGTTTCTTATATCTACAATTACAAAGTTTATCTTTACTTTAATGTTCAGATATTGACTGGCTTAAGCCCTAAATATAACTTTTTCAGTGTTTCCTTTCTCTTCTAGTAAGCAGTTCCCACATTTTGCTCTTTAGTAAAAATACTTTTTTTCTTTTTTTTAATAGCCTAATTTATTCTCCCTCCCTTCCAGTCTCCCTCCTCCCCTCCTCTCTCTCTTTTTTTCTCCTCTCTTTCTCTTCATATCTAAGCTGTTGCCACAGTAATCACTTTATATAATTAGATGCCCCAATTTTGGGAGGAATGAGAATTTTTTCAGGAACATTATGATTTATTAAACTAAAAGAGCCATTATTTCCCTCTTGCTCTTGATGTTGTCTGCCTATAGTATGTAGATGGTAGCTAAAAATAACCCTATTCATTTTTACTTCTCTATTATATTCAGAAGGATGTTTAGTGCCTCATTACTAATGAGAATTCATCAAAAAAGTACAATATCCTTCATTTTTGACTGTTGTGAACATCATTTGGATTCAAAGACATCCTATGAATCTATAAACATGAATATCTAAATACAACTTGTTTGGTTTTAAGAAATGTAAAGCCAACGAGGTCATGAAATTTCATCTTTAACCAAAGCTCACAAAACCTGGTTACCAGACCATAGCTGGTTACTAAATATTTTGATTTGAAGACTAGATCTGAGATTAATAAATCATTTTCAGTTTTATATAAAGCTTCATAGGAAAACTTTCAATCCATCAAAATAATTCAAATGCTAGATGGCTTACTTTTTAAGCAGAAAGGAGCCTCTTAATAAGGATTTGTAGATTCTACTTCACTTTCACTATATTTTTCAGCATATTTTTATCTTGAATATTGTGCTCTTTCCAGTCAACAGTATTGCAGTCTACCTATATTCACTGCTGAAAGCAGGAAGTTTGCATAATTTTAAACCTAAATGTGACTCACTATAAGATCCTTAGCTCTGGGCAGAAGAGGCCTTGCTGAGAGCTCCATGCTTTGCAACCCATTCTGGCCCTTCTGTGCTGCATTCCACATGAGGTGAAGAGTCCCAGGCATCTCAGAAGATATATCCACCTGAAGGATAGCAAAATATTCTACCTCAAAATATGCCTCTTTGACATAAAAAGTATTTTGAGCTGAATCCAAGGCCAATGCCATTGGAGAGCACAGCCCAAGCATAATGGTGGCCAAATGGTGAAGATGGAGCTTGGACTTTCAGGCTGGAGTATCCGGATACCCATGTACACTGGAGGCCCTTCCTAGTGTGGGATAGAACTGGAAGAAGAAAAAAAGGGCTGACTTGGTCTGGCTCTTCCCACATTACCAGGATTCAGTGTGGAACAGGAAGGAATCAGAATTCTAATTTCAAACCTAGACTTCAGGTCATTATGAAGTTGTATTTGTCAAAGTAGGAGGATAGAACATATTTTATTTAATAGCTTATTAGCTTGATGTATAACTTTAAAATATTTATACATAAGGTATATGAGCCTCATTTGCACTAGCCCCCACAGATGTTAAAGAAGTGCCTAGGTTCCTTACCCACCACTGGGTCTTTTATTCTGACTCCAGATTATTCTATTTTTCAAGCTATTTGTGAGGCGTGATTTTCAGCAACTCTAGTCCTTTTTAAAGATGAACTAGCATTCATCGATTGTCTTATGTGAATATTTTATATACATTAGCTTATTTAATTTTCATAGCAACTCTGTAAGGTGAGTGGAATCCCTATCACAGGGGTGAGGAAACTCAAGAAGTAAAGTAAGTTGCCCAGATTTCAAAGCTAATGAAACAGTTAATTGCCCTTCATCAAGCCTTCTGCTCTACCTCCTGTCATCCTTTCCCTCCATTCCCGCCTTTTAGTGGATATCCTTACTTTATATTTTCCTAAGGAGATGGAGATCGGGTGTACGAAAATCCCTAAATTATCTTCTATTTTACAGTCCTTTAATCTTTTTACCCTACTTCTCTTTCTTTGCTTTATCTTCCCTCTCTTAATTTAGATAATTCTCCATTTTTTTTACTCCAAGACGTCTAGTCTTATCAACTCTCTCTTCTCCTCCCTCACTCCCATCTTCAACCTCTCTACTGGCTTCTTCTCCCCTAATGAAGCATTCCCTATTCTAAAAGAATTTTTAAAACAACCTTCTTTTATTTGTTGATATCTTTATTCCTTAATTTTATGTTTCTCTTCACAAATTTCTTCAAAGTGAAGTTAATTCTTACTGTTTCATCATCCCTTAACCTTTTACAAGCTAGACTATTTTCCTTAACTCTGCAAAAATTGCAGTCAAAGGCCTGATAGAAACTAATATTTTTGATGGATAACCTTGGTAAAATGTTTTAGGTGCATTAATTTTAAGTACACAGTTAGATGATTTTTATGTGTCCATACATCCACCCTTGACACTACCATGCAGATCAAGATATAGAGCATTTCTAACACTCTAAAGTTCTTTTATGTTCTTTTCCAGTATAAACCACTACCACTATCCCATCCCAGCCTACCCAGAGGTAACCACTATTCTGAATACTATAATCATTGATTAGATCTGCCAGTTGTTGAACTTTATATAAATGGAATCATGTACAACATACTCAACATGTACTCTTTTGTAACTTACTTATTTCTCTAAAAACAATATCCATGAATATAAATCTTATTGTTGATGTTCCCATTCGTTTTGTGTGTCTTTCTTTATCACTGGTAGTATTCCTTTATATGAATTTACCTCTATTTGTTTGTTCTTTTACATGTTAATAGAAATTTGGGGGTGTTTCCAGTTCGGGGTTATTATGAATAAAGCTGCAACAAACATTCTTTTGAAAATTTTCCTGGGGTAACATACAACTACTCTTACATGTATACCTAGGAGTGAAATTGCTGTGTTACAAGGTAATGTATGTTTTAACACTAGTAGAGCCAGGCAATCTTACAAAGTGGATCTATTATTTTATATTCCTATCAGCAATCTTTGAGAGTTGGTCCACATCCTTTGTCACAATTTGATATTATTAGCCTTTTAAAATTTTTAAATTTATTTTACTATTAGTCATTTTGGTGTGTTTGCGACAATATTCATTGTGATTTTAAAGTGTATTTTCCTGATAACTAATGATGTTGAACATCTTTTCATATGCTTATTGGCCTTTAGATACCCACTTTTGTGAACTGCTTATTTGAATCTTTTATCCAATGTTCTTATTAAGCTTTCAGTCTTTTTTAAATTGATTTGTAATGTTTTATCAGATATACATATTGTAAATATCTTCTTCCACTCCATGGCTTGTCTTTTTATTTTTTGAATACTGTCTTTAATGGGCGCCTGGGTGACTCAGTGGGTTAAAGCCTCTGCCTTCGGGCTTGGGTCATGATCTCAGGGTCCTGGAATCAAGCCCCGCATTGCATTGGGCTCTCTGCTCAGTGGGGAGCCTGCTTCCCGCTCTCCCTCTGCCTGCCTCTCTATCTACTTGTGATCTCTCTCTCTCTCTCTCTCTCTAATAAATAAAATCTTTAAAAAATGGTGTCTTTGATAAGCCGAAATTTTTTATTTTGACGATGTCAATTTATCAAGTTTTATTTTTATGATTAATGATTTTTAAGTCCTGCTTAAGAAATCTTATCTGCCTCAAAGTCATGGAGATATTATACTACATTTTCTTTTAAAAACTTTTTAAGTTTTTCTTTCACGTAGAAGTGTGTTATCCATCTCAAGTTAATTTTTGTGTTGGTGAGAGATAGGAATCATGTCCATTTCTTTTTTGTGTCATGTCTGGTTGCTACAGCACCATTTATTGCAAAGTCTCCTTCAATTGATTTGTATTGGTGTTGTTATAGTGAATCAACTGACTGTAGGAGTAGGTCTACTCTATTGATAGATTTTTCTTTCCTTTCTCCTATGTCATATTCTCTTAATTATTGTGATTTACTAAGTTTGAAAACCAGAAGCCTTTTCCCAAAACTTATTCCTACTCATTTTCTGTGTAATACTTGAATTTGCCTACCAATCATATTTTCCATAGGGAAAAACAGGCATAGGAATCAGGGAGATTTGTCTTTAAAATATAGCTCCATCACCACATGATGGTGATGTGGGGTTGTATAAAAGTTTAAGAAAAACTATCCAAAACTTGGAAATAATACCAAAGGATGGCTGTATGTTATTCTGGAATATTGCTTAATAGTTCTACCCACTGAGAATTTAATTCTCTAGGAGATTTACCTCTGTTTGTCAGTTGCTACTGATTAGAACTAATGTTAACTTATAGATTTTGCCCTCTAGAGATATAAAACCTTTTTGTCTGGTAGAGAAAGCAACTCCAAAAGCTATTGTTTATTTTGACTTGTAGGACATTAACTTGTATGACATTGTAATTTAGCCAACTTATTTCAGCATGCCTCTTGTGACTGCCTAGGTATACTGAGTTTTTCTTTTCTTTTCTTTTTTGTGAACTAGCTTTATTATCTTGCTGGTTTCCTCATTAAAAAGTTAAATAGATCTTAGGGTCACTTGGGTGGCTGAGTCAGTTAATTGTTCAAGTCTTGATTTTGGCTCAGGTCATGATCTCAGGATGTTAGATCAAGGCTCATGTTGTGCTATGTGCTGGGCACGAAACCTGCTTAAGAGTCTCTCTCTCCCTCTCCCATTGCCCCTCCCCCTACATATTTTCCTCTCCCAAAAAAAAGGTTAGATTTTAAAAACATATTCATTCTGTATTTGTATTATAGTCATATATTTAAATTTTAAAAATTATGCTTTGGCAATAATGAGGAATTTAATATTATTCCAAGAAGCTATACAAACTAGGTGACTGGTGATCCCATTATCCAGGATGGAGAATACATAAGTATTTTAGAGGAAGATAATTATTTTTATTTTGGTATATTCTTTTCCATTATGATGGAATGCATGACACAGGTGGAAATCTAGGTTTGAAGACTGCAAGTAGAGGGTTAGTGGAAAAAATTTTGAGCAATTTTGGATTCATCACTATATAGGAGGTGAGAGTGCTATAGTATGAATCTATTAAAAACATCATTCTGAAAACAAACTACTGGGTAGTGGATAAAGAAAAGCAATCAAAGGAAACTATAAAAGAGTGGTAAAACGCAGCCATGACAGCAATTTTAAGGAGTGGTCAACATGCAGATACAACCCAAGGGCAACAGGATGAGAACTGAAGAGAAGCAATTGAACTGAGCAATTAAGAAGTCTTCGGTGACCTAGTAGAAGCACTTTCAGTAGAGAAGTGAATGTAAGTCAGATTTGCTGTGGGTTGAGAGAAAATGAGATATGAGGAAATGGATGCTGTGAGTATGGATTAGTGTTTTAGGAAGTTTGGCTCTAAGGCCTAAATCAGATCACAGTAATTTACTGCTTAAAACTGCTGATGGATTTCCATTATACTTGAAATAAAATTTATTCCTCATCATGAACTACTCGACTCTGTATAATTAGGACTTTACTTATCAGTCCAACTTCTTGGGCCATTCTGCTACTCTCTTTATAATTCAAACTTCTCAAAGTCTTTCCTTTCCTTGTTGTGCCTAGCTTGTTCCTAACTCAGGGCCTTTGCCATTTCCTCTTTCTCGTATACTCACCTTTCAGACTTTAGCAATGCTTGTGCAACAGTAAGGAAGGTATGCTGGTCAGAATTCCCTCTGTGAGGAGTATAGTTAACACCTTTTGGCTGACATATTTTCAAATGTACTCACATTGAGGCTATGTTGACCCTGGGTTGAATCTAGCTGACAATTGAGTACAGAACGGGTACTAGAGCTCGGCTATTACTGCCTAACGCAGGACTCCCCACAACAGGGCCATTTTTGCTCTGGGTCTTCTCATAGGCCCAAGATTTTCTCGTAGTTGCATTGTGCTCTGAAGCTTTTCCTGCCCATTCCTCCTTCCTTCCTGCTTTCCTTTCCCTGTTGTCAGGATAGTATTGTAGTTTGAAGACTCACTTGTCTTATGCTTACCACACCTCTTTCCTTCACAGATGTTTCCTAGTCTCTTTCTGACTGATCCTATCTTGTCATCTCCAATTCAGAGGACCTAAATGGACACAGTGGCAGTCATTTAATATCATAGCTCAAAAGTCACTTTATCATAGACCTTCTCAATATAGTAATCAACCCATGATCAGCTGCTATCTCATTGCCCTGTCTTCTGTCTTCTCTACATACAATTTACCATTGTACCTTTTAAGTTTTTAGACTCATTTTTATATGCCGACTAAAGTAAATTACAGACATTTTGAACATTTCACCTTAAACACTTTAGTTTGCATCTCTAAAAAGGAGAACATTTTCATAAATGGACAAAATACTATTAAAATGCCTGACGAAATTAATAATATCTTTGTAACATCTAAGTCCCTGTCCATATTCAAATTTCTTCAATTTGAATGGAGACATTCAAATTGTTAATGTCTCCTTATATAATGCCTTTTATAGCTACTTTGTCCAAACCATGCCTTAATCTAAGACAAGGCATTCTATCTGGTGTAATGTATTTTAAGTCCCTTTCAATCCATGTCGATCCCTTTTTTCATGCACTGACTTGTTGAAGAATATGGCCAGTCGTCCTATAGAATGTGTTACTTTCTGGATTTGTCTGATTGTTTCCCCATAGTGTCTTTAAAAAAATTTTTTTTGAAAGTGGTTTCCTTATCTCCTACATTTCCTATATATGAGAAATTAGATGTGAAGATTTAACTAAATTCAAATTAAACATTCTTGGTTAAAAGATCTAAGAGGTTAGATTGAGTACTTCATATTGAATTACATAAGCAGACATATACCATCTGGTAATACTCTAATTGTATTAGAGATCATGACCTAAGCCAAAGGCAGAGGCTTTAACCCACTGAGCCACCCAGGTGCCCCCTTTATTTTTTTTTAACCTTGACATTTTTGTTCTTCTTTGGTTTTATTATCATATTTGTTTTCATTGTGAGGGTTTTTCTTTTTAATTGTGGTAAATATATGTATACATTATACTCTTAAAATTATATAATTATATATTATGATCTAATTGGTGATGATAACTTAGACCATTAGATTAGACTGGTAACACCCTGTGGCAAAATTACATTTTCTCCTTGGGGGCCAGAAAATTTGAGCTGTGTGGTATTACTTCAGAAATATATGAAGATATAGTTCTCCATCACAATCAATGATTCTACCATTTTTAATACCATTATCTTAATTCAAACTCCATGCTTTTGTTTGAGTATTTACTTTGCTTAATGTAATCTTTTGCCATAGAGAAATGTCACACAGTAGAATCTGCCAATGTTAACTTATTATATTAGTCTTCTAAGTCTGCCATAATAAAATACCACAGACTTGATGGGTAAACAACAGGAATTTGTTCTCTCACAGTTTTGGAGGCTGGAAATTAAAAAACAAGGTGCCACTTGGATTTCTCTGGAGACCTTTCCTTGGCTTGCACACAGCTTCCTTCTTCCTCGGTCCTCATATAGTCTTTATTCTGTGGGTGTGCACATCCTTTGGGGTTTCTACTTCTTATAAAGACATCACTCCTATTAGATTATAGTCCCACTCTTATGATTTTGTTTAACCTTAATTATTTCTTTTTTTAAAGATTTTATTCATTTATTTGAGAGAGAGAGAGAAAGAGAGACAGAGCATAAGTGGGGGGAGGAAGAGAGGGAGAGGGAGAAGCAGGAACCTCACTCACTTGGCAGGGAGCCTGACTTGGGGCTCTATCCCAAGATCCTGTGATTATGATGTGAGCCGAAGTTAGAAGCTTAACCAACTGAACCATCCAGGTGCCCCAAGACTGGACATTTTAATACCAGAAAATCATAATTATAGAAACGGGACTCATTTGCATAATTGACATGAAAAGAAATCATGAAAATGACTGAAATGAAAGCTGTAAGATATGTTCTAAACATAAAGCAACTGGAAAGAGAAATTTGATAAAATATACTTGAAAGCAGTGACTGGAGAGAAAGAGAATGAGTTTCTTTCCATTTGGAACAGGTCTGACTGCACAATAAACAGGTTTGTTATATTATGAAAAATAAAAATCCCTTGTCCTCTAAGTATTTTGCAAATATTTTTCCTACTTCATTATGTGCTTTCATTTATTTTTTTAAAGATTTATTAAAAAAAAGATTTATTTATTTGAGAGAGAGAGTGGGGGAGCAGAGGGAGAGAATCTTAAGCTGACTCCCTGCTGAGCTCAGAGCCTGATGCAGGGCTAGATCCCACAACCCCAAGGTCATGACCTGAGCTGAAATCAAGAGTCAGATGCTCAACTGACTGAGCCACCCAGGAGCAGCTTCCTTCCTCCCTCCCTCCTTTCCTCCCTTCCTCCCTCCTTCCCTTCCTCCCTTCCTCCCTCCTTCCTCCCTCCCTTCCTCCCTCCTTCCTCCCTCCCTCCCTCCTCCCTTCCTTCCTCCCTTCTTCTCTCCCTCCCTCCCCTTCTTTCTTTCTTTTTAAAGATTTTATTTATTTATTTGACAGAGAGACAGAGACCACAAGTAGGCAGAGAGGCAGGCAGAGAGAGAGGAGGAAGCAGGCTCCCTGCTGAGCAGAGAGCCTGATGCGGGGCTTGATCCTAGGACCCTGAGATCATGACCTGAGCCGAAGGCAGAGGCTTTAACCCACTGAGCCACTCAGGTGCCCCCTTTATTTTTTTTTAACCTTGACATTTTTGTTCTTCATTGGTTTTATTATCATATTTGTTTTCATTGTGAGGGTTTTTTTTTTCTTTACTGTGTATTTTTTTAATTAATTAATTTATTAACATATATTATTTGCCCCAGGGCACATGTCTGTGAATCGTCAGGCTTACACATTTCATAGCACTTACCATAGCACATACCCTCCCCAATGTCCATAACCCAGGCACCGTATCCATACCCCCGCTACCTCCCAGCCACCCTTAGTTTGTTTCGTGAGTTTAGGAGTCTCTTATGGTTTGTCTCCTTCCCCATTCCATCTTGTTTCATTTCTCTCCCCCACCCTTCCACGATTCCCTGCCCTGCCTCTCAAATTCTTAATATCAGAGAGATCATGAGATAATTGTCTTTCTCTGACTGACTTATTTTGCTTAGCATAATAGAGGGTTTTTCTTTTTAATTGTGGTAAATATATGTATACATTATACTCTTAATATTATATAATTATATATTATGCCCTATATCATCTTATGTATTTATAATGTACTTATTTATATAAAAATAAGAGTGAAATACAATATTGGAGTACCCCTGGATTATGCAATCTGGAAGACAACTCTCGAAGTATATACAATGACTGAACTTTCTGTAATCTGTATTATGTTCTCACACTTGGTTTTTGTCTTGAAAAGGAATGGAATTTTAAGTTCAAAATAAATAATGTCCCCTTATAATTTTGAAGTTATTATGTTCTAGAGTCTAATATTTCTGATTAGAAATCTAATGCTAGTTCAATTATTCTTTTATAGGAAAGCAGATTGTCCCTGGAAGCTCACCTATTTTGATGTTCTGAAATGTTTTACTGATATATGCTTCCTTTCATCATTTTAGTTTGCTCAGTACTAGGTGTGTCCTATCAAGCTGAGAACTTATACTGATCTTTTGTTTTTTAAAAATATTTTTTATTTATTTATGAGAAAGAAAGAGAAAGAGAGAAAGCGCATGAGCAGAGGTGAGGGGCAGAGGGAGCGGGAGAAGCAGACTCCTCGCTGAGCAGGGAGCCCAATTCAGGGCTCGATCCCAGGACCCGAGATCATGACCTGAGCTGATGGTAGTCGCTTAACCAACTTAGCCACCAATGTGCCCCTGTACTGATCTTTAGTTTCCTGAAATTTTTCTTCAATTATGTATTTGATATTTTTCTGTCTTTCCTCCATTTGTTGCTGTTTCTGGAATTCCTGTTAGTCATATGATGGGTCTATTGAATTAATCCTCCATTTTTTTCAATTTTTCCATGTTTTTGTCTGAATGCTATAAGTTCTGGAATATTTCAATTAAGTCATTTCATCATTCTACTACATTTTTTACTTTATCAATCATATGTCTATTTTCAACAGTCTTCATTATTATCGGAATATTCCTCTTTCAGAGTATGCTGTTCTTTTAAACAGTATTTTCTCAACTACCTCTTAGGAAGCTTAATATTATTTATTATGAGTTTGTTTTGCTTCCTAAGCCGACTCTGAGTCTTCCTAGTAGTTTTCCTTAGCTTATCATTCGTGCTGTTGATTTTCTTATCTCTGACCGTTTTTGATTCTTCATTCATTTTCAAGAATGGGATTCTAGGGGTGCCTGGGTGGCTCAGTCATTAAGTGGCTGTCGTTGGCTCAGGTCATGATCCCAGGAATCTGGGATGGAGCCCCACATCAGGCTCCCTGCTCGGCAGGAAGCCTGCTTCTCCCTCCCCTACTCCCTATGCTTCTGTTCCCTCTCTCCCTGTCTCTCTCTGTCAAATAAATGAATAAAATATTAAAAAAAAAAAAAGAATGGGATTCTAGATAGATGTGAAGAGAGACAATATTGGGAAGGGGAATCTGGAAGAATTCAAGCACATGGTTTCCTAAAGAGCTTTTAAATTTTGTATTTAGTCCTCTTCTCATTTCTACCCTCTACTGTGCCAGACAACCCTAAGCCTAGGGTCTCTCTGGGACTTTGTCTGGCAGATTGACCCCCTCTGAAGCTTTAGTCACCTGCAAATTCTAAGGAGTTGAAATTTTTTTTTTTTAAGATTTTTAAATTTATTTTAGAGAGAGAGCATGAGCAGGGTAAAGGGCAGATTGAGAAGCATACTCTCCACTGAACAGGGAGCCCGATGTGGTATTCCATCCCAGGACCCTGGGATCATGACCTTAGCAGAAGGCAGATGCTTAACTCTCTGAGCCACCCGGGCAACCCAAGGAGTTGACACTTTGATGATGTTGCATTTGTGAACAGGCTTCCGTGTCTTTTTGATCGTTCAGATGTTTTTTGAAATACATTCTATGTTTACGGTAGCTCTCTAGATCACTTTAGTATTAGAAATTATTTCTCAACTATTGTTTTATTAAGTATTCAGGAGGAAGACTAAACAAATACTAATGCTATTATCTTCTTAAACCACAAGTTCTATCTACTTTGGCTCTGGCTCTGGATTTACTATTTTGATTAAAATAGTAGCAAATACTTTTTAATATCCTATAGAGCAATCTTTGTATTACTATTCTTTTTCACCATTTTGTAACTTATTTTTATGCAACAATTCTTGAGATAATCATTAGAACAAATTTTATTACATTCAAGAAAAAAATGGGGAGGTGCCTTGGTGCTCAGTCTGTTAAGCATTTGCCTTTGGTCATTATCTCAGGTCATAATCTCAGGATCCTGGGATCAAGCCTCTTGTTAGGCTCCCTGCCCAGAGGGGAGTCTGCTTCTCCCTTTCCCTCTGCCCCCCACTCCCAATGCTTGTGTATGCACGCTTGCTCTCTCAAACAAATAAAATAAATAAAATCTTTTTATCTTTTAGAGAGATCTTTTAGAGAGATCTAAAATCTCTCTAAATAAAATCTTTAAAAAAATTTTAAAAATGGAGACTTTTTATTTTGATTATATTAAATTTATAGATAACTTTACGGTATAATCAACATTTTTAAAATACTGAAACTTCCCATCTAGGAGAACAGCTTGTCAATTTATTCAAATCTCTCATCCTTTAGTAGTAAAATGTTGTGATTTTCTACCTACTGATCCTACAGATTTCCTTTTAAGTGTACTTGTAGGAATTTCACATTGCTGTTATTATTTTAGCTTATAATTCCTTGTTGATTTTGCAAATTTTTCTGAAAATCAGCTACTTTACTGAATTCTTTTTTTTAATTCTAATAGTCTGATACTCTTGGATTTTTCCAGGTAATCATATCATCCACACATTATTTTATATATCTCTTTTTCTTGTTTTATTACATCATTGATTAGAATTTCAGAGACACTGTTGATAACTATTTTAACGGTGTTTGTGGTAGAGCTGCAAATCTTGTATCTTTACTAATAGATTATCTGACCCTCAAGTTTTAGCAGAGCAGACCATTTTTCAGTTAGAGATTTCTTTTTCCAGCCTTCCTTGTAGCAAGAGTGAATAACTAATTTTCTCTACTATGCATAAGTGATATATAAACTTTCCTGTCATTCCCTTAGCAGGATATCCTGCTAAAAACATTTTAATATTTAAAAATATATTTTTCCAAATTATTTGCCCACAAAACCCATTCTTCATGAAATGACTATAAACATTCCATAAAATTCTAGTGTTGGAGGTACCAGGTTTAAGAAATACTAACATTTTTTGTCTTTTTTTTTAAAGGGAGATATCTTTTCTTTTTCTTTCTTTCTTTCTTTCTTTCTTTCTTTCTTTCTTTCTTTCTTTCTTTCTTTTAACAGACAGACAGACATGGAGAGAGCACACACAGGGGGAGCAGCAGAGAGGGAGAAGCAGGCTGTCCGCCAAGCAGGGAGCCTGATGTGGGGCTTGATCCCCCGCCAAGCAGGGAGCCTGATGTGGGGCTTGATCCCAGGACCTGGGCTAATGACCCCAGCCCAAGGCAGAGTCTTTTTTTTTTTTTTTTAATTTATTTATTAGAGAGCGAGAGACTGAGAATGAGAGGGGAGAAGGTCAGGGGGAGAAGCGGACTTCCCGCAGAGCCGGGAGCCCGATATGGGACTCGATCCCGGGACTCCGGGATCATGACCCTAGCCGAAGGCAGTCGCTCAACCAACTGAGCCACCCAGGCGCCCCCAAGGCAGAGTCTTAACTGACTGAGCTACCCAGGCATCCCAAGACTAGCATTTTTCAAATATGTCATTCAAGTTAAAAATGTACCTCTACATCTGGTTTACTAATATACATTTTATTAGAAATGGACTTTTAATATTTCCAGCACCTTTTCAGGTACTGAGCTTATCTCCTTAACCTACAATTATGATTAATTAATACAGATTTGTATTTTGAACTATCTTTGCATTTTAAAAATAAACTCTATTTGGTTATAGTGAAATGGTCCTTTAAGACAATACCGACTTGATTTTGCCAACATCTAAAATGTTTGCACATATCTTCACTAACGAACATTAAATATGAGCCTGGCACATAGAATGGTGAACAAGATGCACACTCTCCTCATAGAGCATATAGTGATTTTAAATGCTTTTTAGGATTTTAAATGCTTTTAATGTTTTCTGTGCTAGCTTCATATTAGCTAGAACATTTAAGTTCTTCATCATGCTTTGTTTGAGTTTAAAGCACACGAATTAGCTTTCAGGATTTTTTATGAATTCAAAGTTTTTTTTTTTCTTCTAGTAATCTCTACACCTAACATGGGGCTTGAACTCATGACCCCAAGATCGAGAGTTGCCTGCTCCTCACAAATTTTTAACTCACCCATAACTCTGAGTGGGCTGGATGCCTTTTTATTTTATGACATGGAATTCTGGCATCATCCTATCATTCAATCCTACCTATAGTTACGGACCTAATTCAGTTTTCTTTTTTCAGTCATCTGTTTCCCTTATAAAGTGACTACACCATTTTGATATATTTATTGGCAGCATGAAGCTGTATGAAATATTTTAATAATTTGTACAGCTCCCTTTTATTAATACTTTTTTAAAGATTTTATTTATTTATTTGACAGAGAGAGAAATCACAAGTAGGCAGAGAGGCAGGCAGAGAAAGAGGGGGAAGCAGGCTCCCTGCTGAGCAGAGAGCCCGATGTGGGGCTCGATCCCAGGACCCTGAGATCATGACCTGAGTCGAAGGCAGAGGTTTTACCCCACTGAGCCACCCAGGCACCCCAATACTTTTTTTTAATATTTTATTTATTTATTTGACAGAGAGAGAGAGATCACAAGTAGGCAGAGAGAGAGGGGGAAGCAGGCTCCCCGCCAAGCAGAGAGCCCGATGTGGGGCTCGATCCCAGGAACCTGAGATCATGACCTGAGCCGAAGGCAGAGGCTTTAACCCACTGAGCCACCCAGGTACCCCACTTTTTTTTTTTTTTGGTAATTTTTTAAAAGTAAGTTCTACACCCAATGTGGTTCTTGAACTCACAACCCACAGATGAAGAGTCACATGCTCTACAGACTGAGCCAGCCAGGCATTCGAACCTCCCTTTTAAACTACCGAAAACCTTATTAGTGGCAATATTCCCTTTTCTTTTTGACTCAAAGGTGATTTATAGAAGTACTTTAAAAGGGTAAGTTTTCTATTTGTTTTTTGGGAGCTATCCTTGAACCTTTAATTTTTAGACTTACATCATCACACTAGTCCTACTTTCCAAATTTAGCTCATCCTTCTAGGCCTAACATATAGGCCAAATCCTTCAAGAAGACTTTCTTCTGTCCTATTGTATTCTTTCCCTTCTTTAAACCTATATGTGTGTGTGTGTGTGTGTTTGTATAAACATTTCCTTTATACATATACCATAGGGTTTATTTATCTTCCCCTTTCCCCTGCCTGACCCCTACATTCAGGCTATTTTATTCCTTTATAAGATTTACAGCTTAGTTCAGTGCTTTGTGGGTTTTCACAGCAAGGTTCCATTTACTGCAACAAATATTTATTGAGTACCTATGCATCCGGCTTTGTATTAGGCACTAAGAACAGCATATCCTGCACCTCAAGAAAGCCTAATAGGAGTGATGAACAAGCAAACAAACTACCCAAATGAGCTTCAAGAACTTAGTTTGCAACTTCAGATAACCTAAAGTGCATAAGCAGCTTCTAACACTGGAAAATAAAGGATGAAAGAGAACAAATCCATTCAAGGAGAAAGAGGGGAGCTAAGGGAGGGTTAAGTACCGCTTCACCGTAATTGCCTAATAATCCAACCCACTAATTACACAAATATAATCTACAGCACCTGCCTTAGAATCACTTGGATAGTTTGTAAGGAAAAAAGAATGGGAGAAAGATACATTTAAATCTGCGTTTTAAACAAACTCCCCAAGTACTCAAACCATCCAAGGTTTTAGAATATAACGAAACCAAATTTGTCAGGCCTCATTCCCCAGCTACTCCTTCCTCCTAGATGAGGAGGAGAACTCTGCGGCCATGCCTCTTCTCCCTCCCTTCTCTTCTCAGAGTTGTACGTCTGATCTCCGATCACTCGCCTCAGGTTACAAGCTCCCCAAGTGAGACAAGATCCACCCACCCACCAACCCAATCAACCACGCAAATACCTAAACCCTCGCTCCGCAAAGGATTCGGGGAAACCGCAACCGGCCAATCCAAAGGGCGGGAGGAGGGGCAGCAGAAGACGAGGGAAGGGCCGTTTGTTTGATTGACGCTAAATATGCCCAATGAGAGCAGAGGATTCGTGACGCTTCCGCCTCAATGGGCAGGACATCAACAATGTTAACCAATCCGGCTCAGAAGTGTCTACCTTGTGGGAGGTCCTTGAGGCCGCTGAGGTCGTGGTTGTCTGTTGAACGGCTGTGGAAGTCGTGCTGCCTTGTTAGGGCGTTAAAATCGTTCTTGAGAGGAACGTCTCTGTCCGAAGAGAAAATGAGTTTAGCTCTGAGGTCGGTAATGAGGAGGCCGCAATGCTCTCCACATCCCGCAGGGGGCCCCAGGGCGGGTGTGTGTGGAAGGGAGGTAGTTGGGGCCGAGGCGAGGAAGGGGATGCAGGTTGGGACGAGGGAGAGGAGCCTCCGCCAACCTTCTCGGGCCCGGACCCCTCACCCTAGGGGCCCTGGTGTCTCGCAGGTGATGAGTCCCGTGCATTTTTGTTGAGCTAGTTACTTCTATCAGCGCGTTGGCCTTTGCACCCCCAAAGAGATGGGTTGTTTTAGTTGCGAGGAGGGAGTGAAGTATCGCGATGTTTCTTCTCGCGGTCGTTCTTCGAGAAATCAGGCCAAGAAGCGTCCATCCCTTGGTTCAGCTCCGCCTTCCTGGTCTACGGCCCCACCTCAGCCACAGTGATGCCATCATGCTTAACTATAAATTTTGGAAATAACATAAAACCCCTCCTTGCTCTTACCCTGGGTTCCTCTTTGAAGGTGTAACTGGAGACCCACTTAAATGACTCTAACTGGTAATCTCTCTCTTAGGTTTTTCAAATTTTTTGAGTTTCTTTACCTTTCATTCACTTCCAACTTCTAACCCCCCTGTTGCCCCCAGCGCCATGTGGAAGTTTTACCTCAAAAATAGGTAGTTACGCCTTTCTAAATAGGTGCCATGTTCCGCTAAGAGATTAATGTGGTAGGCTTGCCCGGAAGCAGTTGTAGGTCTGTGGTGGACTTGGTGGTCCAGAGAAAATGACCAAGCTTGTGTGAAGTCCGGTCTCTGGTGAAAAAAGATTTTCCTCAGCTTTATTATACCTCTTCTAATCACTTTCTAATGCTCTCTCGCCTTTTGCTGTAGATTTTTAGAGCAAAACACAAGCAAATGGATGTTTTATTAAAGTCAAGTTTTACATTTTAAAGTTTAATGAAATTGTTTGGTTTCAAAACGTGTTCTCGTACGGATGTTGCAGCCGCATTTGAAATTTTGAAACACCAAGATCAATATCTCTTAAGACATTTCTGACTTTTTAAATAAAATTTCCTTAAAAAAAATTTCCAGGATTTCTGAGAAACTAAATCTAAATTTACAAGTGAGATTTACAAAACCATTGACTCTTCACCTTATATTATAGAAAATTAGCACAAATATACTTTTTTTGGCGTTTAATTTTCGTGGTATATTTAGACAAGTTTAAATTTTGGTTGATTTGTTAATATCAGTGAAGAAATGATAAAGCACTGTTAGAAATGTGTAATCTAAAATAAAAATTAAAAAAAAAACGTGTAATCAAAATCACTTTTAACCTACAATGCCAAAAACTTTGAAAATTGCTATATGCCTTTTTGGTAGTGATTTTGATGACTTATAAATGCTGTCAAAAGTAAACCAAATATATAGTGATCATCAATTACGAATTTTCCTTTGATTTTTTTTAACACAATGGGGTAGAGTAATGTGAATAGTAAGTATGAGTGCTTTGTTTTTTTATTGGTATTTCTGTCATGAAAGTAATGTTTTTTATTCACAGTTCTTATTTCTTCCACATTAATATCATTGAGAATAAATATGAAGCCAGAAGGAAAGAAAGTTAGGTCCTCATTTCTTTTAATAACCTGTAACACTTTTCAATTTTGGAAAGTGCAAATCTATTGCAGCTAGACTATGGAGTGATCAAGGCTTTGACTCATGTAAGGAAAATTTCTTCATTTTTTTCCCCCGAATATTTCCTTCGTAGAAATTTAAAAAATTGTTCATTGGTTAATTTTTTTGTTGTGTTTTGGAATCTTATTTTAATCATCTAGATGCATGGGAGAATTGGATAAAAGTAGACTGAATAGACTTTTTTTTTCTTTTCATAGAAATGAGCTTGTAGTAGACAAAACAAAGAGGAAAAAAAGAAGAGAACTCTCTGAAGAACAGAAACAAGAAATTAAAGATGCTTTTGAACTGTTTGACACAGACAAAGATGAAGCAATAGATTATCATGAATTAAAGGTAATAGTGTATACTTCAAAATGTATATTTTTCTGTTAAAATGATTTGCATTTTTGATAGTTGGTTAACATTTTTAAAGTATTTTAACTAAACTGGTTGTGTAAGTATGAAACCATTTTAGATGTTCACAGTTATATGCTATAATAAAATTAAATAATACTCCTAACATCTTCTTAGAATTTTCCTTTTCACATTATAGAGTGAATAGTATTTTAAATAGAAAAATACATTACTATGGAGGGCCTTATATTTCATTCACATAAAAATAATTCATACTATAGGATTTAAACAGTTCTTACTGTCTTCCCACTAGTTTTTTTTTTTTTTTTGGTGACTCATTCTTTTTTCACATTGTGAGAGTGTTATTTGTCTTTTAATTTGAACTGTTAGTAATACATTCTTTACATACTTTGTTGCAAACAGTATAAGTGATGTCTGATGTTGACACATGCTAATGGGGGAAAATGTCAACCTTAGGGCCTAGAATTATTTATAAAGATGCAAGAGTTTGTTTAGGGTAGTACAGATATCACACTCAGCATAATGAGAAAGGCAACATTTTGGTAGCTCTTTAGCTCTCTTTTTTCACTTTTTTTTTTTTTTTAAAGAAATCCAGCTTTGATCAGTTCTTTATAATGTCTCTTCCATTTGTTAACCAGTGTTATTATCTTGGTTTGGGATCTTATTTCATACCAGGAACTTCCTAAATGGTTTCTCCATTTCTTGTTCACTCTGTAAACTGCCGTTAAATTCATCTTTCTAAGATTCTTTCCTCATACTGTTCATAGTTCATAAACCATTATTGGCTTCTCATTGTACACTGCATAAAGTTCAGATTCCTTTGGTTTGTATTGACTGCTCCCCACACTTTTACTACAGTCTGCTTTTCTCATTTGCTAACTGGTTGTTCCTACCTGAGCTCTTCCTGTTCAGGTAAGGTAAGCTGCTCTATTCACTGTCCTCAAGCCTGTATATTATGGTATCTATTTTAAAGCCAGTCATCCTTTTCTTAGTGCTCTGCTACTTTATTTCGTCCATTCAACAGAGAACAAATGGAACTTTTCCAAGTAGGACTTCTTTAATCAGTATCATGTCTCTTCTTTCTTGTTAATAGTAATAAGAGTCAGGGGCCTGGACTATTTATACTGAATAATCATGCAGAGTCTCAGGATAACTCTTATTTTAATTTTTTTATCTCTTCTCGTATAAATTTTTAATATTTATGCTATGCCCTTTTTTCATTTTGGTTGTTAATCATTTGAGAATAGATAACTTGTTAAAATGATCCGTATAGTAAGTCAGTCCATTGTATAGTATATTTTATAAACGCTTGGTTTGTCCTATAAAAAAGGATATATAAATGAAAAAATTGCTGTTTAACTTCAGTAATGGAGAAAAACTATCACTTTGGTTTTTCAGAGACCTAAAACATGCAAAATAATTAAATGTTTTATTAATGTGCTGACATCCCTCAGTTGTAAAAACTTATTTAAAAATTGAAAGTCACTTCTTTCGAAAGAGTGCTTTATAATTTGCTTTTCCCTTTTATTCCAAAAGGTGGCAATGAGAGCCTTGGGGTTTGATGTAAAAAAAGCTGATGTACTGAAGATTCTTAAAGATTATGACAGAGAAGCCACAGGGAAAATCACCTTTGAAGATTTTAATGAAGTTGGTGTGTATTTTAATAGTCTTTGTAATTAGCACTTATTAGGAAATTATCCGTTAATACTAGTATTTTTTAAATTCTCTGGGTTGTAGAATTTTGTTATTGGACATTGCTGTATAATGTAGTTATATGGGGGTTTGGGAGCACTCTTTTTACTTATTTTAAAGAAGAAAAAATAAGATTTACAGCTTCATTATGGAATTTAGCATTTTGTCTTTTATCCTGAAGATTCTAATCAAGGAACTGTTGTGTAGCTTTTTGTGGAAAGATATCTTCCTAAGTAATGTGTGTTTATATTATGTGATAAAACTAAAAGGGTGATCAAAAATTATTTTCTCAGAGTAAAACAGAAAATTTGGTATCCTTTTGTTTGGAAAATATTTCCTAAGACCATTCTGGTGGTGATTTTTGTTGACAGAGTGGGAGAAGAGAAAACCTGTAGCATTTGTTATCTTTGGCTATAGGTGAAGCACATGTCTTCAGGTTGACAAAGCTTACGAGGGGTTACATATTCAGGTATGACTTGATCTTAGTGGATAAAGTCATCTGTTTAAAGTTGAGGGTGGGGAGAGGATTATAGTAAAGGAGGCACTTGGCAAACTCAAGCAGGAGAAAACATTTTAGAACAACCAACTATGCATTCTGTGTCATAAGTTTAATATGATTGAATTTTCATATAGCTGATTTTAATGAAATAGTTATAGCATATGTCAGGCTTTTTTAGAATAGAAGATTCTGGAAGGCAAGGACTTTGCTATTATGATTTAAATATAGTGCTTAGAATATTATACATAGAATGTATATACAGGGTTTTTTAAATTAAATTTTCTAAAGCAGTAATACTTTATATAGGTCATGATATAAGCATATCATTATTTTTAGATACTTAAAAAATGTAGGAACAAATCTAGTTACATAGAAAACCTTTGTGTAAATATTCAGAAAAAAGCAATATAGAAAGCAAAAAGAAATGGCAGTTTGGAAAAGATAGATTCATATCATTAAGTCATTGGTTTTAAAAAAAAAAAAAGTCATTGGTTTTATTTTTTTTAATCTGAAAACTCAAAATCAAGGTGAGGAAGAGGGAAGTTAAAGAATAAACCTAAAAGAGGAAGAAAGCATGACACAGAAGATCCCTACCTTGTCAACTAGGAATAACTGTTTTGAAAGACAGCTCATCCCTTTGGGGAGCATATTATATTGTTTTCTTCTAATCTGTGGATTTATTTTTGAGCAGAGGGAGGGAGCATCTTTATTCCTTTAGTCTTTCAGTATTGAAACTCTTTTATAGTTAATGATCTTAGTCCAAGTTCTTACTTAGATTGTTGATTTATAGAAACCAGTATTAGAATATAGTGGCAATGATACTGTTAGGAAAGAGTTACAGTTGAGGCACATTTGGTACAATGTAGTGGTTGAGCATGGACATTTTGGAACCAGATTGCCTGGGTTTATATCTTGGTTTTGCCACTTACTAGCTGTTTAACTTGGTCATTTTACTTGTCTGTGTCTTATCTGCAGCTCTAAAATGAGGATAGTTATACTATCTGGTGGATTCTTGGGAGGAATAAATAAGTTAATAAGTAAAGTGCTTATTAAAAAGGGGCCTAGCTATAGAAAGTACTATTGGTGTTTGTTATTATTACTTTTAAAAAAATTTTCTTTGTTTTAGTGCCTACTAATGTAATGATTGTGTATGCATTACCGGAACATAAAAAGAATGGTACTCATGTATTTATATTTTTCTGATTACTTTTTTCATAGTCGTAGGTTATTTTAGGCATTATATCATCATTAATAATTTTAGGCAACACATTATTTCATCGTAAGTAAATACAATTTTTTAAATTTGGATTTTATTAGAAGTTGAAGCCAGAGTCCCATGCCATCTTCACCTTTTCCTGATCCTTTATCTTTTCTATGTTATTAACAGAGCACTGATACTGGGTTCTTTCCAGAATAAATGGGCATGACTAAACTCTGCTCTGACTTTCAAAGATAAAACTTTTGACCAGCTTACCACATGTTTTAGCTATCCTCAGGCTACCTATTGAAAATCTGAGTAGTCAAATAAAAATTTATTACTGTTTAGAAATACATAGTCAAGAACTATGTATTCTCCATTTGTCAATTATTTTTCAATAATAACTGAGCACAAGTGAATGTATATTTTATCCTTTGGAATAAATAACTCCAAACCAGAACACTTGAGTCTTAGTTTTATGTGTTGTCTATTACTATTGAAGGATATTGTTCCACAAATATTTCTGGATGAAGTCTAACACTGAACCAGAATTTTCCCAATGTTAGAAAAAAATATTAAAATATGTTTAATGCAAGTTAAGAATCTAGACAGCTTGAGGTTAATGAGTAGTAACAAAGGTGTTTTAGGAATTGCTCCTTTAAAGACCAAGGATAAGTTAGATGTTTGTACTCGTTTTTGGGGGGCACAAACTAATTATTCCATTGCCTATTTAGAATAGAATATTGTATTACTGTTCTTGCTTTGCTTATTTAACAAACATTTGCTGAATTTTTTGGCATTAGGTACTTTACTGGGTTGAGGGAGGGGAATTAAAATTTACTAAAAGGTTCTTTCAAGGAGCTTACCATTTAAATGTAGGTAATAACAAGCTATAGTGTTCTGTGGTAAATTATAATTTTGTTTAGAGCAGGAGTTGGCAAACTACAGCCCTTAGGCCAAATTCAGCTGTTGCTTCCACACTACCTCATCTTTTATGTTGCTTTTGTGCTGTCATGGCAGAGTTAGTAGTTTATCTTATTTTTTTTTAAAGATTTTATTTATTTGACAGAGGGAGAGATCACAAGTAGGCAGAGAAGGCAGGCAGAGGGAGAGGGGAAAGCAGGCTCCCTGCTGCAAAGAGCCCAATGCAGGGCTTGATCCCAGGACCCTGAGATCATGACCTGAGCTGAAGGCAGAGGCTTCAACCCACTGAGCCATCCAGGCGCCCTGGCAGAGTTAGTAGTTTAGTCAGAGACCTTATACTTTCCACAAAGCCAAAAATATTTACTATCTGGCCTTTTACAAAAACAGAATTGTCAGTGCCGGTCTAGAGCAATTGAAGAAGACTTTGCAGAGGGACTTTTTAATTTAGACCTTTGGGGATGTGAATAGGATTTCATATTAAGGAGAAGACTGTGGGAATGAGTAGCAAAAGATATTGCAGGCAGAGAAAACAGCAACGACAAAGAAAGTAGTATAGTAGAAGTATAGTATGTTTGGGAAACTTAAGGTAGTCTCCTGTTGTCGAGGTTAGGGAAATGAAAGGATAGGATTGGGCCAAATAGGTAGTCTTATATCATATGTAGTGCTTGGCCTTTAGTCAGCACACGATCATTTTCAGTTTCTGAGGAAGAGAAGATGATTTCTTTTAGAAAGGTGACTCTAATGAGAGTATTAAAGATGGGTGAGAGGGAAGAGAGACTGCAGACAGGAAAATAACAGACTCCTATTATGCTGACGGTGTGAGAATGCAAAGAGATACATTTAAGAGTAAAAAATGTAGTATCCTCAGTACTCTGGGAATTAATCACGGTTAGGTTTATGGGATTCAAAATATTCAGACTTCAAATATGGGATATTATCTGTGAATGGTGCTGTTAACTATTTTGAAGTGGGGCATCAACAACTATCTTGGTAATAGTAGGAGGAGTTTGGGTTCTAAAAATGTTCGAGTTTAAAGTAACTTATTTTTGGATAGAGGCCCTCAAAAGACAATGAGAAATCCAGTTGAAACTATATTTCTAGCAGTACTTTTAATGTTTTTTGATAAACTTTTAATGTGGTTTTTTTTTTAATGTGCTGTGTTCTTAACTGAGTATTATAATGTGTAGGGTCTAACTATTTTGAGGAAATATATTTCTGGTGGCATAATTTTTTGAAAATAGAGTTACATGGACAGAAATTTGTGAATTAGATTGAACCCACCTTAACTGTATGTTAGTTGACTTATTTTCATTGGAAAAAAAGCATGTTTCTTATAATTAAATTCTACTCTGTGGAATAGGAATAGAACACGAAGGCATGGAGGAGAGTCACCATTAAGTTACAGTGTTTTAGTTGTCCAGAATGATGGGTATTTATAATTCCCAAGAAAAGTTGTATTCTAAGGCAAAGTATTGATAAAAGATTATATATACACATAAGTCTGAAGTAACTAACACAATTAAAGCACTAGTGGGATAAGAATTTATACATCTTGGAGCCCCATCTGTTCCCCACATCACCCTGTTGCTTCTTTAAGTACATTAATACTTTAAGCAAGCTGCTTTTTTGGTTCACCTGTCATGTAAATTATTTAATTGGTGAAGAAAATTTCTTAACACTTTTTTTTTCCTTGTCCTGCTTTTTTGTTGGGACTAAATTCAAAATAAGTTGAGTATGAGCCATAGAGTTAAGCATGGTATTTTATTTTGGTGTTATGGCTGTATATATGCCAACTCCTTTTTGATTGAATATTTATGAGCTTTGGTGATTTGCATACTTATAGTAATATACTTCAATTAGTTACTTGAAAGACTTTCTTGGTACAATTAATGGATAATAGAAAACTACTAAATATGTATGTGGATGATTTAACATTAACTTAAATAGGTGCTTATCCTAAAAGCTTACTCAAACCAGGGACGGCTGGGTGGCTCAGTTGGTTGAGCAACTGCCTTTGGCTCAGGTCATGATCCCGGCATCTTGGGATCAAGTCCCGCATCGGGCTCCTTGCTCAGCAGGGAGCCTGCTCCTCTCTCTGCCTCTGCCTGCCTCTCTGCCTGCTTGTGTTCTCTCTGTTAAATGAATAAATAAAAAATCTTTAAAAAAAAAAAAAAAAAGCTTACTCAAACCAAACATGATGACATTGCAGTCAAACAATAATAATTTTTTGTGGGCTTGAATTGGTTGGTTTTTTTTGGTTGTTTTTTTTTTTTTTTTTTTTTTTTGGTATTTTTTGGGTGGGGTGCATTAAATTAATTCTAGTACTTTCCATCTACAAACATTTGTGCACGTTTTTAATGATTCTGTAAACCTCACCAGGACTGAGTTATTTTTAATAGCACAGTGAAAGTCATAAATAATTTTTGTTGTAGTGGTAGACTAGCATGTGGAATTACTTCAGAGATGTTTACTTAGATATTCTCAGAATTTGATCTAGTAACTTAAAAACATTTATACCACAGATTTTTACTTTGTGTTATTGTGGCTATTGAGTAAAGACTGCAAATATTGAAAATACTGTTTACTATATTATATATTATTACATTTAGCCTATTAAAATATTATTATTAGTGAAGTCTGGTATTTCTCACTTTTAATTTTAGTTGTCTGAGAGTTATTATCTTCCTGAACAAAATGGGCATGACTTTAGAGAGATCTTTCCAGACCTTTTCTTTTTCTTTTTTTGGGGGGGAGGTGTGGAAGCTTTCTCACTATAATCATTTTCAATCTTTTTGATAACTGCTTTTCATACTTTGGAAAACCAAGAGTTTCCTCAAATCATGAAGATATCAGCAGAATTTTCATCTGTCTGACAATGTATCTTTATCAATGATGGCAGTGCATTTTATTAATTTGTCATGATTTTTTTGTCTTTAAATTGGATTTAATTTGAGTAACAGTAATGTTACTATTAAGTTTAGACACCAGACATTTTATCTAATTAGTCTTAATTGTTTTGTTGGTATATCATCTCTACAACTAAGTTACAAACTCCTAGACTTTTATGCTTGCTGTCAGTGGAGCCTAGTACAATTCTTGATAATAGTAGACCTTAAATAAATATGGTATATAATCCTTTTTATTTTGCCTCCATGTGAGATAGTTTTACTTACTCTCATAATAGGATGAGTTGTTGATAACATAAAGATTAAATTTTAAAATACAGATTTGGTTTTTCTAATTCCAGGTTTATCTTTTTGGGTTTTGGGGCTCTGATTTGGCAGTTTATTTACAAACTAAATGTTGAAAGATTCACAACTTTAATTCTCATCTAACACTTGATTGATTTCACAAATGAATGCGTTTATGATTATAAAGTGTTTTTAAATTTTTTTAAATTTCTCTTAACTGTAGTGACAGACTGGATATTGGAAAGAGATCCACATGAAGAAATATTAAAGGCATTTAAACTATTTGATGATGATGATTCAGGTAAAATAAGCTTGAGGAATTTGCGACGTGTTGCCAGAGAATTGGGTGAAAACATGAGTGATGAAGAACTTCGGGCTATGATAGAAGAATTTGATAAAGATGGTGATGGAGAAAGTAAGTTTTGAGTAAAACACACATTCCAGGTATTATTCCTAATGTATGCATATAGTACATTTTTCTGAAATCAAATGATTTTCAAGACCCATTACAGACTATCTCTGTTTGATATAATTATTGTTCATCCTGTAATGTGCTTTTTGCATAACCATTTCACATAATTTAATTCAGAATGATGCAGACCTTTTAAAACTAGCTACAGTGTTTATAATAAGAGTTTCCACACTTCCAAGAATTTACTTTACTTTGAGGATGAAGCATCACCAAAATTTGAGCTACTCAGTAAAATATCCTCTTTTAATGCTTTCTTACTTAACCTGCATGTGCTTCTAAACTGTAACTAAGTTCTATTGGTTCTACCCTTTAAAAGTTTCGAATCCTTTTTTATATCTTTATTTATTGCTGCTGCCCTAGTTCAGGCCCTAATTTCTTTGTAGGAATGTTATAGCCTCATTCATTATTTGCCTGAATGCATGCTAGATATTGTGCCTTATGTGCTAACTGGTGCTACACAATGAAGAAGGCAGATGTGGTTTCTTTAGCTTCCTAATTGCCCTTTATACCTATGAGCCTCTATCCTCTAATCTATTGATAACTTTCTTTTCCTAAAGTACAGGTTTGATGATGTCATTCCCCTCTTCAAATGCTGAGTGATTCTTCATTGCCTACAGAGTAAATTTCGAAGCTTTCTAAGATATGTTCTGCCCTGACTAGTTTTATTTCCCACTGCGGTCTTCCACTTTTCTGCTTTAACCTTCACCTCGCATACATATATACCTTGTCCAAATACACTCTTTCCTGGAAACACTTTTTTATGCTGTGCCTTTTTCATCGTGCCATTCCTTAATCCTAGAAGGTTCTCTAATTGCCAGTTTCTGTCTGCTGATATGTTAGTCTTTCTGGTACAGTTTTTTTGTTTGTTTGTTTGTTTTTTAAGATTTTATTTACAGACAATGAGAGCAGGAACAGGGAGAGGGGTAAAGGGAGAGGGATAGGGAGAAGCAGATTCTCTTGCTGAGCAGGGAACCTGATGTGGGGCTTGATCCCAGGACCACAGGATCATGACCTGAGCTGAAGGCAGATGCATATCCAATTCAGCCACCCAGGTGTCCCTCTCTGGTACATTTTATTTTATTTATTTATTTTTAAAGATTTTTATTTATTTATTTGACAGAGAGAGAGAGAGAGAGAGATCACAAGTAGGCAGAGAGGCAGGCAGAGAGAGAGAGGGGGAGGCAGGCTTCCTGCCGAGCAGAGAGCCCAATGCGGGGCTTGATCCCATGACTCTGAGATGGTGACCTGAGCCGAAGGCAGAGGCCTTAACTCACTGAGCCACCCAGGCACCCTCTCTCTGGTACATTTTAAACTCCATCTTTTTCTCAAAACCCTTCCCTAGTGTTCTCTGATGAATTATGAGAATTTCATTTAGAGGAGCAAAGTATTTTGACACTTTTATACAATACCTTCTGTTAGTTACATGTGTATCTTTCCAGTATATTGTAAGTCCCTTAAGAGCAATATGGAATCATAGTGTGAAAGGCCTAAGGCTTTGTAGTCATACAGATCTGGGTTTGAATTGGATCTCTACCACTTACGTAGTTGCTATGTAATGTCATGTTTTCAATGTTTTCTGAGTCTTGGTTTCCCATTTATTAAAATGAGAAGGGTGATACCTTACAAGATGGTTTTAAGTATTAAAGGAAGATATTTGAAGGTCCATAGCATTAAATGAAAGCTTGTTGTCTTTTTTTTTGTATCTTTACTCATCTTTATATTCTCCTGCATTTTCTTTTTTTTAAATTTTAAATTTAAATTTTATTTTATTTTTAAAGATTTTATTCATTCATTTGAGAGAGAGAGAGAGAGAGAGACAGAGCATAAGCAAGGAGAGAGGTAGAGGAAGAAGCATACTCCCCACTGAGGCAGGAGCCTGATGTGGGACTCGATCCTAGGACCTGGAGATCATGACTTGAGCCAAAGGCATATACTTAACCATCTGAGCCACCCAGTCACCTCTCCCCTGCATTTTCTTGAACATAATGAGTGCTCTGATGTTTATTGACTTAGAGCCCTAAGGAGAAGTGTGTGTTACAGTAGTTATATGTTGATACTGTATCAACTATACATATATACATAAATATATACATGACACATACATTACTGGAAATATTGGAAATACTGGCATGTTTTAATAAGGAGGCAAGATAGTATCAAATACCTATTCGGGTTTCTAGATTGTCCTTTAGCACTGTACATTATTATACTTTATCAATATATTTATGTAGATATTATTTGAGCATTATGAAACTCTAATATTAGTTCTTTGAAGGATATTGATAGATTTATTTATATTTTAAAACAAATTTAAATGATTTCTTGAGCTCTCACACTAATATTTGGATTTAGTATCCATTGCCTTCATATTTTAAAAATTTTTGTATCTTCCCCAGCTGTTGGCTGTTACCCTAAACTAGCTTTAAAGCAACTCTGTTCTGTAAGGGTACTATCTTCAGTGGCATAGAGAATCTTGGTATGTCTATTTAATAAATCTTTAGTAATGGTTACTACATGTGTCAAAAGATAGTTATTTTCTTTTCCTCTACTATGCACGTGCAAGTTAGATTTTGGTTATTACTTTCATTTGACACTAGATGAAAATAACAATTAGGAAGCTGCCTCTTAAATTCAAACTTGATGTGAAACTTTGCCTAGAAAATGTGTCCATTTCTTGCATCCCTTTTAGTCTGCTCTGTTTGCTGCTTTTGAATCTCAAGAGTTCACGCCTGTGCTCCATTGTTTGAAGATTTTAGTGCATCCTTAAAACATTTCTTTGGTTCTCAGTGCTTGCTTTAAGTCACCATACAACAGTTGCTTGGGCATCCTGCTGTCATTTATTCAAATGACTAATAGGCAAATAACATTTTTTCCCTTTTTTCCAAGAGATTGATGACAAATAAAATACAGTAATGCGTTGTCTTTTATTGTTAAGATTTGTCTTTTTTGGAGGGGGAGGGGTGTATTTTTATATTAAATTCATCCAATGTAGTAGTTTCCAATATGGGATGTGAGTTTCTGGGTTGGGGGCTTTCTGAAGTATTGCATGCAATTTGGATGTATGCATCAAATATTGTCTGTAGACTATATGAATAATAGTATTGCACATGCAAACATAAACTGCTGTTATATCTGTAAATACATTGCAATTGATAAAAATACTTACTATTCAGAATTCATAGTAGCTATTTGACATTGTCTAGTTCTCAAACAAGGTATGCTAAGTATGACTCTTATTATGTCAAGTCCAGGAAATTGTTGTTGAAAGACATTTTCATACTCAGAAACAATGAGAACTATAATCCATTAGTCTGGTTTTGGGTACTGCCTTATTAACTTATATGGGTCTCTGCAGCTGTATGAAAAACTGCTCATTTTTGAGAAAGTACAAGTTAGGTTTTACAATAGCTTGTTAATTTGGGCTCTTTGGGCTGCCGTTTTGTTTAGATATAACTTGTTTTATTTGGATGTGTTAAACTAGTAAAGATCACAGTACTTTTGCTGGGTTTTTTTGTGCACTTTAGTAATTCTGTCTTTATGAATTTTTACACTTCAATATTTAGGAGCAATGAAAAAATATTTTTAATTGTGTATATAGAATAATAAAATGGTAAAGGAGGAGTTACAGAAAAAGCAGATATAATGCAAAATATATCTAGAGCTGTGGTAATGATACAGAAAGAGTCCCTTCCCCATTATTGCTCCCAAGATATATAAAACACAGTAAATCTTTTTAGAAAAATGAAAGCAATGTTTAAAAACCTGAAGTATAAATAAAATCTTTAAAAAAGGTTGGGGAAGCACCTGGGTAGCTCAGTCAGTTAAGCATCTGCCTTTAACTCAGGTCATGATCCTGGGGTCCTGGGATTGAGCCCTTTGTCAGGCTCCCTGGGAGTCTGCTTTTTCCCTCTCACTCTGCCCACCACCACCCATGCATACCCACTCACACATGCGCTCTCTCTCTCAAGCAAATAAAGCTTTAAAAAAAAAAACAACCCAAAGGGGACCATTTTTAAATAATGATGAATATTAACACTTATTTAGCAGTTATGTTAAGATTCTGTGGTTAGCATGTAACATTGTATATTACATTATTTAATTTTCATAATAGCTTTTGTGAAGTAAATGCAGTACTATCTCTATTAATGCATGGGATAGATGCAAAAATAGGTCAGGAAACTAAAGCTCAGAGATTAATAATCTGTCCGTGCTTTTATCCATACCACTATATTGCCTTTTAGGCTAAAAAGTAAAATATTAATTAGGTTTGAGAGAGACCTCGTGCACACATGTGCATGAGTGGTGACTCATGGGAATGGTTCCCCCCGCCCCCCAACTGAGCAGGGAGCCTGACTCAGGAATTGATCCTAGAACCCTGAGATATGACCTGACCCAAAGGCAGAGGCTCAACCAACTGAGCCACCCAGGTGCCTCCATTTCTTTAAATTCTTTATTTAAAAGATTATGTAGGGGCACCTGGGTGGCTCAGAGGGTTAAAGCCTCTGCCTTCAGCTCAGGTCATGATCTCAGTCAGGGTCCTGGGATCGAGCCCTGCATTGGACTCTCTGCTCAGTGGGGAGCCTGCTTCCCCCTCTCCTTCTGCCTGCCTCTCTGCCTACTTGTGATCTCTCTCTGTCAAATAAATAAATAAAATCTTTAAAAAAAAATAAAAACAAAAAATAAAAGACATGTAATAGAATTTACCCTATGAAATGATTGATTTATGAAAATTTTGCTTAAAAAGGCAGAGTAGAGCAAAATGAAGTGCTGTATTTGTTTGATTCAATAAATATTTTATCAGGTGCCTATTTAAAGGTAGGCATTATACTAGATTTATTAGATATAGAACCTGAGATATTATTGATAGAGAAGGAAAGGTTCAAAGGCATACAGATTTTCTTAATTTTCTGCAAGGCTCACTGGTACTAGAGGAGCTAATTTACTTTCCTTAGCCTCCTTCCCTTCAGCTTTCCACTTTTTTGGATATAAATATTCTGTTTTAGGCTATGGAAATTATGGAATAGTTTAAAATATATTTAAATGCTATAATACTATAAAGTGTTCATAAATATAACAAAAATTAACTCTTGTGGTTTTAAAACTATATGAAAATTAATTTTGAAATTTGTTAAAATTTTGTAGATGAGAGAAAAATTTAGGTTTTTAAGGAACAAATCATACAAATAATATTTTCTAGATTTTGAGTAATTTGATCATACCTTTATTATGCTATTAAAGTAATTTATAGTCAGATTATTCTAAGGTTTCTTTAATCATGTTGTTTTTCTTAAGAAGTTACTCTTATTTCTCGTTTTGGTCTAGATACCTCAGTCTAGATTGACTGAGTCACAGGTTCTTAAATGTGAAAGTGTATAATGATGAAATTATTTCAACTTTTATATGTATAGATGTATTTTTTCTTTTTTAAACTGGGAGAGAAAGGGGTCATAGCTTTCATAATATGTTGAAACATGTTTTTAAGTGAAAAAATTAAAGGTCACTTTACAATTTATAAGATCATTTCAAGTAATACAGGTTATATATTCTGTTTTACTCTGTCATAGTGTCTTATAGATGCTTAATATTGAAATACATGGATTCATGGTTCACTATCAGCTCTGGACATCTCATTTTTAACTCCTTGGAGTTTAATTTCACACTATTTTTTTTTTAACTATATTGCTGATGGTCTCCTACCTTAGCTTTCTTTCCACCTATTGTTAAATCATATGTTTTTATTTTAAAGCCCACGTCAAGATTTATTCTTACCTAAATTTTTCTCAGAAGAATTTTTCCCATTAAGATGGAATGTTTTTCAACACAGATAGGTGGTTTTGTTTTAATAATAGATAATGTTTTGTGTTACACAGCAGTTGTTCTCTGTTTCACTTGTGAAACATGACTTACATAATTTATTGAAACTGATTTTTTTGTGTGGCTTCTGAAGCCAGTATACTTTTTTCATTTCTGATGTACGTATTTTATCTTCTCAGCATTTTTTAATTGGTTAATTTTTGTGTAACTTTTCATTATGAATCTTCTCAAACATAGAAGAAAAATGTTAGTTTAGTACAATGAACACCTTTATACCTTCTACCTGGATTCAGTAATTAACATTTTACTGTATTTGCTTTGTCTGTAGAGTGTATATTTTTATTCTAGATCATTTGAAAAATATATCATGAACTTGACCTCCCTTACATTTTAGCATGCCTCTGCTAAGAATAAAGATATTATCTTTCATAATTGTGATACTATTGTTACTGCTAAGAAAGCTAAAAATAATTTTATAATATCACCTAATATCTTCACTTAAGTTTCAAGATACTGTAGAACAGGAACCTTGGTGTCTGTTTATTATCAAGTAGAAACTATCTAAAAGATAATATCATAGTTCAGTATTTTCAGATGAAAAGATTGAGACACAGAGCTGTTCTGTACCAGATTAATAACTGAAATCCAGGTCTCTTTTTCTCATTACAGTGTTCTTATTTCCATTATCAAAATGATCATTCATAACTTGTGCTTTGTTAACGTATGTGTTAAATTTTGAAGCCCATGAAGTCACCTTTTTTACAAAAAGGAAGCATTCTTTTTTGAACATTTCTGTTGATAATTTTTGTGTATGTGTATGTATTGATTTTAAAAATTATATTTAATAAGATTAACCTCTCTCTAGGTTGCTTTCTTAAAAATTGGGTTTATAAACTGGAAGTTCTTACTCAATTTTATTTATAGTTTTGGTGAACTAACAATTTGTCTTTATGAGTAATTCTTTGTATATTTACATATAATCACTGTATTGCCTTGCTAATTAAGATTAAATTTGTATCTTTTAAAATTATTATTTCTCTAGATATTTTTGTGGTTTGTTGACCTGGTTTCACCTTTTTTTCTTTAGTAGGCTTTTAAATATATAAAAGTTCAAAAAACAACAATTTGACTTTTTAAAAAATTTTAACGTATTTTCCTTTAGAATTCTAATATACATGCATGATAGATTTAATAAGCTTAGTTATAAAGGAAGGGCTTACTAAATGAACTATTAGGATAAAGATTACAAAGGATTTAATTTAAATTAAAAATATCAAGCTTTAAAACTATTTGTGCAAGTGTATATAATATTATGGTTATGATGAACTTTTTTGTAACTTAATATTTTCCAATAATTAATATTAGAGAATACTAATTTATATTGTTTACCACATGTTATGTATTTTTGTATTCATGAGGTTCTACTTAATAAACGTGATCAACTTCATATCAAAAAGTAAAAGAAAAACAGTATGGGTGTATTAACAATTTTGTATAATATAAAATTTAAAGATACTTAGTATAAAATACTAGTATTGTTCTGAGAAAAATTTTTATTTCTGACTTACATTTTCTTTCTTACCACAGTAAATCAAGAGGAGTTCATTGCTATTATGACTGGTGACATTTAAAGAATTACAAGGATAAACACTAAGAATGTTGCAGTTATCATCTTACATTCTATTTTTGTGCCTGGAGCCATGTTAAAAAAAAACAAAAAAACTTAGTTCTTTTTTTCCAAAAGGACCAAAACTAAGTGTCTTATGTATTCATATTTTACTATTGTTACGTTTCTTTGTATGAACAGTATTGTTAGCACTCTAATAGTTTAGCTTTGTATTTATACTATAGCTTTTATATATATATAAAGTTTAAAAAATTAAATCATGTACACATTCTCTGAAAGTTTTTTATTCATCACCAGTAGTCACTTTTGTTTTGATGCACGTGTTATAGACTTTCCATTAATAAATGTTTATTTTAGTAGTATTTTAAAGTATGGTAAATTTTCTGTATATCTATAAATACTCAATTGTATCTTTCTTAAATCTTTTCTATTTATACTACTAGTTTCAGAAACAAAAATTGAAATACAAATAGCAATAGAATAGCACACTTTTCCTTTAAAAGTTTGACATTTTATGTTTCAGTACAAGACGGTGACTCACAAGCATAATTCCTTTTTTTAAGAGTCATGCCTTCCAGTTTGGAAGGAAAAAATGTTGTGCATATAGACCCATTTATCCTCATGTATTATGTTCTATAGCATTTCTGGTGTCTTAATATAAGTTATGACAGTTAAATCTGGATATTTCCCTCTTAAACTAATTGAGTACAGTTTGAATCATCTGATTTTTTGACAAAGTTAAAAATTTAAATTTTGGAATTTTGATCTGTTATGATAATTATCTCTCAATTAAACGTCACAATGATGAAAATAGAAAACTAAGCCACAGAAATCATTTAAGATTGTTTTACCTGTATAAAGGAACGTTCTGTGATTAACAGGAAACAGTAGAGACCGACTTTTCCAGGTATTTGATGGGCTCTTCTGCCTTATAGAAATGTATGTTAGTGGGGAGACAAGTGGTTTTGTGAGATAGATTATAGAAAATTGGTACCTATACTGATCCTTCACCAATAATCTGGTTCCTCATGGTGTGGGCTTTCTGGAAGAAAGTTGTCTATTTCAGTGATCTTTCTTTAGATTTCTTATTTTAAATTTACAGTAATAATTTGAGGCACTTGAAATATGAGCTTCTAGAGTATTACATAAAGAGTTACTAGAAATTTAACAAACAAATCAATAGGGAATAATAGTGGTGACATTCCAAATAGTTAACTAGAAAGTAAGTTAATTGCTCATCATACTAAAATTTAATTTTGATTATGAAATCAGTGCTCACAATAGTAACAATATCCAGGGCAACAAATATTCTTTGAAATTAAAAATTTTTTATCACTCTTACTGTTGAATTGGCTTCTATGTCTTGATCACAAAATATGTTGATTTCCAGGAAATTAAAGAATAAAGAAAGTGAAGAATAAAACATAAAAGTAAATCTAGGCTTGCTTGTCTTCTCCCACTTTATTGGAATCAATAATCCAAGCTACTTTTGTCACAGTGATAACTTCTTTTTATTCTTTATATAAATACTTATTCCTTGGGATACCAGCAATTTTGTTTCTTCTCTTCTTACCATGGACCAAGGGAAGAGTGGTCACCTCATTTCTTCGTATTGTGGAAGCTTTCACCTGCAGAAGGGTATGAATAATTTTTTTCAGTGTTAATAATCAGTATCCGTAGAGTTGAAAAGCCAGTAAAATAGCTAGGAAAGATGGCATTAAGAAAAAAGTCAATTTGCTTTAACAGAGGTAAGAGGAGGTGGATATTAGTCTTATTTATCATTATAGTCACATTTCATGCAATGGCATTTCATGATATAAGAAAATAATTTGAGAGGCGCCTGGGTGGCTCAGTGGGTTAAAGCCTCTGCCTTCTGCTCAGGTTGTGGTCTTAGTGTCCTGGGATCGAGCCCTGCATCGGGCTTTCTGCTCAGCAGGGAGCCTGCTTCCCCTTCTCTCTCTGTCTGCCTCTCTGCCTACTTGTGATCTCTCTCTGTCAAATAAGTAAAAAAAATAAAAAAGAGAATGATTTGTTTTTTGCCAAACTTGCCTAGTTCATTACTGTTCTGGTGTCCTGGTAACCTTTGATAGTTTGGGATTTGTCAGCTAAGATCTTTTCCTTTGTTACAAGCCAAGAAACCCTATTCTCTAAAGAACCTATGTGCCCATTATGGAAGACTTTCATTTTTTTTTTAAATTAACATATAATGTGTTATTTGCTTCAGGGGTACAGGTCTGTGAATCATTAGTCTTAAACATTTCATAACACGTACCCTCCCCATTGTCCATAACCCAGCCACCCTATCCCTCCCCTCTCACCCTACAGCAACCCTCAGTTTGTTTCCTGAGTTAAGAGTCTCTTATGGTTTGTCTGCCTCCCTGTCCCATCTTGTTTCATTTTTTCCCTCCCTACCCTCCACGACACCCCCGCCCTGCCTCTCAGATTCCTCATATCAGAAAGATCATATGATAATTGTTTTTTCAGATTTATTACTTATTTCGCTTAGCATAATACCCTCTAGTTCCATCCACATGGTTGCAAATGGCAAGATTTCAGTTTTTTGATGGCTGCATAGTATTCCATTGTATGTGTATACCACATCTTTATCCATTCATCTGTTGATGGACATCTAGATTCTGTCCATAGTTTGGCTATTGTGGACCTTGCTGCTATAAACATTGGGTGCATGTACCCCTTCGGATCACTACATTTGTATCTTTTTTTTTTTACTACATTTGTATCTTTAGGATAAATACCCAGTAGTGCGATTGCTGGGTCATCGGGTAGTTCTATCTTCAACTTTTTGAGGAACCTCCATACTGCTTTCTAGAGTGGCTGCACCAGCTTGCATTCCCAACAATGTAGGAGGGTTCCCCTTTCTCTGCATCCTTGCCAACACCTGTTGTTTCCTGACTTGTTAATTTTAACCATTCTGACTGGTGTGAAGTGGAATCTCACTGTGGTTTTGATTTGTATTTCCCTGATGCCAAGTGATGTTGGGCACTTTTTCATGTCAAGAATTTCATATTTAGTTGATGTGTTGATGTGCCCATGTCAATGGCCTTACATTAGCAAACACCATAAGTAGATTATCCAGTTGAGTGGCAAATGACCTCAACTTAATAAGCCATCTCTCTGATGCTAGTTCTTGGAAGTACATTTTCTTGAGGATTTACTAGTGATGTGTTTGTGATAAAGATTATTTATAGTGTTGCGAATTGCGAAGAAGGCAAAATAATTTTTTAAATCACTTTAAATAAATTTATATAAGTAATATATAAAGACCTTATGGGGTGCCTGGGTGGCTCAGTGGGTTAAGAGAGGCTCAGTGGGTTAAGAGACAGTGCTCACAGAGACAGTGCTCCTAGTTACCAGTAATCTGCATGCAGGGGCCTATGCATGCCTTGGTAAGGAGTGATAGGAGTTCTGAGGGGAAAGGTGAGATAGCAGAGGCCTGGGATCAAGACCAGGGGGTCTTGATCTCTCTCTCTCTCTCTCTCTCAAATAAATAAAATCTAAAAATAAATAATAAAAAAATTAAGACCTTATTTAAAATAAAGGCCAAAAATAAACCCCTATCCTATTGCCACCCCTCTCTGAATACTATCAATGTCAGATTTCAGACAGATGGAGGAGTACAACTAGATGTTATAATAGTATAGTATGAGGAATAGGTTAATCTGATACTAGAGAACAAAAAATTCAGAAAGAGAACACTGAGAATTAACTATAGGAAGCAAGTACCACTCCTAAAAGAAGTTAGTGGTTACCAAAAACTAGAAGCTTTGAGGAAAGGTCCTTTGGAGCAGAGACTTGAGTACATTTGAGGAGAGGGTACTGCTAGCTAATATTGATGGGGAGTGATAAGAAGCTGGAGATTGGAACCAAGTGTAGTAGGTGGAATGAAGAATTTTTGCCCTGGGGAAGTTGATAGGAACAATAAGCAAGCAGGAAATACTAAGATTCCTCTTCAACCTTTCAGTTTCACTCTTCTAGTCCTCTGTTCGTGGAGCCTAACAAAAATTCAGCTAGCAAAAGAGAAATGTAGTTTGTACAGTTTTAACCCCCAAATTATGCTGTTGAGTATAGACTAGTGGTTAGGAGCTATGGGGAAAAAGATAGCTTAATAACTAGCACAGTTGGCCATATATTATTTCACTGGAACAAGTTATTAGAGCGTGTAGGGGGTTGGAGGAGACTATTATTAATATTGGGACAAATAGATATTCAGAACTGTCCTAGGCAAAGGAAATAGGGTTACCTGATCTCTGAGAATAGTTACCACTGTTACTTTAGAGAAGATTATTTCTGTTTTCTTTTGCACTTAGAGGAAAGTATAGCAATATTTTTTTCACATGAATATTGTATGCTGTGTAGCTAAGTTTTATAAAGGAAATGTCTTTTTTTTTTTTAAGATTTTATTTATTTATTTGACAGAGAGAGGTCACAAGTAGGTAGAGAGGCAGACAGAGAGAGAGGGGGAAGCAGGCTCCCCGCTGAGCAGAGAGCCTGATGCGGGGCTCGATCCCAGGACCCTGAGATCATGACCCGAGCGGAAGGCAGTGGCTTTAACCCACTGAGCCACCCAGGCGCCCCAAAGGAAATGTCTTTTTAAAAATTTAGTAATAAGTGTTGCTGGGTTCCAGGTGCACACATAGATATATATGAATTTTAATCTTAATAACCTTCTGGGGTGAATACTGTTGGATTGACTTTTTTCCCACACAAGCAAACCAAAAGCTTTGGGCACCTGGGTGGCTCAGTCATTAAGCATCTGCCTTCAGCTCAGGTTATGATCCTAGGGTCCTGGGATAGAGTCCCACATGGGCTCCCTGCTCTGCTGGGAAGCCTGCTTCTCCCTCTCCTCTTGATTGTGTTCTCTTCTCTTCTCTCTCTCTTTTTCTCTCTCTCCCTCTCTTCTCTGTCAAATAAATAAAATCTTAAAAAACAACAAAAACAAAAAACCCAAAACTTAGAGGGTTTAGGTTACTTGTTCCAGGTAACAGGAATTGGAATTTGATCCTAAGCTTTCTGACTGCAGAGCCTACCCATAACCACTAGATTATACTGTCTCCTTACAGTGACTTTTACAGACTGTCTCAAGGTGTAAAGGATCAGAACTTTAAAAGATAAAATCTGGAATTCAGAACCTCACCAGCAAAAGCATTGATTAAACTTTTATGCTTAATCTAGCATGGCATTCATGTGTTATTCCATGTGAATTGGTGTTTGGTGCCAGACCTCTGGAAGCTAATAATCTTAGTCTATAGTTACGGGGGCAACACTGAAAAACTAGATGTTTGGGGAAGAAATATATGAAATGAAAATACAGTATCAAGCAAATACTGAGAAAGTACATGTTGAAGAGTGAAGACTCAAAAGATTGTTATTTTGACAGTAAAATTTAGGAAAACTTTTTTTTTTTTTCAAATTTACCTTTGATTTTTTTTTTTTTTTTTTTGCAGGGGTGGGATTGCTTGAATGAAGAGAAAACTTAAAATTCTTAGTGGGAAATGGAAGGAATCTTGGGTTAGGAGTATGGTTGGTAAGAGGTTATGTGGGATGGTCTTTGAGGCATTAAGCTGGAGAGGAGGACGGTTTATGGGTCAGGACCTGATATTATAAAGCAAAGCTCTGCTAGGTCTTAGTGAAAATGTACTGACGAAAGAAGGGGTCAGTAAATGTTATTTTAATAGTAGAATGATGAAATGTTCAGTGTTTGGGTTGCAAGCAGAAATTCTTGGAATGAAATATGAATAACATCTGGATGACATCTTAGGTCTTGGAGATCTTGGTTAATTAAGCATCCTAAGTTTGTCCATATTCAGTTGAAATAGGTAATTTGTTTACATTCGCTGATTCTGTGTTCAGTCATCTGTTGTCCTGTATGTAGTTCAAACATTCATTGAAAGCTTCATCCAACACTGAAATATAGAACTAGTTAAATTTATGAAGTTAATATAAATAATATATGAAGTTAAATATAAAACTAGTGAAACCAAATCCTGGATTTATCTGAGATAATATATTTATGTTAGAGTTACCCTATGAGGTGTACTCTCAATATTAAGTGAATTATTAATAATATCTTATTGCCTACAAAAACCCAAATTATCCTTTTTGTCAGAACTCTGGAAACCTGGATGTCTTGTGCTAATCTGAGACTATGTAAGATATTTTTTCATTATATGATAATTTTAGGAAGATTACTGACATTTTATAGAATCAAGGATCAGCAGGGTTACTTCCATTTTATACTTAATTAAAAATATTTTAAAGTGGGTTTTTATTCTATAATGAAAGAAATAAGGATACTTAATGGAATCCCTGGAGTCCGACATTTCTACTTTTAATATGCTTTAACATTTGTCCAACACACCACTGTGTTCTCTGAAAAGAGCGATCATTTTCACTGTATGGCATTACGATAGACTGTATATCCCCAAGGTCTTCCAAAAGGTCCATGTAAGCCTGACAGCTAGGAAATGTGTACTGTTGTAGAACATAAATTCTGGCAACTTACTGATGCAGGCCTACCCCTGATGGATGGCTCTTTAGAGTAAAAATCACTCAACATACTCAGCTAAATGCTAAGTAATAAAAATATTTCCAAATCATATTCCTTATCATTGAGGACCTCCTTAAATTTAACAGCAGGCTAAAGATTTGGGATTAGCCTACTGAGGAGCAATCTTTCATTAGAAAATATGCATTTGCTTGTCTTGAAAGTTCATGCATTTAAAGTCCCTGCCAAGCAGATAGACTTAACCATACTTTCAGTAAGAACTACATTTTCCTTTTTCATTTTCCATTAAGATAAAATGTTCAGTTAAATCTGAAATAGCTCACCCCAAACTAAACTTTCCAGGGGATCTTTTCTATACTGGTCTTGCTGAGAGATAATTGTTGTTAATCTAAGTCCTAAGGAATGGTTGGACATTACTCAACATTAGCAATAAAAACAAAATAATTCCTTCCAAGGAAAAAAAGCAAGATTTACGTTTTAAAATTTTTCTTTATGAAAGAAATCTTCAAATCTAATTGGTTGGTCACACTGATATTGTAAAGATTAAAAGATAAGAACTAGGAAAGATTTAAAGAAATTAAAAATTTAACATCCTACTTACTTCATTTGGTTTTGGGAAAAAATAGATTATACTTGTGAAAATGTTTTTTGAATTGCAAAATTAAAACGTAAATTGTTATAATCAGGCTTGTCCTATACTTGGAATTATTGGTCTGTGGACCCAAGTGATCTATAGTTTTGCAATCTTATCCTGGAAATTCTAGTATCTGCAAGTTCTCTCAGGGACTCTTGCGTATATCCAGACCCATGTAGCTAGGATATGCTTGAGAGTGAATTCTAAATCCACGTTTTTTCTAGAGTATTCACAAGCAAGCCAAGTGTTAAGTCTGTTTGAAGGAAATATATGCTTGGAGAACCTGGGGTATCTCAAAGTAGAGAATGAGATAAGTCCTATACTGTTAGCATTGGGTCAAAATAATATTTAACTATTTCCATATGGTCAAAATAAGCTTAAAAATCATAATTTCTATTTTTACTAAGTTATTATGGTCACAAGATTTTTTTGGTTATCTTAATACTAATCTTGTTTTATCAGCTATCAGGGTCTTCACGTCTAAAAAGCTAATTCATGTGAAAAAGAGAAAAGGCAAATCTTTTCTGAAAAGAGTTGTTTTTATTATTTAAAATTTGTATCTCATCTTTTTCCAAAGAAGGATCTATAGCAAACTTCCTTAGACAAATACAATAAGAAACTGTAGATCACAAACCAGATGGAAGGAAGAAGAGACAAATTAGAATCAACTTCAGTTATTTGGGGTTAATTTGAACCCTGAAATTAACTATGGCTAATACACAGCAGAGACCTTGGACAAGACTTATGTTGCCATCACAAATTGCTGACTTTTTACCACTTTTGTCCTCCCTTTCTTCCCTTGTCTCCCTGGGATTAGAGAAGTGCTGAGTTAACTGAAGTATCACTCATTGGGGTGGGGGCCAAAACCTATGGCAGCCCCTCCTCATTCTTCACCGCCCCATCTCCCAGCACCATAGGGAAAGGGAAATGCTAGTCCCTTGCTATGCCTTAGTGTTGTTAATCTAGTTAAACTGTTTGTACATAATCAAGAAACTTGTCTGTCCCAGGAATCCAGACTGAGGCTAAAGATGAGTGAAGGCTGAAAGGTAAAATAGCTTGACTTAGAATATGGCCTATGGCATTGATGTAGAAGTTTATGAGGTGCTAATTCACATACTCATTATTTCCCTAATGACATGCTCCATATTCTATTTTCTAAAGAAAATCTAGAAATATGAAATTAAAGGAAGCTAAAATTGCTTAATTGTGTGACCTTGTATCTTAAAACATAGCTTAGGATTCTAATGAATTAAGCATTGAGGGATACACTACATCAATAGCTACTTAGTGGCTCCTAGGCCTCAAGAAGGCCAGAAATGTAGGGATGCTGCGGGAGAACTGGGTTGGAGTTAGAATGCTGAGTGGCAGAGAGACACTGATGGCAAAGGACTGGGGAGTAGTTACTGGTTTGTGTGTTCACATGATTTATAGATTTATAATCTGATCTTGGATGTTCTGAGGTATCCAGGACCTCTAGGGTGTGGAGAGCAGCTAAAGAAGGATAGTATACTCTAAATTTCGCTTTTTGCCCTGGTACTGACTCTGCTTGACCTCAGTTCACAAAAGGGCACAGAATGAAATCTGAGTTCCATACTGTTCTAAGGTGATTGTGGGTGGCATCTACCAATGGAATTGAAGGGTACACTTAGTTCTAGTTTCATTTCAACATCTGATTCATTCCTGCATCTGATTGTGCTTTAAAGCCCAAGGACTCATTTGCCTTGTATGCACTAATAGATATAGGCTAATAAGAGGAATCATTAACTAGATTTGTGTAATCTATGAGTCTAATTTTTTATAAAGATTTATTTATTTTAGAGAGAAAGTGCAAGTGGTGGGGAGAGATTGAGAATCCCAGACTCCCCCTAGGGTGAGCCCCTGCACTGGGCTCAGTTTCATGACCCTGAGAGCAAGACCTGAGCAGAAACCAAGACTCAGACGCTTAATCGACTGAGCCACCCAGGCGCTCCTCTATGAATCTAGTTTTTTAAAGCATTATTGTACTGCATATTCTATTTTGTTAATCTATTAAGTAAATCTTTGTTTTGAGAGTGTTCTCTTTTCAGGGGAGGAGTTTTAATTCTGGTAATTATGAATGTATTAAGAACAGATTTACATTTAGAACAGATAACAGTCAAATGGGAGGCTCTCTAACCACCATCTTTAATCAGCCAATTCTTCTCTTAAAACTTTCCGTATGCATTTTTTTTCAAGGAAGACTGTACTTAATCTGTTCAAATTAGAATAGTGATTTGGAGAGAAAAATAGGACAAAATATATCTTCATCCTCCACCAGGGGGACCTATTGCTGCAACTAAAAAATTAAATCTGAGGAAGAACATGGATTTCACATGCCAGTTACATGAGAGTAATTTTTATTTTTTTAGATGTATATATACATTTGAAAAAATGCTATTATATTACACAATGGTATTTCATGTGTTATAATTTTATTTTTACATTATATTTAAAAATTAAACTATAAAAATAGAGGTATAAGACACGAGGGTTTTTGTTAACCTTTTTTAGTAGACTGACTATAAAATGAAAATATAAACTCAGTCTTTATCTGAGAATAATTTATTTAAAATATCTATATGATAACCTACATAAAAGCAGAAAAATCTTTTTCACAAAACACGTTTCTAAATTCGGCCAATTCAGTTTATTTTATTCCCTACTCTACTGGCTTTTGTCTGGGACTTAAAGGCTTACAGTTTTTATGAAATGTTTTCATTCATATAGTATATGGGTACTATAAGATTCATAATCACAAAATGGGCAAGATTTATAGTCACAAAATTGGGAAATCTGTATTTTTGCTTCACTTCTATGAGTTGAGGACATTATATTTTGTGCTTTCAGATTATACATGTTTTCTTAGCATCAGTTAGTCCTATTTATTCATATCAGTATTTCTTAATACCCCTTAAAATTCTTTATGGTTTAAGTAATTCCCTTTTATATTCTGGCAGTTTTTTGTTGTTTGGTTTTTTTTTTAATTTTTTAATTTTTTTTTTAAAATTTGACAGAGAGAGATTACAAGCAGGCAGAGAGACAGGCAGAGAGAGAGGGGGAAGCAGGCTCACCGCCAAGCAGAGAGCCCAATGCGGGACCCGATCCCAGGACCCTGAGATCACGACCCGAGCTGAAGGCAGAGGCTTTAAGCCACTGAGCCACCCAGGCGCCCCTATTCTGGCAGTTTTTACCTGACCCATATTACTACACTCTTTTTTATTTTACTGATTAGAAGTAGTTTACAGTAATGGTTTTCAGTGATGAGTAGAGTTTACAAGTTCTGTGGGGCAGATAATATTATACCTATTTTTCAGATCAGGAAATTGAAGCTGAGAGTGATTGCATTACTTGAGTAATGTCTTAAACTCTGCCTTCTGATTCTCAGCCCCAGTATTCTTTCCACAATACCATAGCTGATTTTAACAATTCCAGATATGGACTAACCGTTGTTCCAAGCATAATTCCTCAACCTAGACTAGTGAACTCAAAATTTGAGTTAGTGTGCCTTCAAATCAGACGTGTTTTTCTGTAAGAGTAATATGTTGCCCTACATAGCCCTTTGGATAATTTCCATTGTCCTTAGTGAATATCAACACATGGTATTTTTGGTAAGAGATATTCTTTTGTAGATACTGTAATACTACACTTAGCTCCATAATGTTGTAATGATGCCTTTGAATTTCTGCTTACACACACACACAAACACACATATCATTTTTCTTCCCAAAGAAAAGTTTTAACTCGACATTATGAATAGAATGCAGCTTAAGGAAAATGAAATGAAAGCGTGTCCTAACACATATGAAAAGTTTTACTTGTACTAAGAGAAATGCATGGTAAAGTGCACTGAAATACAATTTCATCTGTTCAGTTATTTTTGTAATAAACTCTGTTAAATGCTGGAATTTGGGGTTAGTAAATAAACCAGACATTTCTCCACTGTTGTGACTAAAAATTGGTTACAACCACCACAGAAGGCAATTGATAACATCTATCAAAACTATAAATGCTAGACAGCACTTGGCTCAGCAACATGTTCTTTGAACTTTAGCGTATGGATATACTTGTACACACACAAAATTATGTTTGGGATTATTCGTAGGTTTATTATAGCAAAAATTGGAAGCAAATGTCCCTTGATAGGAGGGTGCATAAATAGAATACTATACAGCTGTTAAAAATAATGAGACAGCTCTATACTCATATGCAAAGAGCTTCAAGCAACATTAAATGAAAACTGCAATGTACAGAATAGTTTTGTTGCCTTTTGTGTAAAAAGGGAAGAATAGAATATATTTATTTTTCCTCGTACATACATAAGCTCTTGAAGGATACACAAAGAATTAATAAAAGTGATTACCTGCTTGGGATTGAAGGCAAAAGAGGCAACTGGATAGCTGAGGAACAGGTAGAAGAGACACATTTTCTTTAGAACCATGAGAATATTTTACCTATTTTTAAAATGTATGTGAGAAAGAGAATATATAAACCAGAGATTAAGTAGACACAATTTTGCTCCCTAAAATGATAATAAAGGAGTATTTTTTTTTAGAAAGGCATCACACTTGCAAGGACAGAGAATGGAAGAGGAAGAAACAGCAAATTTTGGATGCTGGAAAGCAGGTGAATGAATGGTACTGACTCAGCAGACCTACAAAGCCAAATTCTTTGCTGACAGTGGGAAAAGCTAAGAAGCTTTCACATTGCAGATTCTCCAAAATGTTCAGGACTTGGCTTTACCAGGTATCTCTGGAAATGAGATTGAAGGTGGGGCTAAAAATAGGATTTGTTGGCAGCTTCTTTAAGAAGCTGTTAAATCCCCAATTGCACAGCCAGGCAAATTCTCTTTCCCAGTCTTCAGGTCTAGCCTATGGAGCACAGGGAACAACACAACAACCTACTAAACAAAACACTCCAAAAAATCTGGATTGAGATGTACTGAGAAAGGAGGGGAGAGGGGGCAGTAACTCACTGAAACCAAAGTGATTAATTGAGCATTTGCATACTGAGTACCAAGACCCTCTCTCTTGCCTCTCTTTTCCCACTTGGTGCCCAGATTAACAATCTAGTCTAGTTTGAAGATGCTTCATTACGAAATCTGACCAGTCAAGAGAAAACACATCTGGGGAACCCAATGAAATCACCAGCCAAAACATCCTATAGTAAATCTCACAGTTGACAAGTGCTAGCTAGCATGAACTAAGAGCTTTCAAACAACTTTTTAGTGCCTCCACTTTTAAATGTGAAAAACCAAGGTTATAAGGAACCGAGGAGAGTTTTAACAATGAAAGATAAAGACTATAGTGGATGATGTGTTGGATTGCTCAGCTCTGCCCTTCAAGAACTGAGGCATTTCTTCCTCCAGCTGCCATTAATGTTGACTTGAGGGCTCACAGCCAAGTGGCTGTACAGTGTTCACTTTACCCTAGGCTTACATGTCTTTCCCAGAGCAGACCGCATCCAGTCTGGTTGAGATACAGGGTTTAAGTTGTGGACTCAAAGATATGTTTCCTTTGTCTCATTTAGGAAAACCTCTAAAGGGCCTATGAGAGCTCCCTATGGGATTGGTGGTTGCAAGCGCATCACAGTTCAGTTTCTTGTTGCTTAAAGCTATTGCTCTTGAAGGTGCTCCCCAATTAACCATCTGTCCCTAAATCTCAGTCTCAGGAAACCCTGCTCACAGCAGAATCCAAAACAAATAAATAGGAAAAAGTGGGAACAAAAATATTGGTAACTTTGGGTAGATAAGATACTAAATCCATTAGATAAAGAATGCAAGACACCATAGAAGAAACCTTGAAAGAACATAAAAGAGCTTCTGGGAATTAAAATATATGACATGACAAAAACTGAATACGTAAGTTGGAAGATAAAGTTGAGGAAATCTCTGAAAGTAGAAGAAAAAAAGAGGAAAGGAAAGATGTTTTGAAGGTCATTCTAATTATCTGGCTTCTGAATAAAGAAATTTCAGAACAGAGAAGTGGACGTCATGGAGAGGATAAAGGGAAAGCAGTCATTAGTAAAATAATCCAATAGTATTTCTCGGAACTTAAGAATTTGTTTCCTGATTGAGTGCTTGGCCCAATTATGTATATTAGGACAACTCATAGTGAAACTTCAGAATATTGAGAGGTAAAGAGAAGATTCTGTAAGCTTCCAGAGAGAATAGATAGGAAACATAAAAAGTATTATAAATCAGAATGACTTCTTAAAACACTGGAAGCTTGAAAACTATAGATCAATAGGATCAAAATGGTGAAGAAAAATGACTTCCTAGCTAATACTTTATATACCTAGCTAAACTATTAATGAAGTGTGAGGTAGAATAAAAACATTTGCAGACCTACAAGTTCTCAAAATATTTTCCTGTCCACTTGTCTTTTCTGGAAACTCCTGGAAGATATACCTCCCTAAAAGGAGGGAGTAGAATAAGAAACTTAAAGATGTGATGTCCGTGAAAGAGCCATCAACACAGAAGGAAAGCAGAATCTCTATGATGTGGGTTAAGAGCAATATCAAGATGCTAGCTGTACTCTTAGGCTTAGAGGGTGACCGGTTCAGATTGGAGCAGGTCAGAAGGGTTCTGGCAGAAATTATTCAAGAAGATGAATTTACTAGAATACCTAATGTGAATAAAAAATTAAGAAGAGATTTAACAATTTTCCGAGAACTTGGGGTTAAATAAGCAAAAGTAAAAGCAAGACCATTATTAACTTCAGTGAAATGAAAATCGATGCAAGACAAAAAGTAGTAGTAATGTCCTTTATTGCTTGACTCCAAAAAAAAAAACAACCAAAAACAACCCACATCATAAAAGGTAGATATTGAATATTGATTTAACCAAAATTTATGAAATAATATTGGGATGATGATGGAAGTGTATGCTGTATACATGTGTGTATAAGCTAATGCATGCATATTTGCTGGAGTTAGAAATAAATGTTCATCTTCTATAGATAGAACTGGTAATGTAAGCATGGACCGTACTTCAGTATTAAGAGCATAAACTGAGTCCAGACTACCTAGGTCTGAATTGTAGCTCTGTACTTTCCAGTACTATGATCTTGGGAAAATTACTTCTCTGTGCATCAGTGCTTATATGTAAGAGGGAGATAATAATACAAATCACATGAGGTTATTGTGAGGATAATATAACTGTGAGCTTATACTGTTATATAGTAGCTAAGAGATAAATATTTTCGATTTATGTTATCAGTTATGGACTGAACTGTGTCTCCCACAAATTCATATGTTGAAGCCCTAACCCCCCGGTACCTTGCAGGGTGACTGTATCTGAAGATTCACGCACATGCCATGAAGAAGTAATTATGTTAAAATGAGATTCTTAGGGGGGGCCCAAGTCTAATTTGCCTGGTGTCTTTATGAGAAGAAGAGATTAAGACATACAGAGAGAGACACAAAGGATGCATGGCACAGACAAAAGACCATGTGTGGACACAGTGTTTCCTCCTCACAGATGGCACACATTGAAGGTGGAGGTCTGCAAGTCAAGGGGAAATGCCTTAGGAGAAACCAACCTGCTGACACTTTGATTTTGGGTCTTCTAGCCTCTAGAACTATGAGAAAATTAATGTATTACTTAAGCCACCCAAGCTATGATACTTTGTTATAGCAGTCTTAGCAAACAAATACATTATCATGTCATTGAAAGATTGGATTGAATACCATAAGATTCAATTTAAAGCACTGAAAGTGTTTGCCTCTGAGAAGCAGGATATGACAGTGGGGAAGAGAGATTGCACTGTTGTCTTTTTAAGTGAAAACTTTGTAGAACTCATCAGCTCCTTAAACTATGCATATTTATAACTTTGATAAAAGTTCAAGCTAAAAATATGGAGGGCAGTGTCTGAAAAAAAAAAAACAGAGTTACCTCTTCTCTTTTTTATCTGAGTGATTAAGAACTCTCTGAAGTTCTCTTTCAAGCACTGTGGACATCTGGGGTTCTATCAAAGATGCCATCGAGTGGGGATTAATGGCACTTTGGGCACTATTAATGCCCACTAAATGTAGTCTAGCCTCAGTACTGTCCAAGCAGCTAATTAGGACTCATTGCTCCTGGGTAAGAACCTGACTTCCCCAATAACTCTTTTGTAGCTGAGCCCCTTCAGAGAGATTGAGAAGTTCTCACAGCACTTGATAAGAGATGTTTTATATTTGTTATGGGGATAATATTTTTTGTATTGTATTTCCATATAGTTTCCTTTATCTGGCCTTTGTTTTCTCTCCCTGTGGCCCTTCTGACAGGGAAGATAAAATCAGTTAGTAATAGAAAGCCAACGAGAAATGTTTGAGCATGAGGAAATATTCTCACACGTAAGGAGAAATCCTGAGATGGTGGGTTAGTAGGTCAGGAGTCTAGTTCAGTGGCTCAATAACATTTTCAAGGACCAGGGTTTCCTATCCTTATTCTGGGCTGCAACTTGTAGCATGCTTGCTACTCTCTTCGTAGGTGCAAGATAACTGACAGCACCAGTTCCAGACCTCGTGTCCTCAGAAACATTATTCAAAGGCTGCATAGGAGAAGACATCCATATTCATATCCCTTTATAAAAAAGGAACCTTTTGCCCAAAGCCCCCAGCATAGCTCTCTTTACATCTCAATGACCGTAATTGCATAGCATGTCATTCCTAAACTGAGTAGCCAGAGTAATGGAATTAACAGGGTTCCCTTAATCCAAATAATATTCTGAAAATGGAGAGAGTCTCAGGCTCCCCTGAAACATACCTCTGACCCATACTTGGATAAAGTCGGGATTATTTTAGCAAGGAATATAAGAGGAGAAAGGCAATGAAATAGGGAAGAAGATATATATGTTTTAGCAACAGTTCTGTTGTAATGGGAAGGGGTAGTAAAAAATTCTTTCACTAGGAAGGGGTGAGAGAGAAAGGAAGGTGGTAGATCAGAGATGAATGTTCTGGCTCCCTACCTTGAGGTTTAGATTTAGAGAGGGGTATTGTGGGCAGAAATTAAGGGTGATAGAAGCACCCAGAGTCTTGATGAAGAGACCCTTAGTCCTAGCTTCTCAAGACAGCCCAGGAAATTCTAAGTTTTTTAGGGACTCCTGAAGCCACAGCCAATGGGTCACTGTAAGAGATTAGATGCTGGAAAATGGGGCTAGGTGAAGGGTCTGATATTGTGTATGAGTTCCATATAATCAGATGTTTTTGCAGATTTTATGCCTGGAGACTTTGGTTGAAGCCAAGGTCTTTCTGGACTATATCCAAAAGAATTTATAAAAGCTGCAGCACTATAGGGGAGCTCCCTTAAGCCACAGCCTGAGAATATGAAAGCTTCACTCTGCCTTTACTCTTCTCAGGAAGGTAAAAGGGGACGGAGTGGAATTGAGGGAAAGTGAAAAACAATCCTGACAGGACGTTGAACTTTTCATTGACTGACTATTCACACCTCAAGACGCACATAGACCAAATTACATTTAAGTGGCAAGTTGCTCTTGTCCAAAGTAACATGAATCCATAATAAGAGATCAGTTATGGCGAAGAATTATCATTTTTCCTCACCTCAAGGTATATGAATTTTGGCTTTGCTATGTTTTACATTTTTCAGGATTAGCTTCCTTTTTCACCTTTTTCGGAAACACTGTGGGAAAGCAGAAAATGAAAGAAAAAATGTGAAGATGGAGATGTATAGGATCCTCTTGAGAGAGGGCTAATGCTATATTTACCTGAACATTAATTAGGATTATAAAAAAATGATGTAAAATTATTGGCCACTTGAAAAGTTAATATGGTTAATCAAATATTTTTAATGTAAGTAATTAAATATGATTTGAGCTTTTTAAAAAATGCATGCATTAAAATGTTGGGGTTTTTTTTAAGATTTTATTATTTATTTGACAGAGAGACAGCGAGAGAGGGAACACAAGCAGGGGGAGCGGGAGAGGGAGAAGCAGGCTTCCCTTTGAGCAGGGAGCCTGATGCGGGGCTAGCTCCCAGGACCCTGGGATCACGATCCAAGCCGAAGGCAGATGCTTAATGCCTGAGCCCCCCAGGTACACCTAAAATGTTTTTTATTATGTAAAGATAACCATGATTCAGTACAGAAACAAGTAACCAGGTTACGAATATTTATTTTGTTTGCACTATGTTTTCTTTTTACTACATATGTTTAACCAGGTGGAAAACAACGGAAAATTTTCATTTTTAAAAACAAATATAACCTGGTCAAGAATTGAATTTACATTCTAATTGCTTTATAATAAATCAGGAATGTTTATGATCCCATCTAGCACCCAGTTAAAACTGAACACATGTATAACAATAATAAGAAAATTTGTTGGCCAAAATGTTATAATAGCTACTCAAAATACATGAATAAATTTTAATATTCAGGAAAAAAATAACAGACATACAGAGTGTATTTGAGGCACATGTATCATTTGAACAAGTGCCAGAGTTATGTAGCTAAAGATTAAAGTGTGATTTAGAGATAATATTCCACGCTGTATGCACGTGCATCGCCTCCATTAGCATTAATAGAATTTACATGCACACAGAGAACTGAAATTTGTTGAAAGGCAAAGGAGGAATGATTTTTAACTCTGCCTGTAATTCTAGAAGCATGGGACTATATTATTAAAAGCTCTGTGAAAGGCCTTAATTTAGGAACTGAGATATAGAAGCTCGGTATCAAACTACTACATGTATACTTCGTTTGTATTATTAGAGAAAAGTGAGCCAGGCAGGCTAAAAAATTTGTCAAAGACTGTTCTGGGATCATAGTACAGTGTGGGAAACAATATATGCATTTTGGATGTAGAATAATTTGAAGAATATGAACAATTTCTAATCTGAGACAAAATGTAATCGATGTTATTGTAGCTATTAGCAGATACACACACACACACACACACACACCAGTTACTTATATTATATTCACCTATAAGTACTTGTTCCCTACCCAGGCTTTAGGAAAATATAAATACTTTCAACCTATTGAGCATATATATTTTTCTTGCTGGAAGATTATAAAAAAATTGCTGAATCCTAAGTTTCCAGGGAACTTTGGGGGTCAACTGGAGGGAAAAGTAAATTTGTATCCTTCTCTGGTGTACTACTTACCTGGAAATGACTCTCATTAAATATACCCATTCCTTTACTAAGTATCAGGAAGAAATAAATTAGCTAAATAATTAATCAGACCAAGATGGTGACAAGTGCTAGACTTACCTTTCTGTGGGAATAATTGTATTTGAAAGTACAGCTTATTTTGGAAAGCCCCTTGGCAATATAGTCATTGATTCATTTAGCACATTCTTATTGAATGTCTACTATGTGCCAGTCACTGTTCTGGCTCTGCTGACCCAGAGGCAAATAAGGTAAAGTTCCTGACCTCATGGACTTTACAAGTGAGGAATAGGCATTAAGGACTTTAAAAAATTTCAGTACTTTTTGGTTGTTACTATATCTGTATTAATCCAATCTGATAAATATTTAGAGATTTGCACAAAGATTGATGCATATGAATTCCCACTGCATCATTATTAAATGCTCATATAGTTTTGCATGTTTTGAAATTCTCTATAATAAAAAATGGATATTTCTATCTAGTAAAAAGAAGTACTTTTAATTGTCTTGATTTTTTTCTTCCCTCTTTGAAATTTCTGAGCATACACTTTTTAAATTATAAATGTTTTTAAAGGCCCTTTTAGTGTAAAGATGCAAAACTGATGAACTTTGGGGATAGAAGATATTTGTAAAAAGCAAATCCTCATTATTTCCCTTGCTTACACACATTGTCTTCCCCTGATTTTTGAATGATTGCTACTTCTTGTGCCAGAATCCTATAGTGGATTCTTCTGTATCATATGAAACTAGCTCAGAAATATTTGAGGTGCTGGGTATGATACATGGGCCAGAATTGAGCTTTAAGTGAGAAAATAGTGTAGAAGGAGCCTTCTTACTTGTTCTTACTTACTTCTTCTTCTACTTACTTTCTTTAGGTGCTCAAATGCAAAATATGTCATAATGTATTCACAGGTATTCCATTCTACTTCTAGGCAATGGAATGATTGAAAGTCTCACCCCCGTGTAGTTAGGTAGACTATGTCACATGATTTGGCTAATGAAATCTAGCATAAGTGCTACATGTCAAGCAGAGGTGGAAATGATAAAAGCCTGTCTGTACTCCATGGGGTTCTCTTGCTGTTGGTTATGAAGCTTTGTGTTAAGATGGAGCTTCTACAGCCTGGGTTTCTTAGTGACCTAGTGATAGGATTGAAATCTCCTGTGTTCCTCCTTTGATATTTAGTGTGGAAGGAATTAAAGGGTGGTGTTCAGTCACTGCACTTAGAAGTTGTTTATTATCACAGCACAGTCCATTCCCATTGAACTAATTAAAAAGGTAAACAAAAATTATGATATTTATTTATTTTATTTTATTTTTATTATTTTTTAATTAACATATAATGTATTATTTGCCCCAGTGGTACAGGTCTGTGAATCATCAGTCTTACACATTTCATAGCACTCACCATAGAACATACCCTACACAATGTCCATAACCCAGCCACCCTATCTCCCCCAAACCCCCAGCAACCCTGTTTGTTTCCTGAGATTGAGTCTCTTATGGCTTGTCTCCCTCCTGATCCCATCTTGTTTCATTTTTTCCCTTCCTACCTCCCATGACTCCCCACCCTGCCTCTCAAATTCCTCATATCAGAGGGATCATATGATAATTTTCTTTCTGATTGACTTATTGCACTTATCTTAGCATGATACCCTCTAGTTCCATTGACGTTGTTGCAAATGGCAAGATTTCGTTTCTTTTGATGGCTGCATAGTATTCCATTGTATGTATATACCACATCTTCTTTATCCATTCATCTGTTGATTGACACCTAGGTTCTTTCCATAGTTGGGCTATTGTGGACATTGCTGCTATAAACATTTGGGTGCACCTGCCCCTTCAGATCACTACATTTGTATCTTTAGGGTAAATACCCAGTAGTGCGATTGCTGGGTCGTAGGGTAGTTCTGTTTTCAACCTTTTGAGGAACCTCCATACTGTTTTCCAGAGTGGCTGCACTAGCTTGCATTCCTACCAACAATGTAGAAGGGTTCTCCTTTCTCCATATCCTTGCCAACACCTGTCATTTCCTGACTGGTTAATTTTAGCCATTCTGACTGGTGTGAGGTACAGTCTCACTGTGGTTTTGATTTGTATTTCCCTGATGCCAAGTGATGTTGAGCACTTTTTCATGTGTCTCTTGGCCATTTGGATGTCATCTCTGCAGAAATGTGTGTTCATGTCTTCTGCCCATTTCTTGATTGGATTGTGTGTTAATTGGGTGTTGAGTTTCCTAGGAATAAACCCAACCAAAGAAGTAAAGGATCTGTACTTGAGGAACTACAGAACACTCATGAAAGAAACTGAAAAAGACACAAAAACCTGGAAAAGCACTCCATGCTCATGGATCGGAAGAATAAACATTGTTAAAATGTCTATACTGCCAGAGCAATCTATATTTCAATCCCATCCCAATCAAAATTCAACCGGCATTTTTCAAAAGGCTGGAGCAAACAATCCTAAAATTTGTATGGAACCAGAAGAGACCCTGAATTGCTAAGAAAATGTTGAAAAAGAACAAAGCTGGGGCATCACATTGCCTGATTTCAAGCTTTACTACAAAGCTGTGATCACCAAGATAGCATGGTACTGGCACAAAAACAGACACATGGACCAGTGGAACAGAGTACAGAGCCCAGATATGGACCCACAACTCTATGGTCAAATAATCTTCGACAAAGCAGGAAAAAATATCCAGTGGAAAAGAGACAGTCTCTTCAATAAATGGTGCTAGGAAAATTGGACAGCTATATATAGAAGAATGAAACTTGACCATTCTCTTACATCATACACAAAGATAAACTCGAAATGGATAAAAGACCTCAAAATGAGGCAGGAATCTATCAAAATCGTAGAGGAGAACATAGGCAGTAACCTCTTTGACATCGGCCACAGAAACTTCTTTCAGGACGTGTTTCCAAAGGCAAAGGAAACAAAAGTGAAAATGAACTTTTGGGACTTCATCAAGATTAAAAGCTTTTGCACAGCAAAGGAAACAGTCAACAAAACAAACAGGCAACCCATGGAATGGAAGAAGATATTCGCAAATGACACTAACAGACAAAGGTCTGACATCGACATCGAAGATCTAGAAAGAACTCCTCAAACTCAACACTCAAAAAACAGATCATCACGTCAAAAAATGGGTAGAAGACATGAACAGACACTTCTCCAAAGAAGACAAACAAATGGCTAACAGACACATGAGTTTCATAAGTTCTTTATAGATTTTGGATACTAGCCCTTTATCTGATATGTCATTTGCAAATATCTTCTCCCATTCTGTCAGTTGTCTTTTGGTTTTGTTGACTGTTTCCTTTGCTGTACAAAAGCTTTTGATCTTGATGAAGTCCCAATAGTTCATTTTTGTCATTGCTTCCCTTGCCTTTGGCAATGTTTCTAGGAAAAATTTGCTGCGGCTGAGGTGGAAGAGGTTGCTACTTGTGTTCTCCTCAAGGATTTTGATGGATTCCTGTCTCACAATGAGGTCTTTCATTCATTTTGAGTCTATTTTTGTGTGCGGTGTAAGGAAATGGTCCAGTTTCATTCTTCTGCATGTGGCTGTCCAGTTTTCACAACACCATTTGTTGAAGAGACTTTTTTCCATTGGATATTCTTTCCTGCCTTGTTGAAGATTAGTTGACCATAGAGTTGGGGGTCTATTTCTGGGCTCTCACGTCTGTTCCATTGATCTATGCATCTGTTTTTGTGCCAGTACGACACTGTCTTGATGATTACAGCTTTTTAATAGAGCTTGAAGTCTGGAATTGTGATGCCGCCAACGTTGGTTTTCTTTTTCAACATTCCTCTGGCTGTTCACAGTCTTTTCTAGTTCAATATAAATTTTAGGATTATTTGTTCCATTTCTTTGAAATAATTTGATGGTATTTTGATAGAGATTGCATTAAATGTGTAGATTGCTTTAGGTAGCATAGACATTTTCACAATATTTGTTTTTCCAATCCATGAGCATGGAACATTTTTCCATTTCTTTGTGTCTTCCTCAATTTCTTTCATGAGCATTTTGTAGTTTTCTGAGTACAGATTCTTTGCCTCTTTGATTAGGTTTGTCCCTAGGTATCTAGGTATCCAAAACCATAGTTTTGCAACTATGCAACCAATTGCAAAACCATAGATGCAATTGTAAATGGAATCGACTCCTTAATTTCTCTTTCTTCTATCTTGCTGTTGGTGTATAGAAATGCAACTGATTTCTGTGCATTAATTTTATATCATGACACTTTACTGAATTGCTGTATGAGTTCTAACAGTCTTGGAGTGGAATCTTTTGGGTTTTCCACATAAAGTACCATATCATCTGCAAAGAGTGAGAGTTTGACTTCTTCTTTGCCAATTGGGATGCTTTTTATTTCTTTTTGTTGTCTGATTGCTGAGGCTAGGACTTTTAGTACTATGTTGAATAGCAGTAGTGATAGCGGATATACTTGTTGTGTTCCTGACCTTAGCAGAAAAGCTCTCAGTTTTTCCCCATTGAGAATGATGTTTGCTGTGGGTCTTTTATAGATGGCTTTGATGGTATTGAGGTATGTTCCCTCTATGCCTGCACTGTGAAGAGTTCTGATCAAGAAAGGATGCTGTACTTTGTCAAATGCTTTTTCAGCATCTATCGAGAGGATCATATGGTTCTTGTTCTTTCTTTTATTAATGTATTGTATCACATTGATTGATTTGAGGATGTTGAACCAAGCTTGCATCCCAGGAAAAAATCCCACTTGGTCGTGGTGAATAATCCATTTAATGTACTTTTGGGTCCTATTGGCTAGTACTTTGGTGAGAATAGTACTTATCTCTCAAATTCTTCCCTCATGGTCCAGTAGTTGTCTCTCTTTTGCTCAGCTTCTTTATTCTCTGTCATTTTGTCTTCTATATCACTAATTCTCTCTTCTGCCTCATTTATTCCAGCAGTAAGAGCCTCCATTTTTGATTACACCTCATTAATAGCTTTTTTGATATCAAATTGGTTAAATTTTAGTTTTTTTATTTCTCCAGAAAGGGATTTTATTTCTCCAGAAAGGGATTCTCTAATATATTCCATGCTTTTTTCAAGCCCAGCTAGCACCTTGATAATCATCATTCTGAACTGTAGTTCTGACATCTTACTAATGCCCATATTGATTAGGTTCCTAGCCGTTGGTACTGCCTCTTGATTTTTTTTTTTTTTTGGTGAGTTTTTTGTTGTTGTTCTTTTTTTTTTTGTGGTGAGTTTTTCTGCCTTGTTGTTTTATCCAGGTAAGAATAGATGAATGAGAGAACAAAATACTGAAAGGGTAGCAACAACCCCAGAAAAATATACACTAACCAGATCAGAAGAGAGAGGGGAAAAAAAGAAGAAGAAGAAGAAGAAAAATAAATAAATAAATAAATAAATAAATAAATAAATATATATATATATATATATATATATATATATATATATATATATATATATATATTAGACCGGCAAATAGAACAGAGCCACACTCTTGATTTTGGGTGTATTTGGATCTGTTAGAAGAAACTACCTCCCAAAATTTTAAAAAAATAAACCTTACATATATACAAAAATAAGGGTAAACACGATGAAGGGATGAAATATGACTATAAAGATGAAAATTTAAAAAATATTCTAAAAAGGAAATTGATAAGAATTTGGTTGAGAAATAAAATAAAAATAGGAAAGAATGTGATCAGGCTGGAGACTAAAACAAAGCTATGCAGTAGATTTAGAGTATATTTTGATCTATTAGAAGAAATTGTATCCCAAAATTTTAAAGAAAAAAAACCCTATATATATATATACATAAGAAATAGGGTTAAATATGATGAAGGGATAAAATATGACTATAACAATGAAAATTAAAGAAGATTTTTTAAAAAGGTATTGATAAGGTAAAATAGTTAAAAATTGTTAAATTAGGAAAGAGGAAAAATTTTAAAAAATAGAATAAGAAAAAAGTAAAATTAAAAAAAATTAACTTTGAAAGACTAAATGATCATGTGAAAAAAGCCATGAATTCTATGTGTTGCTCTTCCGTAGTTCTGGAGTTCTGCAGTTCTCATTGATGAGTGAACCCGGTCTTGGCTGGATGTTCTTGCTGATCTTCTAGGGGAGGGGCCTTTGCCCCGTTTCTCAAATGTCTTTGCCTGAGGTGGAATTGTACTGTCCTTGCCAGGGGTCAGGCTAAGTAATCTACTCAGGAGCTTTTGTTCCCTGAACACTTTCCATACAGCTCTGCAGGATGGGAATGAAAATTATGGCCTTCCAATCTCTGACCCCATAGGAGCTGAGAGGTCAGGGCCCCACTGTTCAGTGCACCCTCAGAGAAAATAAGTCAATCCCTCCTGTCTCTCTGGTTTCTGGCCAGGAAAAGAGCACTCCAAGCTCACCCAGCCTATGACTAAGCATTTCTCTCTTTGGTCCATGGCCCCATTTGGAGTCTCCAAGCCCAGTAGATTCCTCCAGTGGGCTCCTGCGCCACTCCTCCCAGAGGAGAAAGGAGAGGGTCTCTCTGGATCTGCTGCTTGTGGGAAACCTGCCTGTAGAGCAGTGGCCCGACTGTGCCTCAGATCACAGTATAAGGTAACCCCGAGCTGAAAGCCATTTCTCGGCTCCATCTCTGTAGCTGGCTTCCCCACTCTGATACCTGGGAGCTCTGCCACCCTCAGACACCCCTGGTCTCTTTGTGTCTTCATGGGTCCTGAGACCACACTGTCCCCGTGCAGGCTCCACCTCCTATTTAGCCTCTGGAGTGACGTCCCTTAGAGCAGGCTTCTAAAAGTTCTGATTTTGTGCTCTGCTGCTCTACCACTTGCCGGGAGCCAGCCCCTCCAGCCACGGTCTATCTTCCTGTTGCTTTGGATTCACTTCTCTGCATGTCCTACCTTCCGGAAAGTGGTCAATTTTCTGTTCCTAGAATTGCTGCTCTTCCTTTTTATCTTTCATTGAGTTTGTAGGTGTTCAGAATGGTCTGATAACTATCTAGCTGAACTTCTATGACCTGATGATATCTCGGTCTCCTACTCCTCCGCCATCTTGCTCCTTTCCTATTTAGATATCTTAACAACACAGATTTCCATCCACAGATCACTCACTAAATAGTTTGTCTTTCAAATGAATAATTTGATTTTTTTAAAACCCAAATGGTTATTATACACTAATGAGTAAGGAAGAGTTGAAATCTCAGACATCATGCCATTTATACTTTTAATATCCACCCTCTCTAGGGCAAAGAATGTCTCTAGGTTTTAACTTTAACTTTCTCTGTGGGCCATATCAGTCACAGGCAATTCGTAAGATGGGAGTTGTTCTGGCATGGCTCTAAAATAAATTAAAAAAAATAGATAGATAGATGGATCTCAATCCCCCACCCCTATTCCTGAATAAAGCTTCTGAAACCCTTGTAAATAGGGGTGCTAGGAGAATCTTTTTGTCCTGATATTTATCTTTAACCCCAGTTTCTGACACAGAGCTCTTAAGACCTTTGTAATCTCTGAGCAATAAGAGTGTCCAACAGAGAGGTCCTAAATTTCTTGGAATTTTCTGGGTGATAGGAATATCATGTTCTAATGAGTTGACTCTACATGGGCTCCTGGGTGGGGACTGGTTACCAAAAAGACCAAGTCATGATTAGAAGTTTGAGACTTTCAGCATCACCTTTCATTCTCTGGAGATGAGAGAGAGGCTGGAAACAGTTAATATTCTATCATACCTATGTAAAAAAGCCTCCATAAAAACCCCCATAGGATAAGCTTTATGGAGATTCTGGTTTGGCAAACACATTTATGCTGGAAGGTGGTATGTCTTCATGGAGACTGGATCCCTATGCTTGAGACCTTCCCAGATCATATGTATCTCTTTATCTGACTGTTCATCTGTACCCTTTTATCCTTTATTATATAATAAACTGGTAGCCCTATATGTTTCTCTGAGTTATGTGAGCTATTCTAGCAAATGACTGAATCTGAAGAGGGGGGTCATGGGAATCTCTACATGTAGCTAAGTTAGAAGTTGTGGGCAACCTGGAAACCTACTACTTAAAATTGGCATCTAAAATTGGGGACAGTATTGTAGTACTGACCCCTTAACCTGTGGGGTCTGCACTAATTCTAGTTAGTGTCAGAACTGAATTGAATTGAATTGAATTGTAGGACACCCAGCTGGTGTCACAGAAAACTGCTTAGTGTGAGGAAAAAAAAAAAGAAAAGAAAGAAACTCCACACATCTGGTGTCAGAAGTATTGTGAGTGTGGTAGCAGGGTTAGAGTAAAGGAGAAACACAGAGAAGTGATTTTTTCCTTACAAAAGGCCCATTACCTATAATCAAATCTACCTATAGAGGGGCAGAAAGCAGTGTGTGAGTTCTTTTGTGGCTCCGCCACAAAAGCCATCTACAAAAATAGGACCAATAGGACCATTGCTTTAGATGTGGGTAAAAGATCTTTGAAACCTTGACCTTCGAGATTGGAGAATGCTTACTATTTTTGTTTACTTATTTTTATTTATGTTAAGCTAGAAGTTTCTGATTCTGTTATTCACAGTTTACCTACTACTTTGTGACCATACTGGTACATTTCAAGTAAGTTGTAACAAACCGGAGGGACTTTTCTTTGTTAACTCTGCAAAGTATCCATTATAAACAAGTGACATGCTTTTATAAAATAGATAATTATGAAGCATCTAAGATCATACACACTTTCCCTGGTGTGTTTGTTTTATTGGTTTTCTCTGCAGATTGATTTTTTTCATCCAAATAGTCACCCCCAAATCCCCCAATTTATATGGACTCAGTTTTTACCACCAGGAGAGACAAATTAGAATGGCTCAATCCTAAATACAACTTCCTGGAAAGAGAATCTGATTGGACAAGCTTTAGTGTAGTAACCAAATCTGGCCCAATTAATTGTGGCCTACGGCAATGGGTTACCAAGTTAACACATTGGTTCCATGACTCATCTCTGGATGGGGTAGAATATTTGCTTTCAGAGAAGGAGGCTGACAACCTACAATGTGTAGGCTGCAGGTAGAATTTGAAACACAGTACAGTTGGAAATCACTGCCCTAGTGTATTATTAGCACAATTAAATTAATAGTATACCCTGAAAGTATTTAACCATCATGACCATTTTATAAAATTGTTCCTTTTAGCTGTTATACCTGTTAAAATATTTTTATATGGTTTTTATTTAAATTAATAATATAAAGAGAAAATATGATTCAGGGCATGTCATTTTAGCAACTTTTTAATTAAGAATGACTTTGTATAAAATCATAATATCAATGAATATATAATAATATATGGAGATGAGAATGGGTTTTGAGTATAAAAAAGAAAGTATATGAAATAGTGATTTGAATGATTTAAGTATCACTAGAAGAAGTATTTTATAAATCAAACAATATATTTCAAATTCCAAACTCAAGGAAGTAAAGAAAGTGTTAAAGATTTGCATTAGGGCAGTGTTTTCTAAAGTATTAGCTTTATAAGCTGTTCCTCCAAAAGGTTCTATGCTGTATGCAGGAGAACTGCTTACTACATTCTCCTCTTGAAAATTCATAGTTCATATTAGTATATCAGAAACTCTGATAGAAGTGAAAGTTGTTTAACGTTGTAATCCAAAATTATTTGAGTATGACTTTTCCATTTAGCTAAATAAAAATGCTACAGAATTAGTGTTATGAACTCAGCACGTTATCTTACTTTCAGGGCTTCATGACTTACTACCTGTTAGTTTTTATATACTCCTATAGTCAGTTGGAATTACTATATTCTAATAGAACATGTTTTAGAAAAGAATGAAAAGGGGCCCCTGGGTGGCGCAGTTGGTTAGGCGACTGCCTTCGGCTCAGGTCATGATCCCGGAGTCCCGGGATCGAGTCCCACATCGGGCTCCCAGCTCCATGGGGAGTCCGCTTCTCACTCTGACCTTCTCCCTTCTCATGCTCTCTCTCACTCTCTCTCTTTCCTAATAAATAAATAAAATCTTTTAAAAAAAAAAAAAGAAAAGAATGAAAAGAACAAAGGTCAGGCAAATGTTGGCGTTTGCCAGGTTCCTCAAATCCTCTTTTGGTATTCAAACAGCCCCTAATAAGGACCATATCACTAGGGGGCATGTTGTTAGTGATTGATAATTGATGGATTATCAGTTTATGTTGGGCAACTCCACAAACCCCTGAAATGAGCATATGTTGTGAAGTTAGGCTTAGTCATTTTAATCTATACTTTTATATACTGCAAGCAATTCATCTCCATGGATACTGTAACAAACAGATGTTCTTAGCGGAAGTCACTTTGAAAAAGTTCAAGTGATGATAAATGGAAAAGAAAAAAAAGATAAGACTTCACTTTACTCTTTAGCAAGCAAGTTATATATTTAGTCATTTGTACATTTATCCAACTAATACTTATTGAACATTTCTAGTGCTGGGCACAATGTAGAGTTAGGCAGTCCTGCCCTTTCAGAATTGATATTTGGTCATGAGAAAGAGGCTTGTCTACAATCTGATGCTAAATATTACACTATATTCCAAGAATAAATATAGATTTCTTGGGAGCTATAGGCATTGGGGCTGGTATTAAGGAGTTTTGAGGTTAACTATTAGCCTATTACTGAAGGCTTAGTATAATGGTTCTTAAACTTTGGTGTGAGTATGCATTAGAACCATCTAGAGGGCTTGTTAAAACACAAATTGCTGCCCCTCAACCCCAAAGTTCCTAATTCAATAAGTCTAGTGTGGAGCCTGTGAATTTGCATTTCTAACATGTACCTAGGAAATGCTGATGCTGCTGGTCTTGGGACGACACTTTGATCATCACTAACATAGGGAGTGTATTAGTTAACTATTGCTACTAAAACAAATTATCCCAAAATTAGATGACTTAAAACAATAAGAATTTACTATCTTTTTTAGTTTCTTTTTTAGTATACTATCTTTTTAAATTTAGTTTCTGTGGGCCCGGGAAACTGGGAGTCCTTAGCTTGGTGGTTTTATCTTGAAGTCTCTCATAGAGTTGTAGTTAAGACATTGGTTAGAGCTGCAGTCATCTGAAGGCTTGACTGGGACTGGAAGATCCACTTCCTAGGTGGCTCACGCATGTATGACTGTTGGCAGGAGGCCCCAATTCCTCACTGGTTGTTGAAAGAAGGATTCAGTTCCTCATCACAGCTAAGCCTTCCTTATCTCTTCATATGGCTGCTTGACTCTCCTCATGTCATGACATAAGGCTTCCCCCTGAGCAAGTGATCCAAGATTAAGGAGGAAGCTGCAAAGACTTTTATGAAAGTCATACATGATTACTTCAACTACATTAAAAGTGAGTCACTAAGTCCAGGCCCACTTAAGGGGAGGGGAATTAGCATCTACCTTTTGGAGGAAGGAATATCAAGAAACTTGTGGATGTATTTTAAAACCAGTATAAAGATTATGATCTAGGGCGCCTGGGTGGCTCGGTTGGTTGGGCGACTGCCTTCGGCTCGGGTCATGATCCCGGAGTCCCGGGATCGAGTCCCATGTCGGACTCCCGGCTCTGCGGGAAGTCTGCTTCTCCCTCTGACCTTCTCCCCTCTCATTCTCAGTCTCTCTCTCTCTAATAAATAAATAAAATCTTAAAAAAAAAAAAAGATTTTGATCTAGTACTTCACTAGTAATTAATTTTTACTTAACTATTAGTAAATTAATAAGTGACTAACTCTTCCAGCATAATATGATAGTAGAAATGTTGCTTGGTGGGAATTCACTGGCCAGAATTATTACTATACTTTTACTTTCCGTGATTTCAAAATATTTTGAAAATGATAGTAGTATAACAGTATTACCCATATTTTGAATATTACTCATATTTTGACTATTCCTATTTTGTTTAAATGAAGAGACTAGGCTGTCTCTTTATTTTATGTGTGTATCTATGGATGGGTGAACCTACGTAGCTCTGAGCATAAGTTTGACCTAAGAACATAAGGTCTGGCGTTTGAATCCTGGCTCCATCCCTTACTAGCTGTGTCATCTTAGGTAAGTTATTTAGTCTCTCTAGAATTCAGTCAGCTTCCTCATCTGTAAAATGGATTGAATAATAGTACCTACTTTATGGAATTGTTCCGAAGATGAAATGAGACACTAAATGTTAAAGAGCTTAGAAAGTACTTGAATATTTTTGTTTCATTACTTATGGATATTTATGTATACATTAAAAATAGAACAATTCAGAAGGGATTAAAATGAAAAATACGTGTTTAATTTAGAGCATGGCAGACTCCCTAATGTTTGGAGAGAGAGAAAATTTTATATTTTAGTCAGACTGCTTTAAATTAAACTCTGCTCTGTTTAAAGGAAAACAAAAAAACCAATTCAGCTATTTCTTGTAACCTGCACTCTAGCCCTTGCTATATGGTTTCCCTTTATCCTTCTCCATTCTTCCCCACTCTTAAGGAACACCCCCTTCCCCAAATTTCTTCATTTTAATGCAGAGAAATGTAGTTTTCCCTTTCTCATTTTCCCCCTTAGGACCTGAATTTTTCCATCCAAATGGGTCAGCAGGATATTTTCCTATACAAATATCATTCTTTTGCTCTCTAAGAAGAATTCAAGTGCCAGTGATTTAATATATATTTTAAATTCTACCATTATATATTAATTCTTAAAATATCTATTAGCAACCATGGCTACTGATTATGCACGGTTTGTGGTAACCATGAATAAGCTGAGCTCATGACCTACTCAAATAGAAAGGTGGCAAATTATAGGTCTAGTGCACACCAGGACTTGATAAGTCCTGAGGAATGATATATCATGAACATTGTTTTTAATAATCTCAATTGTCGCTTTGTATTCCATGTCACATAATTCTGACTAATGAAAGTTTTAAAACCTCAATTTACCAGAAGGCAACTAACCTCAATTTGAAGTTTTAAAATATACTTTCCTTAGAGGACAAATGTATAAGCCAGGGTTCTTGGATCTTAGAATCTGGCCCAGGATTCTGTGTAGAAAAAAATGATTAGTGATTAGGATGATGGCTGTGGTGTTAAGTCTTGTCATCAAAAAAGGCTTTTTTATGTTGTGTATCCTTCACTTAATGCTTGTCTGTTTCGTCTTAAGATCAGAACCAGGATCACCCCAGAGTTACATACATAAATACCAAATTCAGTGGACTCTCTTAAGGTAGAGCCCCAAGATCTGCACTGTAGCAAGTTCTCCACTAATTCTTCTGTACTATAAAATTTGGTCTGCTTAATAATACAGTTTCAGAAAGATGTCCAATAGCAAACTTGAATCTACAAAAAGAATTTTCTCATTCATGATTAGTTAGCCAAAGATTATATTAAACAATCTAATTGTTCTTGCTAATTGAAATTTTATTATAATATGGTGGGTTGATCAATTTTGTTTTAAAGATTCTATTTGTACCCTTTAGTTAGACAGTCAGTGTAGCAGAGAATATTTAATGACTGGTTTTAAAGTAGGAGTAGAAGAGTGGAGAGGTATAGAGTGAGAAAAAGTTAAGAACTCAGATCTCCTTACTTCTAGTCCAGTACTATTTGTGTGGCTTTTATCTTTCTAGGTTTTTTGCCTCTCATACTCTGTCTTTAGTTTTTAGTTTTTTTTTTTAAGATTTTATTTATTTATTTGACAGAGAGATAGACAGAGCCAGAGAGCACAAGTGGAGGGAATGGCAGAGGGAGAAGGAGAAGCAGGCTCTGCACTGAGCAGGGATCCTGATGTGGGGCTCAATCCCAGGACTCTGGGGTCATGACCTGAGCCAAAGGCAAGATGCTTAACCATCTGAGCCACCCAGGTGACCCTGTTTTTAGCTTTAACAAAATTAAAACTTCATTTAATTATTTTGATTTTTTTTTCAGGTTTCATTAGGGATGTGTGTGTGTGTGTGTGTGTGTGTGTGTGTGTGTGTGTGTGATAGTTAGGAAGATGATAGGCTTTGAAATCAAACTGAACTGTGAATTCCAGTTCTACCACTTACTATCTCAGTGACTATGAGTAGATTTAATAAGTTCTGTGAGCCTCAGTATGTTAATGGGAGAATTCCTACATTGTAAGGTTATTGTAAGGATGAAACAAATAGATGCTTATGTTTGTTTCCTTTACTTTTTCCATAGAGAAATTCTGGCTAATATAAAAAAATATTTAGATTAATTTAACTTGACTAATGGTATTTATCATTTTCAAATTAACAAATTATTTGTGTTTACTTTTTCCTAATAGGCAGTTTGAAGATGAGTAAGGGTGTTTTTCTGATTAATTGGTTGTTCTTTTGCTTCAGAGTATGTAATACTGATCTATCTTCTTTGTGAGGAAAGCATTTATCAAAGTTGCAAGGTACCAAGAAGTCTCTTACTCAGACCGTATCTCCGTTAAGCCAGTACCAGGATCCATGCTTTAGGAAATGCAAGGGAGGGAATTTTAAGTTATGTGTGCCCTCAGGTGTCTTAGATTCACCGATAGAGAGACATAATAAACAGATGGAAATGTAAATAAAAATAGAAGACTTACATAACATTTAGAGCAACTTTAGAAGAGCTGAGTGAACCACGCAGTGACTACTTGTCATAATGCCCACCATTAGCATGAATACGTGCTAATGCAATTCTCTGAAGAATACTCAACTTTTACATAAAATAAAAGCATCCACCTGAAGCTGATATTGGCAACCAGAATTAGTTTTTCCCCCTCCTATCTCCAGGAAAACCCAAGGAGGGTGCAAAGAAATGCTGTCCCTAGTTATTTACCGATCTCTATTGTAAGTTAATGAGACATAAAACTGGACCTTACTTTTTAGTGTTAGAAATTGTTCATGAGAATAGCATTGAAGTATGTAGTATTTAATCTTTCTTTGTAATGATCATAATAGGCAAAGAGAAGAAGGACTAAAATGATCGGGCGGATGAAATGTTTCCTTTGTCCTGCTTATGGTGTTGGAGCACATGATATAAATAACGGCTTATGCTTTGATTCTAAACACCCTTTAATAAGTGAGTGAAGAAGCTGGATCTGTATACCTAGACAAAATAAAATTTAAAAAATCAAAGTTTAAATTACTTAATTTTAGGCACCTAATTTGAATATTTCAGATATTTATTTTTCTCCACACTTCCCTTGCCATCAGTGAGGTTTTTTTTTAGGATTTATTTCATTTTTAAGTAATCTCTACACCCCATGTGGGTCTTGAACTCACAACCCCGAGGCCAAAAGTTGTGTGCTCCACTGACTGAGCTAGTCATGTGCCCCACACCAGTGTTGTTTTTTTTGTTCTTTTTTTTTTTTTTTAATTTCATGTTTTCCTCCTTTATTTCATTTAGGTTTTATAGGATTTGTATATGTGTGTGAGTGTTATCTATATGAACACTAACATATTTTCTGGTTCTATTAGATGTTCCATGCCCATACTGAATTTTTTCTGCTCTAGCCCTGGAATCAGCCATTTCTCCAAAGAGTCCTGGTTTCTTTTATTTATGTCTTTAAAAACCAAGGTGTGTTCATTACTACCCAGGTGTCATTGCTTCTAGACCGTATTACTGGACATAACAAGGAAACACATTCTCTTTCTCTCCATCTCTCTGTATATAAAAACTGTGATTCATACCAATACCTCCCAATTCCAATATAACACCACTGCATCCATTCTAGTCTTTCCCCTTTCATTATTTGTAAAATAGATACCTGGCTTTCATTGTCCACAGTATTTTTATTTGCTCAATCCTAGTATATAGTTTCAGAATAATTTATTAATTAGGGTATAGTACTTCTGTACAGTTTCTTTTGTTTTTAGACTTAAAATACATATTAAAAATATTTTTGTCTTAAGTTACTTAGGTTAGTTCTTGTTTCCTTTGTCCCCTTAAATAGGGTTATTTTATTCATGTCTGATATAGTTAGGCCCATTTGTTGCTGTTTGTATTCCATTCTGGGTTTTCGCTGAGTCCTGGTTGATTTTAAACATTATTTGTATTTTGTGTATATGAAACAAAGTCATTGTTCTAAAAATCAGAATTATATAAAAGATATACTTAGAGATAATCCCACTTATGCATTCTACCTGCTCCTTTTCCTCCATTCTTTCCATTCTGTTCCTACTCCTCATAGCTACCTAATTTCATTCATTTCTGGTTTATCTTTTCTATATGTCTTTTCTCTAAAATTAGCAGATACATGTGTATTTCCTTATATTTCCCTTTACTTTTTCTTACATGAATAGCAGAATTCCATAGATACTCTTTTGCATTTTGTCTCTTTCTCTTAACCAAGTATCATGGAAATCACTCCATATCAGCTCATAAAGATCTTCCTTATTTTTTTTTTTATAGCTGCATAATTCTGTTTGTGGATGTAGCTTGGCTTATTCATCACCATTCTATTTAGGGGCATTTAGGTTGTTTCTAATATTGCATAATTATAAATAATGCTGCAATGAATAACTTCTTACATATATACTTTTCATTATTATAAGTGTATCTTCAGGGTAAATTCCTAGAAGTGAAATAGCCGGGTCAAAAGGTAAAAGCATATATAGTTTTATTAGTTATTGTCAAATTCCCCTCCAGAAGGGTTTACCAGTAATGTATGAAAGTGCATGACTTTCCATAGTCTGACAACAGAATGCATTCTGATACTTCTAGATTTTTATTAATCTGGTTTGTGCAAACTTTAGTTTCAATTCTCTTAAATTTTGAACTAACACTTTGAGAATTACTCTTCATTTTTTGGGATCTATCAGATGGTTATTTTGAGATCCTATAGTTTCACGATTTTTTTTTTTTTTTTGGTCACAGTCATAAGGTTTGGTCTCCATTCACTGACTACCTATGGAAAAAATATCTTGCGTGTCTTCTATTTACCAGACAATATGCTAAGACACAATACTTGCCCTCGAGTTGCTTACTAACAGTGAAGAACAGGTTAGCAAATAAATGGACAATTATGAGAAAGACACAGTTCTGCATGGACAAGAACTTCCAGTGAGAGGAGAGAGAGCCAGATAAACTCTGAAATTGCAAGTAATTTAATGCGATTGCCATATAGAAGTCATGTATGCACTCATAGATACGGTGAAATGAGAGAGAAATACAGTCCAGGAGGCATGTTGAGAAGTTTAGATGTCATCTAGAGGACAAAGAAGACTTACTAAAAAGTTTTAAGCAGAATAAAGGTATGATCAGGATTTTTATTATGGCCATGACAATGAGGGATTTCCAAAGAACTTGAGGTTTATCGTCAAAGTGTTAAACTATATTGTATAAGTAGAGGTAGGTATGTTAGGTCATGTAAAAGAAAGGAATAACCCCTGAGGCAAGAATTGATTGTGACCTTATCAAAGGCAATTAACTTCTTTAAGAAAAAATAGATCACTCTGAATGGGGTCAGCAGTTAAACAAGCAAGATAAAGGGAGGTCTTATCTGAAGAAGACTTTGCCTGCTTTGGTGGTTTAGAGTGGGTCCTTTATTCAAAAAAGGAGCTGCTCTTGGTGTCTGGGGTTTTCCAGGAGAATTTGAATAACACTAGTCATTATAGTTATTGAAAACCAAGAGCATCTATATCTGGAACAGTTTATGGCTTACATTAACATGACTTTACTATTCAGATGTTTCATTATTCCAATCTTTTCATCAATCTGATTTTACTGTTTCAGAAAGTTCTTGCCTGGGAAGATCAAGTAGCCAATAAGTTTATCGTTCATTTCAGAAAGTTCCTGAAACCCCACCCCCCTTTTTCAAAGATTTATTTACTTTTAGAGACAAGATGCACCCTAAGTTGGGAGAAGTGGGGGGAGGGAGTGGGTGCAGAGGGAGAGAGAGAGAATCTCCCCCAGACCTTGCACTGAGCTCAGAGTCCAAAGCCAGGCTCAATATCTTGATCGTGAGGTCATGACCTGAGCGGAAACCAAGAGTTGGACACCCAACCGACTAAACCACCGACGCGTACCCTGAAACTCCTTTTAAACTGATATTAGACTACTCAAACTAAAACATCAAACAGCTGTTTACTTTTTTAAAAAAGATTTTATTTATTTATTTGACAGAGAGAAAGAGATCAGAAGCAGGCAGAGAGGCAGGCAGAGAGAGAAGGGGAAGCAGGCTCCCTGCTGAGTAGAGAGCCCGATGCGGGACTCCATCCCAAGACCTTGAGATCATGACCTAAGCCGAAGGTAGAGGCTTTAACCCACTGAGCCACCAGGTGCCCCATAACTGTTTACTTTTTAAGAATTGCTTTGAAACCCTTTATTTTTGAAAACCTTCCACCTTCAGTGTCTACCAGTCCTAAACTGTTAGATCACAGATTTGCCTTATCATAACCAAGCCCCTTTTCTTACACCAAAATATCCATCTTAAACCAAACTCCCCAAATCTTAAACATAGGTGATTTTTGCTTCCGCTCTTCAGAAACACCAAGATTCTTGTCCAAGTAGTGGCCTCACTTACTGTGGCAAGCAATAAACTCAAGTTTGCTTTACGAACAGGTTATTTTCGTGGTGTTTTCAGGGAATAAAGTACATGCAGTATTCATTTCTTATTCCATCTAGAAATGATGTGTGTGTGTTTTTTTTTTAAGATTTATTTAAAAGAGAGAGAGACACACACAGCTGAGAGGGAGCACAAGCAGTGGGAGTGGGAGCGGAGAAGCAGGCTTCCCACCCAGCAGGGAGCCCAATGCAGGGCTGTATCCCAGGACTCTGGAATCCCCCTGAGCCAAGGCAGATGCATAATGACTAAGTCACCCAGGCGCCCCACAAATGATGCTTTTTGCGTAAATGGTGACCCATCGTTTGGAACCCTCGACCTAAATTAACAGTTCGAGAAGATCTGAGTTAACTTTGTAATTTTTTGTCTTTCAACTTGGCACATGACATTTACAGCCAGGGCGATGTCAAGTAAGGGCCCTTGAGCCTCACTCATAATCATTGTTATTCAAATTAGTACATTTGGAAATGTATAGTCGTTTGCGGGGGGGCGGGGGGCGATGTGAGTGACCTGTGTTTCCTAGCCAATCAGCCGACAGCCACCAAGAAAGGCTTTCGACAAAAAAGAGCTGTATAGATTTTATGTAAATTTGGTATTTATGAGCACCAAACTTTTAGCACTGACATCTGCCTGAGAAGAAACTTCATTTACAGCAGCGGCAGAAATGAAGTTCACTGTGAACTAGTTTTGGATACCATATGCTTTAACATGCAGAAGAGGAGGGGAGAAGAGGCCTTTGAAAAACGGATTTTTCTGGCTCTCGCCGTGTACGATGTTGCGTGACAGCATTGTGACATCATAACGTAGGCTATTTTATTTGCGGTTTGCCCCACTCCCGCGCCGAGGCCTGCAACAGCACAGTCGGATGTGTGCGGGGGCCTTCCCTTCATGGAACTTCAGGCACTTCCCAGGCGTTTTCTTTCTAAACCTCACAACATCTCTCAAAGGTATTGCCAAACTGGAGACAAATTTCACAGTTTAATCATGTGGAACACATTGGTAAATATAGATGTGCCTTTTAGAAAGTTGCTTCAAAGTGTATTTTGCAGCTCCCGCGACTGTTTCTCAGGGTGTAAACCAGTGGTGTAATGTAAAGCTTTCGGCCCTCCCCCACGCGAGCTGGGAGGAGAGATGTGCTTGGCAGCGCAGCGGCGCAGGAGGAAAGGAGGGTCGTGCCGAAAAGGCAGGCTGACGGTTTTGTTATCCGTCCTGCCCTTTTCTTCCTATCTTCCCCACACAGGGGTGCCTCCTTTTGCTCCAGCTCGGTCTTTTCTTCTGCAGTATCAAAAAAGAAAACTGAGTTCTAAAATTTCACTTGTAATTACGAGTTTGGTTAGGTTTTCAAGGCACAACACTAAAGTCCATTTAATTCACAAGGCCTGTTGATTATAATGGCAATCTCCTGGCAATCTTTTTTCCTCCCTCCCTCCCTCTCTCTCTTTCTTTTTCTTTTTTTCTCTTTCTTTTTCTATCTCTTTCGTTTCCTCCCTTCCTTCTTCCATCCTTCCTCCCTTCCTTGTGTATGTGCTGCACTATAATCCCAGCAATCTAAACCGTACTTATAATGTAGTTTTATGGGGAAAGGAGTTCTTCTGAAATGGGAATGTGGCAACATTGCAGACATGTCTGTTTTTTGCTCTAATCTCCTCAAATCCAATATGAAGAGGAAGGGACTTTTTCCTCAGAATATCTCTGCCTCTCCAACCACACCCTTTTCTTCCCTCACCCTTATACCTCCTGATCCCCTAGAAACCTCCTGATCACCCTTATACCTCCTGACCCCTTCATGTGAAGCAGAGACCTGGACATGAATTCTAGTTGTGTCCCTTAATAACTGCATAAACCCTGAGTCATTAAACCTCCCTGAACTTGTTTCCCCATTTGTAATTTTTAAATACTACTAACTCACAGGGGTGTTGTGAAGTTTAAATAAAATAATATGTATGGAAGGCTGAAGAGCTGAAAATATTATGTCTGGAAAAATGTGGCCAGTGAGAAACATCTTTGTCTGGTTTTCTGGGGATGAATTATTCCACCCTTTTGTGTATCGTCCAAGCCAGGACATTTTCAAGAGTGGAAGAGGGAGCTTCAGGACAGCAACACACATAAACTGGGCCTGTCCCAAGCATCCCAGGATGTGTGATCAATCTCTATAGAGAGAATTTTCAGACAGCAAGTGCCTGTGCCTAATTGTACATATTATTGTGGATGGGGACGCCTGCATTCTATGAATAAGAATATCATTTATTGCCCACATACAAGCTGAACTTCTACCACTTCTCTCTTATTTTCACAACTCTCTGTATAGCTTGTATTTCCCCAAATGTGCTACATGAACAACAGGTGGCACATGCGACTATTTCAAGTGGTATACAGCAATCATTATTATTTTTTTTTTAAACTGTCAAGTCAGATCTATAATCTTGGAAGTAAAATTTTTTAAATAAGTTTATTTAGACCAACATTTGAATTGATGTAAAGAAAACAATTCAGTTAATCAAACTCGGATGAGTTTACAATTATAGGAAGGTTGACCTGGGATGACTAACAGGTGGGAAGCCCTGCTTGATTGGTTGCAGCCAGTAGAATGAAGGAACAAGCTACTCAGTGTTTGGATAAACAGCTTATGATATATACCCCTTCATTCCAGGACAAGTGCTGTGCTTAAGAGTTGGAGTTCAGATAAATGCCCAGTTGCGACCCAGATAAGGAGAACAGAAATGGAGTAATTGCAGTTGAAGATTAGCCTTGGATACATTTTCTGGTAAGTCTTGGGCTTCCCCGCCATTTTTATACATTATTAATATAAACTATGTACGAAGAATTGACAACACGTGGCAAAATTTAATACATACCCTGATTTAAACTTTGTGGGGACATTTTATTCATACTTTTTGAGGGACATGAATTAGGATGGAAAATTACTTCATCTTGTTTTGAGAATTCTAGGAAAAAAGACTCCTCAAACTGTTTGAACAGCTCATTTATTTCCCTGGTAATCAAAAAGTCTTGCTGATTTCTGGCCCCAAAACTTTCTGCTTTAAGTGTATTGTTCAAAGAAACAGAAACATTGGGAAGGTGTTGCCATTTTACCTGTCAATATTTGTTACGGAGACCACTGACAGCGGTGGACTTCCTAATCCTCACCTTTGTGTCTTCTCTGTTTTCTTTTTGTTTGTGATTTCTCTCGTCAGAAATGAATGTTTCTTATTCTTTCTGTTTGCTTAAAATAGAGACAATTTAGATCATGTACCAAGACACTTGAGTATGAATAATTAGAGGTCAGCCCTTAGCAATTATACTTTTGCAAAAACACATAAAAATATTTGATAGATGGTCATTCACACATATCTGTGTGCACTTGAGCTTAGGGTTTATAAAGGTTTACAAGTATTTATGTATGATTTTATGTGTATTTTCAGAGCTTTTTTTTTTTTTTCTGGTGGAACTTTGAAAAATGAAGAGAATTAAGTTGTTTCTAAAAAGCCAAAGCAGCCTGCCATCTCTTTTTCTTTTCTGGGCTACGGTCCAATTTGCACAGCAGTTGCAAAGAAAAAGCAAACGCATCACTAGATTCAGCGAGAAATATTGTAACAGTATGTAATCTCTGTCAAGATAAAATTGCTTTGTGATTTACATTACAATAAATCCTGACCTTTAAGTGCTGCAGACTAAGCTAATCTGTGAAGTACTTTATTCCAACACTGAATCAGCGAGTGAAGCTCAACCAAATTGACTGTATTAGTCCCACCGTGGTGTGGTTAAAGAGCCTATATATATCGAAGCAGATTACAGAGCATTGTTCTATGTGTACTATAATAAGTAGAATAATTGAAATATTCAATCTGTTTCATCGTTGTGAAATAATAGAATTATTTTAACCTCCCTTCTGTTTGCCTATTATGGGAATTACAAGCAGCTTCATTTAAATATCATTAGGGTCTGATTTAGATCGATGAGAACAAGGAAATTCAGAATTAAGGCTAAAATACCACATGACATTTCGACCTTAATTCACTTCTTATGGCTGTTAATTATTTTCTCTCTCTCTCTTTTTTGTAAAATAGTTAAGACATTGCGTTGAATTTCTTAGTACTAGCTTTGAATTTTTCGCTTTTTGACTCCCCAAGTCAAGTGCTAGGTTGAGCAATCATTGGAGAATAGAATTTTCTCAGAAATTTTAAAAATCAGTTGAATTTACCAACTTTGGGAGATTTTTAGCCATTATTTCTTCAAGTATTTTTCTCTCCTCTGTACGCTTAGCTTTTCTCTAGATTTTGATCACACACATATTAGACAACTTTCTATGATCCCCGAGGTCAGTGGTACCTTTTCTCCCCCCAGTTTTCCCTTTTCTCTCTATGCTTCATTTTGGAGAGTTGCTGTTGCATACAAATGCTGTTGCATTTGAAGGGGGGCATCTTCAAATGTACTTTTCCCCCCTTGCAGTTCCTAATTTGCTGTTAATCATAACATATCGTTAGCTAATTCTTTTCTCTCTTATGTATGCTTTTTTCATGTGTGGTGTCTATTGCTTCGATACTGGATATTACACTTTAGTTTTTGAGTGCTAGATCTTTTGGTATTTCTTTTCTTTTTTTTTTTTTTTTTTTTTAAGATTTTATTTATTTATTTGAGAGACAGAGAAAGTGAGAGAGAGCATGAGAGGAGAGCAGGCCAGAGGAAGAAGCAGACTCCCCGTCGAGCTGGGAGCCCGATGTGGGACTCGATCCCGAAACTCAAGGATCATGACCTGAGCTGAAGGCAGTTGCTCAACCAACTGAGCCACCCAGGCGCCCTCTTTTGGTATTTCTATAAATAGGGTATTTATAGAATATTTTATAGAATTTAATAGAATTTATAGGAGATTGTATTTTGTCCTGGCTGAGTTTTAAGCTTTCTTATGCATCTCCAGAACAGCCTTTAACCTAGGACTAATTTGACCCTGCAACAAAGGCAGTATAATCTGAAGATACCTCCTCATGCTTCCTGTATTATGAGGTCTTCCCACTCTGGTTGGTAGGGACAGGCACAATTTCTGGCCCTGTAGGAGTGGAAATTGGCCTACAGTTTTCTGTTGCTTCTTTATTTGGTCAAAGTACTATCTTCTCTTGCACACATCAGCTGAAAATCTGCGGGAAATCCTCCACGGAGCTCTGGAAATGTCTTGTCTATTCCTCCCTGGTTCTTTGCTCTGGAAATTCTACCTGTCTTGGATTCCCTGAATTTCAGTTTCTGTCCCTTCAACTGAGCAAGACCACAGGGCTCAGTTTATGTTTCCTTCTCTTCTCTGAGAGCAGGAAACTGCCTTCAGGAAGTGAGTTGTAACAACAGTATAACTCACACTGTTTCTCTTTTCTTAGGGACCACACTCTTGTGCTGCCTATTGTTCAATGTCCGAAAACAATTCTTTCCTGTATTTTTGTCATATTTTCTCATTGTGTAAGGTGGGAGACTCCCTGTTACTCCATTATGGCCGGAAGCAGATATCTCACATAACTGAAGTTTACAAGGTAGTTTAAGATTTTTATTTAACTGTTCATCAGTTCCTGCATTTCCATACATTTCTGGGGACCTCAAAGTAAGTGATAAGAAGGTTATTAAAACAAATTCTGGACACAGAAAACTAACATTGTTAATGCCCATGTCTAACCACAATGCAATATAACGATTGCAAAGGACATAGGTCACCATAATCACTTTAGCAACCTAAAACTAGAATTTTTTTTTTAATTTCTTTCTGAGATATGTACAAGAAACCAGTGCTAGAGTGCTTCTTTCTAACAAAAGTCATCTTGCTAATAAAATGGAATTTCCTGATAAAATAGTGCTACAGGCCTCTTCTGTTGTTTCTTATGGTAACTGTTGCTATACTCTATTTTAAAGTTACACTGAGTTAAGGGGAAATAGTCTTCATTTTAGTAAAACAAACTTTTTTGTTATTTTGTGTTTTTTTATTTTAGATTTTTATAATAAATTTATAGGGTGCCTTGAGGGCAGCCCAATTTGCATCATAGGGGGCCACCTAAGAAACTCACCTGGGACAGACCACTCTGTTCTGCCTTGGAGCACTATTGCCTAGAACGAGAATTGTTCATGAGATACCCCACATTATAAATAGAGACATCCTCAGGGCACCATATCAATGTATACTGGATGGTCTTCTCATGCATTTTTGAGAGGAAAACAGCAGTTTTGATATCAGCAAGATGAGAGCAAGTATTCCTGATACTAAAAGGATACCTGAGCACTTACTGAAACATTAGTATTTTTAAAGGTCCATTTCTTAGTTCCAAACAATTTTAAAAATAAAATACAGTGAGTTTCTAGAATCTTTTGCTTTAGTGCTTATAGAGTACAAATCTAATAATTTTTTTTTTTTACAAATCTAATAATTTGAAGGAAAGATTATATAAAAGTATTGATACATTGATACAGATAACATTACACACACACACACATACACACAAACAGAGTCTTTCAGGCTGCTATTTATTTTCTTAGCAATTTTTAAAAAATGCTAATAGACTGGTATAACCTGATGATTTACCAGTATTCAGATTTCCTGTGACCTAATCAACAGACTAGAGTATATTAATCTTCTGTTATATCAATTAAATCAACATCTACATCTAAAACAGCAATTTTATTTTTGTTAGGCAAAAGCCTTAATCTTGGCCTGCAACGCTTTGCGTGATGTGGGGGTTTTGCTGTCCTCAGGTCTGTCCAGACAGCCCTCTGCCTTCTCACGCAGAAATGCTGACTCCATACTCATTGTGTAGCTGTTGTTGTTTTGTCACCAACTATTCAGTTTGAGGGTTCAATAGAATATCTTATCAACTGTTTTGTTTTAGATGTTGGTCTATGGCTTTTTGGTTTTGTGGTAACTGTTTTTCTGGTTTTTTGGACAGAATTTGGGGTAATTTAAAACTACCCCACTGTCAACACCCAATACCATTTTCCCAGAATTTCCCTCTACCTTGACTTCTTAAAGCTCTTGTGTCCTCATCTGTTAAAAAGAATGAAATGATCTCTTAATATCCCTTCCAACTCTGAGATCTGTGACTGTATAAGATAACCCTGTTTGGACCCAAAATGAAGTGTTGCCTCACTCTCATGTTTTGAGACCCTGCATGTCTAAGATTAAGTTGCTGTGTGTTATATTTTTCCTCTGAGTTAGTACTTGTCCTTATATCCATCCATGTATCTATCTATCCATCCATGTATCTGTCTATCCATCCTAACACAAGCACTGAGCCTCTGCTATGTACTAGCTTTATTTCTCCAGGTACTTAGCAGATTTGCTTGTGCTATTTGAAGCTATAAATAGCCATGCTATAAATGTCGCTTCTCTGATACATGATCACCAAAGCAGACTCAATTATTACTTGGAGGTGAAATGTGAGTTTTACAGATTTTGTTGTTGTTGTTGTTGTTTGGTTGGGGAAAAGGGAGAGATAAACTATTCCAGCTTTTTAACATCGAGGATTTCTTGCCTCCACCACAGTCTGGACCACTTGTCATGATCAAATCGGGGCTTGAAGTTTCTCTAGGATTTAATAATCAAAGGAAGAAATACAATTGACCTCACCATTTGGTTAGTAGTCAGCCTCTATGATCGTGGATGAATTGAAAAATCTAGGCCTATGGCAGTTTGTATTATTAGTTTATAGGCATGTGACAATTTGGTGTTACCAGATAGCCTTATGTAGGCAGCTGTTTGCTCTGCTCTGAGGCAGAACAGTCTTGCTGAATAGTTAGTTATCAAGAGAGACTCGAGCAAATGGGGGCTGAAAATGTACTCATGGAATGTACAAGGGTATAATTTCAAGCAACGCTTTAATCCTCCAGAAGAATCCTGAGCTCAACAAATATAGATTATTTACCTTTTACCACATTCCCTGAGGTCATACAATTTTATAATAAATATTTATGGAATACCTACTATACAGCAGTCATTTTATTGGGCACTTTATCTTTTTTTTCTCCCCAAATATGTTTATTTTAATTTTTCAGTGTTACAAGATTGATTGTTCATGCACCACACCCAGTGCTCCATGCAGTACGTCCCCTTCTCAATACCCACCACCAGGCTCACCCACCCCCCCCACCCCCTCCCCTCCAAAAC
>CM052809.1:61196542-61315797 GCA_028533885.1 Nasua narica | reverse complement strand
TTTGGAGACATGTCCTGAAAGAAGTTGCTGTGGCTAATGTCATAGAAGTTACTGCCTATGTTCTCCTCTAGGGTTTTGATAGATTCCTGCCTCATTTTGAGGTCTTTTATCCATTTCGAGTTTATCCTCGTGTATGGTGTAAGAGAATGGTCAAGTTTCATTCTTCTACATATAGCTGTCCAATTTTTCCAGCACCATTTATTGAAGAGACTGTCTTTTTTCCACTGGATATTTTTGCCTGTTTTGTCAAAGATGATTTGACCGTAGAGTTGCGGGTCCATCTCTGGGCTCTCTATTCTGTTCCACTGGTCCATGTGTCTGTTTTTGTGCCAGTACCATGCTGTCTTGGTGATCACAGCTTTGTAGTAAAGTTTGAAATCAGGCAATGGGATGCCCCCAGCTTTGTTTTTCTTTTTCAACATTTCCTTAGCAATTCGGGGTAGGCACTTTATCTTTTTATCTTAGTATAATTTTTATCATAATCTTTTTCTTTTTTTAATTTAAAAAATGTTTAATTTATTTTAAAGAGAAATAGAGCATGAGCAGGGGGAAGGGCAGAGGGAGAGGAAGAAAGAATCACAAGCAGACTCACACTGAGTGCAGAGCCCAATCTGGGGCTTGATCTCATGACCCTGAGATCATGACCTGAGCAAAAATCAAGAGTCAGACACTCATCTGACTGAGCCACCCAGGTCCCCCAGTGTTTTTTTTCTTTTTCTTTTTCTTTTTTTTTTAAAGATTTTATTTATTTGACAGAGAGCAGAGAGATCACAAATAGGGAGAGGCAGGCGGGGGTGGGGGGGGAAGCAGGCTCCCTGCTGAACAGAGAGCCCGATGTGGGGCTCAATCCCAGGACCCTGAGATCATAACCTGAGCCGAAGGCAGAGGCTTTAACCCACTGAGCCACTCAGGCACCTCAATGCCCCTCTTTTCGACTTCATATCTTTCCCATTCCTTCAGCTGTAACCTGTCCCTTGATTCAGAACGTCCATAGTTTATCCTCTCCATAGAGTAAATTTCAGTCTTCAGAACAAATGGATGAGAGACATATGTCTATAATTTTGTTTGCAGTCCCACTGTATACCCCGCTTCAGAAATACTTGGTGCTGCTAGTTCTTGAGGCTTTTCAAACTCTGTGGCACAATTAGATTGTAGATTTACAATTTCAGCTTTTTCTGATATTTGAGACACTTACTTTTCATCCATTTGTTTTTCAGCTTCTAAAATTATCTTGACGTCTCTTGTCTCCTACATTCTTCTCTCTCATTTTTGTTGTCCTTATGGATTTAGACTTAAAAGGTTTTTTTTCTTATGCATATGTGTTGTTGTTGTTTTAATCTAGAGCTTTGGTGATGGACCAGGGAACAGGTGTGTTTATAGTCCACCATACTTAACAGGAAGTTTTAGGTGCTTTGTATATATCACAACAAATTTCCATTGCAGGTATTAATATATACAAAGTAAATCCTGGGATGCTTGGATGGCTCAGCCAGTTGAGTGTCAACTCTTGGTTTCGGCTCAGGTCATGATCTCAGAGTCCTGGGATTATGCCCCATGTTGGGCTCCATTCTCAAACACAGGGAGTGTGTTTGAGATGCTCTCTTTCTCCTCCCTCCTTCTACCACCCTCTTGTCTCTCTCTCTAAAAATAAATAAATCTTAAAAAAGAGAGCGAGAGAGAGAAAATACTGATGGAACACAGTAAATGATAAAGTTAGAACTAAAATTGTCATGAAAGCCCTCATTTTGGAATGAGGTGTGGGTTTTTTGGTTTTTTTTTACTTGAAATTTTAGGTTTTACTCACAAGCATGAAGAAACCCAATTCTTTTCAAAACTAAAGTGATTTGTGAAATAGGAATTTCTGCAGCACACCTTTATCTTCTCTATTTAGCAGTAAATTATTATATTCTTATCACCTTCTAGTGTATTATAAATTTTCAAAATCTAATGTGATTTTACTAATATATTTTTCATTATACTTGAAATTACTAATAATACATTTTGGAGAAATTATTTTCTTTTCCTTTTTTAAGGATTTTATTTATTTATTTGTCAGAGAGAGAGAGAAGAAGCAGGGAGAGTGGCAGGCAGAGGGAGAAGCAGGTTCCCCACTGAGCAAGGCACACAATGTGGGACTCAACCCCAGGACTTTGGGGTCATGACCCAAAGGCAGATGCTTAACAGATTGAACCACCCAAGTATCCCTGGAGAAATCATTTTCTAATTGAGACTTCTCTAAGTCTAGATTATTGACTCCCCAATATCTCCAAACTATCTCCATTTTCTTTCATAGAAAATAAAGTTTCTTATTTAACCCTCATGTTATGTTTTTACCTAAAGCCCAAAAATTTCTGAGAAGTTTCTTATTTTGTTTTATTTTGGGCTGTTCCAGAATTCCCATTTGCTTCCTCTCAATATATCTTTGACCCTGGAGACTCTTAGTAAAAATTTCCCTCTGTATTCACCACATAATTAATGATTTACTTTTTTTTTTTTAATTGGAAACAAGTAAGATCTTTTTCAGAAGACAATTTAAACATTTTGTAGCAAATGTAACTAGTAATGCTTGGAGAGTTTCTGTAAGAAATTCCCCCTAAAAGTCATGCCAGCTTCACTTTCATATTTCACCTAAAGAATGGAGAAGGCCCTGCCTATGGGGCAATTTCACATGAGGAAACAGAGTTATGATGGGCTGTTATCACTTCTAAACATTTTTGTTCATGAGAGTTATAAAGGAACATATTTCCCTTTTGAAGTTGTCACCTACTTTCAGGCAAAACCTCTTTGTTTTCAAGAGGTAAGGCAGTTATATCTGCTAAACATTTGCAGTAAAAATATCCAGATTATCAGAGAACTGAAACCAATGTGAAAGCATCTGATGTTATATAATATTATTTGAATTGCGAATAAAGTGGATCTGAAATGATTTCATTGGTCTATCTCTTGGCACTCTGAAGCCTCCACTTTATTGCCTGTTCTGAAAGAATCAAAATTACTTTCTTTTGTTAAACACCTAACAGATTTTTTAGCTTATTTAAACAAATTTCTACTCCCTGGGAACTTTCTTTTCCCTGTGAGATCAGAAACAGTCACTTGTTTGGTATCTCCTTTGAGTGATGTGTATATTCAGTTTATCTACTTTTCCTTCAAATTTGTACTTCATTTTTTTTTTGAGGTGATCCCTGAACTGTTCCATGGTGTTTTTTCTCTCCCAGTTGGATTACAAGCTCTTATAGTTAACAAAGGAGTGCCATGCTGACACATATACTATACTCAGTAAATATGGTTCCTCTAAATACAGACATATATGTTTGTGTTTTAATTCTGGAGTGTATGTTCCTTAGTGAAGGAACTGATGAGTGCTCTCCATTTCCACATGGGATCCTGGGTGGTCTACTACAGGCAAAGAAACAACAGGAGGCTCTGACATGGGAGTCTTTCTAAAAGAGGATAGTGATATTTAGGATATTCTCCTTGATATCCTACTGACATACACAGACTAGAGGAAGATAAAAACGAATAAATAAGAGGAAATAGTTTTAAAGTAAAGAAGTACAATTCTAGCTGAGTAAGTGATCAATTAGCAGTTAGAGGCAGATTGTAGAATTTTCCAAAACAAGTCAGCAAAGGGAGATCTAGAAACCACAGAATATATATCTATATCTATTATAAGTCATGGTGACCTCTTCTATAACAAGGAGAGTTTCCAACAGGCAACTCTGGGTAAGAATTTAAAAACTAGTGTTAGAGCCACGTAGTGAAAAATAAAAGCATGAGCAAGAACAGCTTCAAAATGACTTTGTTTCAAAGCCTTTTAATGATAACAAAATAGTAGCAACGAGGAATAAATCCCTGAAGGAAGGAAGGTACAAGTAGGTATTAAAATTATAAATGTTAGAAAAAAAGAATCACAAATTGATGCAATTTTCCTTCAAGAGTAGCAGAAAAAGAGATATAAATCATTTTGAGGAACTGACTCTCTGATGTTGAAATTACTCTCTCTCTCTCTCTTTTTTTTAAATTTTATTTATTTATTTGAGATAGAGACAGTGAGAGAGCGCATGAGAGGGGAGAATGTCAGAGGGAGAAGCAGACTCCCCGTGGAGCTGGGAGCCCGATGTGGGACTCGATCCCAGGACTCCGGGATCACGACCTGAGCCGAAGGCAGCCGCCCAACCAACTGAGCCACCCAGGCGCCCTTCTCTCTCTCTTTTTTAAGATCTTATGTATTTATTTGAGAGAGAGAGAGAGAGAAAGAGAGAACACGTGACAGAGATAGAGAGAGCAGGAGCAGGGAGGAGAGGAAGAAGCAGACTCCTTGGTGAGCAGGGAGCCCCATGTGGCCTCGATCCTGGAACCCTGGGATCATGACCTGAGCCGAAGGCAGCTGCTTAACTAACTGAGCCACCCTGGTGCTCCTACTCTTCTCTTTTAATACATAACCTGTGCAGAAATATAAGTTCTTGGTTCAAATTTGGGTTCTCTCTGCCTTGAATTATGTCTGTCTCCTTCTATCCTTTTTATTTGGTCTTTAAGGAAGAAAGTTTATATGACTCTGTACAGACATGCATGTGAGGTTTGCTGATATTTTAGCCCAGACTGGAGGGTGAAACATCAAAGACTATAGGGAACATAGAAAAAAATTGAGGAATAGCAGCTAGTAACTCATATGATTAGAAAAAGAGATGAGAGATATGGTAGAAGCAGATGGTTACCAATATCTCCCACATAGCAGGGTCCAATACATTTTTGAAGTAAGAGTGACAAAAATAAATACTGTTATCGACACTGAACAAAATTGCCCCACACCAAAACAGATAATAAAAATAACTACAATTTATCAGATGCTTTACACATGCCACACACTGTTCTAAGTATTTTTGTATCTTGTTTAATTTGTAAAACACCTTTTGAATTAAATATTATCCTCCGTGTACCACTGAGGAAACCAAGGCTCAGAGATGTCAAGTGTCTAGCCCAGGATCTCTTACCTAGTGCTTCAAGTCCATTTAAGTGTAGAGCTTGAACTCCCTGATATTGTGATGATTCCTCTTCTTGAACAAAGTGGGTAAGGCCAGGATGTCCCCAGTGTTGTTTGTAAGATGAACTAGGTTCCAATAGAACTTGGTATAGAGTTTTGATTTTTATTTGAACTCTAAAATTGCCTGGTAGACATCTTCATCTGGATGCTTTATAGGCCAGAGTCAGCTACTAACGGGCCTTTGATAGAACTCATTGTCTTCCATGCAAGCTTCTTCCTTCTTTCTCCTTATTATAGGTAATGACACTGTGCTACCCAGGAACCTGTAAAGAGTTCTGCTTTGGTGGCCTCCACAGCCAATTTAGTGACCAAGTCCTAGGTTTTCACCTTTGCAATATCTGTGCCATCTGAACCCTCTTTCTCTTCCACCGATAGCTTTGTCAGGCCCTCATTTCTTTCTCTTGGATTATGTCAAGAAGATTTTGATTTGTTTTACTATCTCTGATCACAGTCATTTCCAACTCAAACTCAGAAATGCAGCTGGAGTCCTGGCCCCTGGTTAAAAACTACTACCTGAGAAAAAGAAATCTCTTTGCTCCCATGGCTGCATTCATGATCTATATGCTGATAAATCACAAATTTATACCTCTAGGCCAAATTTTACTTCATAGCATCAATACTACTGTTTCCAGTTCAATAAACAATCTACCCAATGCCTTTGACTTTCTCACTCTGATACTCAGCAGTTACAAGTTCTCACAGCTCTACTTCCTGAATAGCTTTCCTTCTTTCATTTTTCTCCAGCTTAACTGGAACTATTATGGTCCAGTCTTACACTTCTGCAATAGCCTGAGTCACTGAAGCAGCCATGATAATACCCTTCCAACTAATTGCTCCATATCCATGGTTTCCCACTTTTAGTCAATTTCCGCACATTGTATTTCATTAACTGCAATACACACTATTTATTCTTTATTTTTTTACATTTGGATTTCTTTGAAATCGGGATAAGTCTTACAATTTATTTTGTGTCTGAGGTTTAATTAGAGGCATTTGTTGTTTTGAATAAGTCATACATATGAGAATACATTGTATATTCAGTGACATCTTAGAGTCTATGAAATATGACAATATTTCTGAATAGGCTACTTTCTGGATATGCTACTACCCTGCACAAGACCTTCTATGATTTCCCATTTTAGGATAAAATTAAACATTCTTCTTCTTTTGTTTTTGTTTTTTTTTTTTAAGATTTTATATTTTTATTCGACACAGAGAGAGTGAGTGAGCACAGGCAGGGAAGCAGTAGGTAGGGGGAGAAGCAGGCTCCCCGCTGAGCAGAGAACCTGAAACAAGGCTCCATCCCAGGACTGTGAGATCATGATTTGAACCAAAGGTAGACACTTAACTGACTGAGCCATCCAGGCATCCCTTCTTCTTCCTTTTTTTTTTTTTTTTTTTTAAGTAGGCTGCACACCAAGTGCAGAGACCAATGTGGGGCTTGAACCCAGGACTCCAAGATCAAGATCTAAGCCAAAATCAAGAGTGAGTTGCCTAACTTACTGAGCCACCCAAGTGTCCCCAAATGAAACATTCTTAACATTTCTCTGAGGTCCTGCATGTCTGGCCCTTATTTATGTCCATAGAATCATTTCGTGCTGATCTTCTCTAGTTATCTATCTTTCAACCAAATATTATTTAGCAAATATTAATTGACTGACTACTATGTGCTAGGCACTAGAATGCCCGTTGGTGCTGACTGTGCATTTGAAGACTCCTGGCTTAGCCTGATCTGTCATGCTATTTCTTGCCTCAGAGTCCTTAGTCCCTCTTTCAGGAAGGGCCCTTCCTCCTCCCCTTTCTCTTTGTCCTTCTGCCTTGCTAAGCCCTACTTCTTACTCCTCCTTCATGGTTTCTGTTACACAGGTCTGCCCCACAGCCATCCTGTTCAGTACTCTCATGGCTCCTGCACTTCTCTTCATGGCTCTCACAGCACTTGCTTTCTTGGGATCTGTTTTCCCTTCTGGACTGTTAGGTCCACGAAAGCAGTGACTTCATCTATCTGCCTCATGGCTTTCTCCCCAGCCCTTAGTCCAGTGCCTGGATCATAATAAGGCCTCTTTAAATATTTATTGAATGAATAAGTAATGGAATTGGAAACAGGAATTCAATTTCAAACCATCCCAAGATACTCAGAATTTCTACCACTTGGATATATTATTAAAACAAAATAAAACAACAAAAATAGAATCATCTAGGTGGGCTTACATGAGAAGTTTTAGGCTGACAGGCAAGACAAGAAGAAAATATACTATCAGTTTCAATCTGAGATGCACAGAAGTTGATATTAAATATCATAAAAATTTTCTTCCTTAAAGTGCTATAATCCTCTAGCCTAATTATTTTCATTACACGTGAATATACTTATAACATTTGTACAGTAGTTTTTGTATCTGACAAATTAGATCATATTCTTCCTCTGCTAGTCTTAAAAGCCTCCTTCTCTTTGGTCTACTCCTTGTATTAAGATAAGCTGCCTTTTTGCATCATGGATTTGCTCTGTGGATTATGCTTATGAACTAGTTGTACATTGAGTTCAGAGCGGTGAATTAGCCTAACACTCCAGACATTGTCTGCTGTTTTGCAAACATGGGTCCAGTTATATTCCCAAGAAAGCAATTAAAAAAGCAGCTCACTAGTGTCATCTTACTTTTAAATATAGCATGTTTTCATTAGTGTCCAAAGCACTTTTTAACTGCTTTTCTTTGCTTTAGATATAAATTTTTCTTCAAATACATATATTCTAGTTCATTATGTATGTTTCTTATAATTAGCTCTACATTTATATTAGCATAGTCTTCCTCAGTGTTACGAAAGAAAAATTTGAAAAATAGTAAAAAAAAAAAAAAAGTCTTACTTTTTTGTAAGAAAAATTGTTCTACAATAAGTAGAAAAAGAACCACAACTTTAGGTTTTCTAGTTATTGAATTTTAGCTCTTCTATTTTTAGCAACATCTCCCAAATCCCTGGATGAAAAGGCTATACACTGTGAAGTATTATTACCATAACCTATAGCAACAAACTACCTCAACATAGGTATAATCAAAAGAAAAATTCTTAGAACCACATTCATATTCAAGGATCTTGTGATAGAAGCCAACCCCTGTGGGGGTATTATTTTCAAACATAACAGGTTGACATTATATAATTACACACTGCTGGATATTGAAATATCAAAAAAGGAAAAAGTGCTTATAGTAGTACTCACAGCACACTATTATGAGTATTCACATTTATCCACACATCTTTAGAAAATTATTTCTAGTTGCATATTATAGACTTTAGCAAAGATTTAGTGATTTATTTAATATCAATATTAGGTTTTGACGTTAATGTCTTAGCAAGCATAGGGAGGTGTGGTCCTAAAATTGACTTCTACTCAATAAAGGGGCTCCAACGCGAACCTCTTCTCTATTTTTCTGCATTCAGTTTGTTAAATAGACATTTCATATATGTATGTGTAAGTAAATATTCAAAATCCTATTCAATTATTTTTATAATTTGTATTCCCACTTAATTTTTCCTATTATTAACTTTTCCCTTTCTGTTGATAACATTGTTCTTTTTTAAGATGAACTAATTTTTTTTTTGGTCCCACTTTACTATCTACTTTTCCTTTGTGCATACTACAGATGTGATGGCGATTTGTCAGCAGCATTTCTGATTTCTCAGATTCCTTTCTTGTTCTTCTCAGTGCCACCTTCCTCCCATTTAATCTCTGGATTATAACCAACTTGTACTCTTATCCCTTTTGTATGTCAGGTTTCTAATACTTCCAATTCTCTTCACTTAACGTGAGCTTTTTGGTCTCTATGGTATGCTGTGAAATGTAGTGTCACAAATATTTACGCTCCAAACACCATTATTCTTAGAACTTTACGTAGTCTCTCTTTCAAGCTGATCAGCTTGATAGTCTTATCTCTTCTTTCTATTCTGTTAGATAGGTACAATCTATTGGTTGCTTTTGGATTTCTCTCCTATCCAGTCTTCTTTTCTAAAACAGGATGCATATAATTGTAGGGTATATAATTTCATATTTAATATTCTAGCTATTTTTTTCAGAAGTGACTTACCAATGGGAGAGTAGGATTGGAGAAGAGAAGTGAGAGAGAGAGCTAAAGCATGAGACTGAGACACAAATATAATATATTTGGGGGTAATATTAATGTGACAAACAAGAACAGTCATTACCTAAGAGTAAATACTAGTAAAACAACAAACTAGTAATACAAATAGTAGTCTAGGGAATAGTGTACTTCCTTCTTCAGCAACAAAAAACCAGTCACCCAACCTTGTAATAACAGAATAGCTTGTCCCAATTAACAAACTTGGATTTAAGTGTCTAGATGCTCAGTAAAAGTGAACCAAGACCCTCCCTGTGGTTATAAGAGACCCAAAGGGGCCTTGGCCTTTAACTAAGCTAACTTCTGTCACTGACTCTGTCCTCTGTCCCTGCATCTCTTGCTCTTTCTTTCTATTGGTGCAAGGCAAGGATCTAGATGCTAGGATGAAACATGAAAATTTTATTTTATTTTATTTTATTTTTTTAAAGATTTATTTATTTATTTGACAGAGAGAGAGATCACAAGTAGGCAGAGAGGCAGGCAGGGGGGGGGGGGAAGCAGGCTCCCCACAGAGCAGAAAGCCCGATGCTGGGCTGGATCCCAGGACCCCAAGATTATGACCTGAGCCAAAGGCAGAGTCTTTAACCCACTCAGCCACCCAGGTGCCCCGAAAATCTTTAAATAGCACTTCAACTCCCTACCCCTCACCCATGCAGGAGCTGAGTAATAACTACAATAGGTTTTCAGGAAACATTTATGGCTAGAAATGACAACTTACACGAGAAATTCACTTAATCTAGTTTATTTGCTTACTTTTAATAAATTATGCATGGAGAATCCATATTGGGGGTACCTCAAAATTTCTGTACGTGTCATCTTTATCTTTATCATTATCTTTCATCAGAAATAAAATTAGAGGGACGCCTGGGTGGCTCAGTTGGTTAGGCAGCTGCCTTCGGCTCAGGTCATGGTCCCGGGGTACTGGGATCGAGTCCTGCATCGGACTTTCTGCTCAGCAGGGAGCCTGCTTCTCCCTCTGCCTCTGCCTGCTTGTGTGCTCTCTCTCTAACAAATAAATAAATAAAATCTTAAAAAAAAAAGAAATAAAATTAGAAAATCTTATTATCACTATGAAATAAGACATAAGTATAAATAGGCATCAAATAAAAACCAAATGCAAATACTCTGAAGATAAAGTATTACTATTCTGCTTTATCTCCCATAAAATCTGCTCTTCGTACCCTTTATGGCCTCTTTGGGGTTTTGCTGTTTATGAATAAAAATATTACTTTAAAAACAAAACAAATTTCTTTGCTCTAATTAGACAAAATGAAAGCCTTCTGTTACAATTTATGTTATTAAAATTTTGACATTTTCTAATGGCATAAAACAAGTTTTATTTTTAACAAAATCTTACATTGGAAAAGTGCTTTGAGTAGATTTCCAAGTTCTAGTGAAACTTGAGTTTTTGTAATTGTGTGATCCCAAAAATTATGGTATAATAAAATAATTTTAGTAGTCCTTTTATCCATTTTAAATAGTAATTGACCTCTAGAATTATGTGCACCCAGAATAATGTTACTAGTGATTAAAATTTAAAAGATAATAATTATTAAAAGCTTCATACATAATAGAAATCGTCATTTCTGGGCAACAAAATCTTTAGGGTAAAACAGTCAAGTAGGATTTGCCTATATCAGAACAACTTGAAAGAATTCTTTAATCTGGACCTTTATTTATGAACCCTACAAGATTGTTGAAAATAACTGAACTGTATTACTGTATTTAAGAACAACAAACTACAAAGGACATAGAATGAGTTCTTATCTCCATATTTAGTTTCTCTCATTAAGGAAGTGGTGATAGCTCTATAAAGTGTGGATAAAGGCATTTTCTCTGCTGTAAACCCAGACTTCTCTTTCTTCCATATTTTATAGTTTTTAAAAATATATAAATATATTTCTTTGGGCACCTGGGTGGCTCAGTGGGACTCGGCTCAGGTCGTGATCTCAGGGTCCTGGGATCGAGCCTCACATCGGGCTCTCAGCTCAGCAGGGAGCCTGCTTCCCCCTCTCTGTCTGCCTGCCTCTCTGCCTACTTCTGATCTCTCTCTGTCAAATAAAAAATAAAATCTTTAAATATATATCTTATAGCACAAGATACATCTTTTTCTTGCATCATGACCTTTATTAAAAATTTTGAAATATGCAATTATACATGCTCAAAATGTACCTTAAAGTTTTCTTTGGAAATTTTACCTTTTCCACAATATTTGCTATTTAATTTTCTTTTTCTTTTAAGATTTTATTTTTGGGGCACCTGTGTGGCTCAGTTAGTTAAGCGACTGACTCTTGGTTTCAAAGCGGGTCATGATCTCTGGGTCATGAGATCAAGCCCTGCCATGACAGCTCCATGCTTAGCAGGGAGTTTGCTGGAGATTCTTTCTCCTCTCCCTCTTCCTCTGCTCCCCCCCAAAAGAAATAAATCTTTTTGAAAAAAGCTTTTATTTGTAAGTAATCTCTACACCAAACACAGGGCTTGAACTCACAAACCTGAGATCAAACTCTCATGCTCTACCGACCGAGCCAGCCAGGTGCCCCATCCTATTTAATTTTAAAAGGAGTGGCTATTTTATGCTATAGCTCTCTGGCTTATTATATTCAAAGCATTCTGGCTGGGCTTGTGTTCATTCCGCAAATATTTATTAAGCACCTGGGATGTGTAGGCATTGAGCTAGATACTATGGACATAATAGTCAATTAGATACTATCCTAGTCCTAGGGGTTCTTACATGCTAGTGGAGAGTACAAATAAACAAATAGGTATTGCCATATAATAGAGAGCTGGGATTGGGGTAAATTGAGAATGCTCTGGGAACATATAAGAAGAAAATTTAGTTTAGTCTTCATGGGTCCAAAAGGGCTTCCCAGAAGAGCTAGTGAAATTGAAACCTGAAGAGTGAGTAGAACTCAGCTAGATCAGGTAGAGAGAAAGAATGAAAAGACTTCCCGTGTACATGAAATAGCATGTACACTCTTAAACTGAAGAGGTTTTCTTTGCATAGATACTTTTTGTGCACCGGTCATGGGAATGTTGTTTTAAATTACTCCTAGCAGGGAAGAGTCACTGTTTCCTTTGTGTAAGTGCTAAAACGGATACCTTCATATGGATACATAAGAAACCTTTTCATCTTTGACTACTAACCGACCCCCCACCCCCACCCCCGTTGCCCCCCCAGTAACAGCAACTAGCTGGAATATTGCATACAATACAATGAATGGAAATTTACATGTTTGACCTTGCTCGTCCTACGTAACAGGTGTACTCATTAAGAAGCTGCACGTAATAAAAGAATATTTAAAAGGAATAGTTACAATGTGTTTAGCTGTAGGTCACAACAACAAAATTCAACCTAAATTGGTTGAACAGTTACAAAATTTACTTTATGTAATTGGCAAGTCGGAAGTATGACAGGCTTTGGTCATACAATTGCTGGTGTCAAGTCACTGAGGATCTGGGTTCTTCCTGCCCATATGCTCTGGCATACACAGCGTGGGCTTCATCTTATTCCTCTTTCTCCCTTGTCGTTACTGTCAGGGCCATCAGAACTGTATGATTCATTGTTCACGTTGAAGAGGAGAGAGTAAAATCTGCCTCAAGTATGGAACCAAGTCGTTCCCTTTAGTCTGGTGTAATTGAGGACATGTCCTACCCTGGACCCAAAGCGGTTTTGAGAGTTACACAGTTTTTCGTTTGCTCAGTGGAGAAGTACCCTGAAAGTGGGTGAGGAATCAGGATATCCTCCCCTGAGTCATGGAGAGGAGGCGTGGATACCTAAGAAAAATCATCTTTTTGTTAGAGTAGAGGAAGGGAGAATGGATGTGGGATAGACAAACAACAGTGTGTCCAACCACGTTGTTTGCTGCGCTTTCATATTTGTTTAATTCAAATTCAGTCTCCTGACCAGAGGAAAAATATACTTCCATATGGTTGGGAAAAAAGGTCATAATTCTAATGGATTCTAACTCTTTGAACCACGTGTAGTTTGGTAATTAGGGGGAGATGAAGTAAACATTGAGTTGTGGAGACCACTGTTTTATCTTTCCTTCCCTTTGCTTCCTGAATTGTACTTTTGAATTTCTATATTGGTTTTTGTGGTCCACGTTTACCATAGAGTAGAAAGAAATTGCAGGCATTTATTTTGCTGTAAAAGTATTTTTAGATGTTTTGTGGGCTCTGTATCAATTACTGTATAACATAGAGTTAGGAAGGAATGTGCAAAATATATTTAGCAACCTTTGATAATATTTTAAGAGCATTTGATTCTGACACATGCTATATAATTTATGGAGATGCAGGTTACATCATTATAAGGTTACATATTGGGAAATCTACAAAAAAAAAAAAAAATCCTAACAAAAATACCTTCTTGAAACACAGACTGAGGAATGTTCCCTCAAAGGAAAAATATGCCATGATTGCTCAGGTTTTTCTTTTTTCTTAATTTTCTTTTTGAACTTCCTATGCAAGTGTCGTTTTGTTGCTTCTCACCCTGACAAGTAGGTGCCTGAACCAGAAGAAATTTATGTCACTTGAATGATTGACCCTTATTTTTTATTCAGGACTATTCTTTCCCTCTGGCTACACAGGGTGCAGTGAAGTGTTTGCCAGAGGCTGCAAACATAAACATATTCTCCTCTGGAAGGGGCGGAGTGTGACTCCATATGCAAACACCAAAGGCTTCTTTTTGCAAGTTTGTTCATGGCAACCTCTGATGGACAGAAGGGAGCATAAAATGAATAGCTTACAAGAAAAATAATGATTTCCACCTAATATTTGCATAGTGACATATTTTTCAGAGTGCTTTTGTCTAATTATCTCCCATGATGAACTAGCTCTGTGATAAGAGAAGGATGGTAATACTATAACCATTTGATAGATTAGGAAATCGATGTATATGAAGGTTAATTGAATTGCCCCTGATTGCAAGTTCAAGAACAAGGTTCAGAAATTCAAACTTTTCGGTTTTTCTTTCTCAGTGTGTGTGCGCGCACGCGCGTGTGTGTGTGTGTGTGTGTGTGTGTGTGTAGGCTCTAGTAAAACATTTTACTTCTCTCTCTCTTTTTTTTAAAAGAAAGGCAACGAGACAAAAATGCAGAAAAGAAAACAGAGTAGAACAACAAAAGCTGCTAAGTTAAACATTCATAATGATCAATTTCTCGAGACTACACATTTGCTGGATTAGCAACTCTTGCAAGGTAGCAACTGTGAATTTGTAGAAGTTGATTGACTCAAGATACTTTATAAAATACCGTTCGGAATACGGTGTTTTATAATACTGTATTATATTCCAAATGGTATTTTCATTTTTGCTTTTCATTTTCCTTCCTATCAGGCAGAGGTGTTACATACGCGGTTCGATGTCCCTCATGTACATGTCTTCTACTTTTGCTCTTATCCTCTTATTCCCCTTCCTCCTAACCTAAAGTCATACCTCTTTTGAGGGTGTTTGGGCCTCACATTATTTGTGAAGCTTCCACTCAAGGCCTGGAGACTGTTAGTGTGCCCTGCCACATTATATAGAGTGTAATTGTTCAGGAAAATATATTAAGGGGAAGAGTTATTGTTGGGTGTCTTTGAAATCATATATATCATATGCTGGTTACCTATTCCTGGGAATGCCCCCAGATACAATCTTAAGAAGTTGGTGATTGACACATAGTTGGCCCTCAATAAACAGCTATAGATAACTATCAAATTTGCTGCTGGAATGACTGTGTTGTGTGATTTCATGCTTTCTGAATACAAAATAGATTTTTGAGTAAGGTATGCTTTTTGACAGCTGCTGATAACATCTGAGAGACAATTTAATTCGTCTGCAACTAGAGCAGCAGCAAAAAAAAAAAAAAAGCCAATAGGCTACCTCACTACTCCGGTTTATTTGATAAATATCAATAAATATGGATGAAACACCTGAAGGAGCACACAAATTCATAGTTAGCAAATTTGCCAAGTATGCAGACAATGGGTGTACTGCATGATTATGTTTGTTGAAAATAAAATGAGAGACACATAAATAGGGCTAGTGAGAATGAAGACTCAGTGACAGCATCGCATAATGCTCCTAAAGTATCTTTCATCTTGGGTAGTTTAAAGCATTTAAAAATGTCCTCATGACACCCTTCTGGTACTAGTAGACGGTAAAAAAAAAAAAAAGAAAGAAAAAGAAAAAAAATCAACTCCATTTAAATGAAAAAGGGTGCTGAAATGGGAGTTGAAAAGTTAAGCGAACTGCTTAGTGTCTTGGTCTCAGAGACGGCAGCTGTATCTATCTGTGGCAAGTATATTGTGTCATTTGCCCCTAAGCAATCTTTTTCTAGCTCTGTATAAATTATCTACCTGGCAAAAAGAAGACTGAAGCTGGGAGCAAAAATATACTTCTGTGGGTGTAATTGTATTCGTGGCCAAATAGAATTTGGACTTCTTCCATTAGCAGGAATGCCTGGTGGTAGTACTAACTTTAAAACCCTGAATTGTCAACAAACAGAAGGAGCCTAGTTGAACAGGATTAGAGAGGAAGAAATGAAGAGATGGGATAAATACACAGGCACATCCAAGGATTTAACCTGAAACTTCCTTGAGGAAGATGAATTTGTGGGAGGAATCTTTTACCCTGGGGCTGGGCTCCTTTCTTTCTCTCCATTTCCTCAACTATTCTTGTCCCTTTCTGCTCCTTGGTTTCCCCAGAAGTCCCAAAAGCCAGAACTGGAACAGCCAGGATCCAGGGCAGGCTTCTTCCTGGTAAGGACTAGCAGTACTACAGTATTCCTTCATCCTGCTGAGGAAGCGCAACATTTTCCCGAAGCACCTCGCTGGGTCATAGTTTCATCTCCTCTTTGACTCCCTCACGTCTTGCTCACACCACCTCCCACCACGTTGGTCCTTGATCTTGCTGAGATAAGCCAGGCCTGCTCCTGCCTCAGCCTTTACACTTCCCGTTTCCTTCACCTGGAATGTTCTTTTTAGTCAAATAGTATCTTCGAAGTATGCCTCCTCTGGCCACTCACTGTAGATGTATTTATTTATTTTAAAGATTTATTTATTTGAGAGAGAGCGAGAGAGAGCTTGAGAGAGTGAATACGTGTGTCGTTGTGCTGGTGAGGAAGGAAGGGCAGGGGAGAGGAAGAGAGAGAATCCCAAACAGACCTCCAGCTGAGCTGGGAGCTCATGGTCCTGACCTGAGCCAAAATCAAGAGTTGGAAGCTTAACCGACTGAGCCACCCAGGCGCTCCCACTCACTGAAGATTTCCAGTGACAAAGTGTCCTGTTTTGCCGGAGACCGAAGATTCTTAGGACATGGGACCTTTAGTTTTTAAAACTCAGTCGCATGGAAGCTAGGATGCATTGGTCACCCTGTTTAAGTTGCAGCTTCTTCTATCTGGTTTTCCTTTTTTACTGTTTTTCTTAGCGTTTATCACCATCTAATACCCTGTAAATTTTACTTACTTATCTTATTTATTATCCTTTGGCTTGCTTTCTCCCCCAATGCTATCTCCAAGATGGCAAGGATTTTTTTTTTTAATTTGTTTTTGTCACTGCTGTATCCCCAGTGTTGAGATAGTTCAGAGCAGGTACTCGGTGACTGCTTCTGAATGAATGAACAAATGAATGAGTGAGAACTTTAGAAAGTGTTTGTCATATACAAGGAAACTATATTGGATATGTATTTCCCAAGGTGAATTATTTGAATCCATAAAATCTTGGTCAAATGTAGCTTGATTCTCAAAATAAATGCGTGATTTCCTAATGAGTGATACATTTCTCAGGAAGTTTAAACAATGTTTTTGTTCATGATTTAGAATGAAAGAGTGATTTAATTCATTTTTAAAACAAGCTTTTGTAAAAATAGACTATTAGCAGAATGTAGTGTTATACCTAAATATTATATTGGTGGATCATTTGTGTTGGTTTAAAACAACTGATTTTAATCTATTGCGATGTACTTGTAGTGGAAATTCGGTTAGTTTTAATGCATATAAGACTTCTGTTTGCCCTCGTGAAAACTTAGGCATATGTGTGGTTAACAAACTTGACATTTCTCTTAATATCCAGTTATTATTGACTGGATGAATGGATGCATGACTTCAAAAGGCAAATGCACAGAAAACCAAGTGAATTATAATCTCTCTTTGCTGGACAAGAAATCAGAAGTGTTGAGCTGCCATAGATGTAGGGTGGCACTCTTAGATGTCTGACTTTTACCGAAGTTAGAACCTAACCTGGGAAGCCTGGCCAAGTTGTCCCCTTGTTCTAATATTTGCAAGCACTTGGGTTGTCACTCATATGTCCATGTCAATGATGTGCTGTGGGGAAAACACTGCATCTAGGGTCAGAAGCCCTGTGTCTTCACCCCTTCTAACTGCTTCACTTTTTATGTGGCCTTGCACTGTCACTTAACCTCTGAGAACCTGCATAACATAATCTGGAAATGTGGATGAAAAGGCCCACCTACTTTAGTGGTTTGACATAAGCTCAAAATAGGAGTACAGAGGCTTTGAAAGTTCATTAGGTGCTGTGTAACCATGTAAGGTAAGGTGAGGTGAGTAGAGATGAGATGTTTCCTGGGTGCATGTTTCGCAGGCGATTGAAGAGCCTCTGCCAGAGGGGTCTGACTTCGGTTCTTGCTCATATCTGTTTCCCACCTCACAGGTGAAGGTTCTCTCGCTCATCAATAATATCCAGAGAGTATCAGGGATGGAGCCCGTGTTTTTTTTCGCTTCAGGTCTACAGTCACTTAGATTTTATTCTCAAAATACATGATTAAAGAACTACTCTTCTAGTGGCTTCTTACCAGTTTTAATCAAGTCACCTTTATAGAAGCTGACTACTCACTGAGAGTAGGGCTTTGTTCTCTTCTTTAAAATAGGCATCAGGAGTGCTTGGCCAGCTCATCAGTGGAGCATGTGACTCTTGGTCTCTGGATTGTGAGTTCAAGCCCCACGCTGGGTGTAGAGCTTACTCAAAAACAAAACAAAACAAAACAAAACAAAACAGGCTCTCCATTTGCAAATTGGTGAATAGCTACAAAGATGCCAAATAACATAGTGGTTAAAACAGACTCTGGACCTGGGCTGCTTATGATCAAATCCCACCTCTGCCATTTACTGGGTATTTGGCATTGAAGAAGTGACTACTTCCACATGTGTCTCTCTCTTCCTTACCTCATAGAGTGTATGAGAATCAAAAGAGTAAATAAAGGGAAGTGCTTAGAAGTATAGCAAGTGCCATCTAATTTTTATTGCATTACTATCATTTTGTTAATCTAACTGACCTCCACTCAAGTGAGGTGATTTGGATCTTACTCCACACCCAGTTTCCGTTATGCTGTTTTTTAAGGACCTACCAAAAGTACAATGATTATGCTTCATTTCACTTCCATGCGGTTTAGGGCACTTAATGCAAATTATACATTATGTCTAGAGACTAGTACCTACCTGCCAGTCTCTGTTCTCCCCTGCAAAAACCACCATGGTATTCAGGTGTAATTTATAGGACAGGGCACTCACAGTTCTTACCAATTATTGCACCATTTAAGGGAGATTGCTCTGCTTCTAGGAAGCCCTCTGTTGAGGGGAAAGCTGTATATAGTTTCTTACCTGTATCTTGCTATGGTGGTATTTCCTATCTTATTTTTATGTCAAGCTGGCTGACCCAAGGAAGGACAAGTGCCTCAGTGCAACTAGTCTATAGACTGTCCAGTGAATGACCTATGAGGTGATTTCGCATGAAAGTTCTGTTGAAACATGAATAATTATTTAGGCCAACTCAGATGTTCTATTTGGGCACATCTTACTGAAGATGTATGGAGAAAGCAAGAGTTATTTTATTAGCAGCAATAGGGCTGAGTAAGCTCAAGTAAGCAGTTGTCACTTAGAGAGTAAGCTATGAGCAAGCAGAAATCATGCATCGTAAGCAGGAGGCAAAAGACATACTACAGCACAAGAGTGAGATAGTTGGCTTGGTGGTAGCTAGAGCAGAAGAAGCGCAAGTTGTAAACATGTATCTGTACCCATACAAGTGAGTGACAGAAGATCAACAAAATCCTTCTGTTGAAGGTGTGATAAGCTAACTAACTCCCATACCTGGTTTGAGTCTTTCAATTTTTGAACTGTTCCAAATTCCAGAGGTCCATCCCATGGTTGTGTATGGATTTTCTGGAGATTCTGTGAGTGTGCATGCTCACAGTGTATATTCTTATTATTTCAAGTAATCTGAATGAGGCTCTGTTTCTTACCAAGCAAAAAAAACCTAAGGATCACTCCAGATACCAGTCTTTCTTTCTTTTTCTTTTTCTTTTTTTTTAAGATTTTATTTATTTATTTGACAGAGAGAGAGAGATCACAAGTAGGCAGAGACACAGGCAGAGAGAGAGAGGCAGAAACAGGCTCCCCACTGAGTAGAGAGCCCGATGCGGGGATCTATCCCAAGACCCTGAGATCATGACCTGAGCCAAAGGCAGAGGCCTTAACCCACTGAGCCACTCAGGCGCCCCCTTTTTCTTTTTTTAATAGAAAGAAATAATAATGAACTTTAAGATTCTTGTTAGCAGGCAATATATTACATTTATCATTACCATCCTAAATTCTAAAATCGTGGGTACTTATGCTACATTTACTCAAGAAATGTCTTTGGATAAATAAATGAAAAACAACTATTATTAATTTCTCCCTTTTTTGTTGAGATATATTTTTCATCCAAAAATGTAGAATAAAAAGTAAAATAAAATTTAATGTAAATAAAATGTAAAATAAAATGTTAAGTGTTCAGTTTGATGAGTTTGATAATTAGATTCACCATATATAAATACCACCACAATCAGGATTAAAAAACATTCCCATTATCCCAAACAATCCCTATGCTTCCTTCTAGTCACTCTCTGAACCCTCAAGAGGTGATCACTTTCTAATACCTATCACCACAGACAACCCATTCTTGGACTTCAGATAAAAGGAATCACACAATAGATATTCTTGTGTATCCTGTTTCATTTACTCAACATAATGTTTTTGAGGTTCATCCATGTTGTGTGGGTTTCAGAAGTCATTCTTTTTTATTACTGAAGAGTATTCCTTTGTATGAGCATAACATAGTTTATTCTTTCTTTTGTTGATGGATATGTGGATTGTTTCCCAGTTTTGGGCTATGAATATTCCGTTGTAAGTCTTTTTGTGGACATTTGTTTTAATTTCTTAAGTAAGTACTTAGGGTGAAATAATTGTATGACAGTATAGACTTATGTTTGCTTTCATAAGTAACTGTTGACTCATTTTTCAAGGTAGTTGTACCACTTTTATTCCTATGAGCAAAGTATAAGTGTTCTAGTTGCTCCATATCCTTGCCAACATTTTGTATTGTCATTTTAATTATTTTTGGCTAATTTAGTTGTATTTGGAATGATATCTTATTGTGTTTTTCATTGCATTTCTCTAAAAATTAACAATGTTAAGCACTTAAAAAATTTTTTATTGACCATTTGCAAATCTTCTATGTAATATATGTATCTTTTGGCCATTTTTATTAGGTTATTTATATTTTCACTGTTTATTTACAAATGCTTTTATATATCCAAAGTCATTTTTTCAGATATATGTATTGCAAATATTTTTTTCCTAGCCATTGCCTTAACATTTATTTTTATTTATTTTATTTTATTTATTTTATGTATTTATTATTTTTATTTATTTCTTAACAGAAATTTTAAATTTTGAGACTGTGAACTTCCTCAAAAAAATTTTAGGACATTTTGTTATATGAATGAGAGTAACCCTTTTTAGGTGTTTTTGGTAAAATATTTCAGGATATTGAAGGGAAGTCAGCTTTCCTGAAAAAAAAAAAAAATATTTTCAGAAAGATCAGTAGTTTGTGATCAAGAACATGAGTTGTCCATGAGATGTCTATACTTTCTGATGATTGTGAAATTAATAAGTCGGTGGTGGTTGTTCCATACTGGTGATTGTTAGAAAATTGTTTTGTTTTTTTTTTTTAAGATTTATTTATTTACTTAAGAGAGAAAGAGAGAGCATGCAAGAGTGGGGAGGGGCAGATGGAGAGGGAGAGAGAGAGAGAGGGAGAGAAGCAGATTCCCCACTGAGTGCAGAGCCCATGAGGGAGATGGGAGATGGGGCAGGGAGGGGCTCAATGTCATAACCCTGAGATCATGACCTGAGCTGAAATCAAGGGTCAGATGCTTAACCAACTGTGCCACCCAGGCAACCCCATAAATTAATTGGGTTTTCTGTTTAACATGTAGACCACATCAAGTCATTGCCATCTTGAAGTAAACCATTTACTTTCTCAATTAAATGACTAACTTCCAGATTTGAATTTTTACCTTTGGGTTGTTAAGTACCAGAGTAGTATTTGTTCTTAATATATAGGCGCAAAGTGAAGCTTCTCTGACCTATTGGCCTGTGGCTCACTTGCAGTCACAGTAACATTGCTACTTAGAAGTGGCTTTGGACATGCATCCACATAAGTGCTTGGTACAGTGCTTGGCACATAGCAGGTACTTTGTATTAGTTGTTACTGCTGTAATTGTTATTATTCTCCTCCATAAGAACTTGCAGGGGTGCCTGAGTTTGCATATTAGCAAACTATTCATTATCATGAATAATAATACAAGTAGTAATAACATATCATATATTATTTTGGCTGTTTCACATTGCAGATATGCTCTCTGACTCTAGCCTTCTATTCAGAATGCTTTCTCTAGTCTCAGATGGATGCCCATCTTTAGGCTGCTAAGAGCAGCCTCTATACATTTTATTTGATACCATACATAAGCACAGATGCTTCTCTTAGTATTCTACAATCTGTCAGAGACCTGGTTATTAGTTTTATCAAAATTAACTGAAGGTTCCTGGATAACACAAGGTAAGAACAGAGATCATAACGTGACATTTATACTAGAAGGATTCTGGGTTCCGATAAAAACAATGAAAGGCCACAACAAAAAATACAACCCCACACCCTACTCCTTCAGTGAAACGAGGAGAGTTAGGAAGGTCTATAAACTCCAAACAAAATATAAGTTGGGGGAAGAACATATGAAACCAGAACAGCATGGGATACCAAATGGTGTTGCAGGGTGGGGCAGGTGCTGTGGGAAAGAACTGGGAGTGAGATTTTTATAGCAGAAACAGAACACCAAAAATAATGGCGAATAGTCATCCCCCAAAGGAGGGAGCCCTACCTGAGTAAGAACTCCTGGGGGTGTTTGGGCTAGAAGAAGCAAGGAGAACAGGTGTGGAAAGTTGCCCTGGAAGACATTAAAGAAAATACCTGTCACAGCGACAACACAGGGCAGGTCCCCTGAGCCAAAGACTGGGAAAGCAAGCTTCACCTCTCTTCTCCCATCCACTAGGTACCTCTGATAATAGGAAAGCCAGGATAAAGAAACTCATTCAGTTATGAGTAAAAAAGTAAAAATGCTACATCCATACAAAGATGTCATAAGGAAAGACAGAAAAGCCAGAGCTTAGCAATGGAAGGAAAACACTACCAAAGCTAGAAGAAAGTTGCAAAGAATGTTCTTATAAAAAAAAGCTATATGTATATAAAGCAATCACAGATATTTAAAAAAAAATCACACACAAAATAGAAATAAAGGCCAGACAATGGGAATATGAAAATGAGAATTGACAGGAAAGAAACTGGAGAAAAAGATACAGTTATTTCAGAAATACAAATTAATTTACAAAAAAACACAAGAAACATTAAATATCTTGAAAACATAAGGATATGGGGAAGAAAATAAGAAAAAAGAAAAAAAAACAAAAATAAAAGACTAGAAAGGAAAACAGTAGAGAAGACAAAGAAGATCTACAAACATATAACACATTTTTGAGGAAGAAAAACAAAAACTGTAACATAAATATTTAAAATTACAATTCATGGGAACATCCCTAACATTATACAAATTTTGAATCTACTTGTTGAAAGGGCATATCATATACCTCGGAAAAATAATCCAGAATGGCTAATATTAAGACTTAAGAAAATAAACTAATAAAAAATTATTGGACTTTAAAGAATAAAAATAATTCTCTGGCGGCACCTGGCTAGCTCAGTTGGTGGAGTGTACCATTGTTCATCTTGGGTCTGTGAGTTCGAACACCATGTTGTGGGAGAGATTACTTAAATACTTAAAAATAAATAAATAAAATAACAACAACAACAACAACATAATAAATCCTCTGAATAACTAGGCAAGAAGTCCAAGTTGAATAGTTATATCAGACTTTTCAATAGGAATATTCAATGTAGAGAGAACACTATAGAGCTTGATACTCAAGAAATAAAGTGGGAGCCAAGGAATATACATCTAGCCAAACTCTCCTTCACATGTAGAAGTTTCAGATAAAAAGTGTAAAAAACATACAAGAACTTGCAGATGCACTTTTCCAACCAGGTAGCAATGGCAGAATGACTGGTAGTAAGCAATACATAGATATAAATATAGTACCAGGAATAGAAAAAAAAAATAAAGAAGGCTGTGGGTGATATAATAGTGTACAAATGTTGCATGCCTTGATGATGTAAGATCTGAACACCTGAGGAAAAATGGGAGCAAGGGCACAGATAGTAGAAAGTAGAATAAGCTCAATAGTGCTCTTTAAGTCATAAATGGGAAGTAAAGTAATATCATTTTAAGGTTACAAATCAAGTAGTAGAATTGTAAGCATATATAAGATTCTGAAAATGGCATTATGGAAAATATTATTGACTTAAATTGGATGAGGGAAGAAAGGAAGGTAGGGGAAGAAGAGTTTAGGAGAAATAGAAAAATTAGTCAAACTATTATCCCTTAAAATATTACTATGGCTAGATGTTTTCTATACTATTTAAGCCGTTCTAGTTTAATAAAGAAAAACATAGGAATGTATCCAAATTCATTTATGAAGTGAGTATAGCATGCATACTGAAACTACTAAAGTTGCACAAGATAAAAAACCCTACAGAACAGTATTACTTCTAAATATTTATGCAACTATATTCAATAAGATATAAGCAAACAGTATTCCAAAATACATTAAAAAGAACCCTTCATGACCAAATGGGGATTTACTCCAGAAAAGTGAGGTTGACTTGATGTTAGTAACTTAAAAGAATTAAGGGAAAAAATCATATGATTATGTCTATAAATGCTGACAAAAGCATTTGACAAAATTCAGTCTTCATTTCTGCTTTATAAAAAAATAAAATGGCAATCAATAGATTGACTATATATAGAAATGTAGAAACATATATATGTATAGATATTTACACATATACACACATATGTGCATATTTGTGTGTCATCCCCAACACAACATCTTACACAATGAGTAAGCATTAGCGGTGTTCTCAGTAGTCAAGAATAAGACAATGACACTAGTTTTCAGCACAAGGTTTTAAAATTTTACTGACAGCGTTAACTAGCGCAATAAGGTAAGAAAATTAAAACAAGAATAGGAAAGGAAAAGACAGTCTATGAATGAATAACTGGAAAACTGGAAACTGCAAGAGAATCAATTAAAAAATAATTACAAACAAAGCTCAGAAAGGTAACAGGATATGAAATTAACATATACAAATAAATAGGCTTGACACACAAAAAAATGAGTCAAATGATATTATCAAAGACAAGACCCCATCTACAACAGTAAGAAAAAAAGATAAAATACAGTACCCAAATAAAACTTAACAAGCAAATTTTATAAGTTCTTTGTATTTATAGAAACCCAAGTTGTTTCTCAAGTTTATAGAGAAAAGTAAACAAGCAACATGTACCCAAAAAACCCAGCACTTCCTGTCTATTTCAGAAAAGAAGACAAATATAGTGGCATTTTTAATGGACTTGTATTAAATTCATAAAACTAATTTAGAGAGTGTTTAAATTCTTAGAAATTGAGAAGCAAAAGACCACCAATAGAAAAACAAGCAAAAGGCATGAACAGAGACAATGCAGAAAAATATTCCATGAGATCCTTAGACCTATGAGAAAATACTAAATAAATCTTAGTCGTAATAAGTGAGAGACAGGTTAAAATGACACCAAGGTGCATGTGTTACCAATCAGATTACAACACATAAAAGTTTGGTGATACATCCTGTTGGTAGGCCTGTGGGAATAGGCACTTTCTTACACTGCCGGGGGAAGTGGGTATACAATAGTACAACTTCTTTGGGAGGAATTTGACAATATCTAACAAAATAATAGGTGACTTTTTCCTTTTTACCCAGCAGTAGGAATCTTATGGATGAATCTGTGCAAATTGTTACAGAGTCTACCTAAAGCCATAGGAAAATTCACCATATTGGCACATTTAGTCGTGAGATCCATCAGTCAAAAAAGAAGGGTCCGAAGTACTTTGTGCATTATATATCATTAAATATTGTGGATCCTGAACGTGTTTCATTGTAACATGTTAATTTTCAGTGTTTACATGCAGATATTATGGTGATACACTTCTTGTTTACATGAAATGTAGCCTCATCAGTGAATCTGAGGCTACCTGCAAAGCCATCTCCACTGTTCATGTGACTCTGAATATTGTAGCAGCGGTTGCTGGTTTCTACATCTGCTTTATGTCGGGGCCTGGAGCACTTGTAAGCCCTTGTGTTTCATCTTGAGCTGTTGATGGAGAAGGTGTCAAACGCAAAGAGATGCCAGATCAACCTTTTCTGCTCTGTTTGTACCAGGTGTTAAGGACATTTTGAACTTAAAGATTTGTAGTATCCTGAGTGGTCTTTGGACTAAGGCAGAATAAAATTTAGCAAACTCCAACACACACACAAAAATGAGATATAGAAGGGTAACTGGATAGTATTGGAAACTCCACGCACACGTGACCTAGTACCTGAATGGCATGAAGCTGTCAGTGCCCTGTCCATTCCCCTGTGCTTTCTAGTCCAGTCCCTGGTCTGCTTTCAAGAATGAAGTTCAGCATGTCCCATAGCCAAGAGTACCTTCTACTCTTAATGCTCCAAGGTCCTGTACTCTGAACTGTAAGGCCCAACATGAGTAGAGACATTTTCACCATCCCAGTCGCACACTTGTCTCAGGTGGCCTCTCCTGTTCCTGGATCTTCCCACTTCCCCTTCTTTCTAGGGCAACCCTGATCTTAGAATATTTCTGGTGTGCCTTTGCTCAAAACAATCACATCAGGACATAATAGCCCAACTTTGAGTATGTTCAAAGTCTGAGTTAATCTTAATTTAAACTGTGAGAGTTACTTACAATCTATTATAGTAGAAGGGTTTTTAAACCTGGCTGTGCTTCAGAAGCATGCTTGGAACTTTCCGTAAATATGGATGTGCATACTCCATCCCCAGAGATTTTAGACTCCAGTTCATTCTTATATCCTTGAAACCAGTGTAACATCAGGTAACTCTCTGACAGTTCTAAATCTTAGTTTCTGCTATTCTATGAGCAATAATTTGATGTATCATGCTTCCTCGTCTACAAGGAAAGCAAGAGTTTGCAAGTATGCTGCAATGAAAATGGAGATTTAAAGGATTTTTCTTTAAGGAAAAGAATCTGCAGAAGTCAAACTGAGCCTTCTCCATGATCTTAGTGTATAATTCAGCCCTTTGGAGTTACAGCTTCCGAAACATTGATACTTAATATTTGTATAATGAAGAGACTCTTTGTGGTATTTTTTTCAAGGACAAAGGAAAAAGTGGTATACGATTTTCACATCTTAGAGAACATAAAGTTGGTCACAGTTTTCAAATGGCAGGTTTTCTAGCTTCAAGGTTCCAAAGAGCTTAGAGTCAGTGTGCCTCAACTTACCCATGCACCTCTCCTCTTCCTAGCCATCCCCCAAACAAAAAAATATCACACTGAGCTGATGTCAGGAGCACAGATAAGCCAAGAAGAAACACCTTTCTCTGTTACACAATTAACATCTTACAACTTTGCCCACCATGAAACAAATAGGAATAAAAATTTTGAATGCTGATGATCTTTAAGAAGAGGGAAGAGGAGCAAATAATTTTCTTTTTTTTAAAAGATTTTATTTTTTATTATTTATTTGATAGAGAGAGAGAGAGATCACAAGGAGGCAGAGAGGCAGGCAGAGAGTGAAGGGGAAGAAGGCTCCCTGCTGAGCAGAGAGCCTGATGCAGGGCTTGATCCTAGGACCCTGAGATCATGACCCGAGCCGAAGGCAGAGGCTTTAACCCACTGAGCCACCCAGGCACCCCGGAGCAAATAATTTTCCTTTCAATTTTGTAGTTGGCAAAACAGCATAAGTTGAAAAAAAAAATCAAGTAACTTTCTTAATACCAGGGGAAAAGATCAAGAAAAGAATGTAGATTAACGAGAAATCTGATAGGATAAACCTACTAAAAAATTGAGAGTATTCTTTAAAACTTTCGGATTGCCTTGGGATGCCTGGGTGGCTTAGTCAGTGGAGCATGCAAATCTTGATCTCGGGATTGTGAGTTTGAGTCCCACCTTGGGTGTAGAAATTCCTTAAAAATAAAAACTTTAAAATAAAGAAATAATGGTATTTTAAAAATCCATTTGGATTGCCTTATAACCTATAGAAGAAATTTTAATGAAGATCAGAGTTGCTTTGTGATACCAAATTCTCTTTATCTACACAACATGTGACATTTTAGACCAGTTAATCTCTACATAGAGTTACTTGTACCATAATTAATGTTTTCTTATATGGTTACATGAACTCAATTATTTTTTTCTAGAAATCTACCCAGTTCAAGTTTATTTTATTCTCTTGGGAAAACAAGTGTCTTATGTTAGAATCTTTTTTTTTTTTAAAGATTTTATTTATTTATTTGAGAAAGAGAGACAGAACATGAGAGACCAGAAGGTCAGAGGGAGAAGCAGACTCCCCACGGAGCTGGGAGCCCAATGTGGGACTCGATCCCAGGACTCTGGGATCATGACCTGAGCCAAAGGCAGTTGTTTAACCAACTGAGCCACCCAGGCGCCCTGTTAGAATCATTTTTATGAAAAGAATGTTTTTAAAAATAATTGAAGAAATAATTAATATCATTTTTACAATTTTAATTAAGACTTCCAAAATGTTGCACATAGATAAACCGCTTTCTCGTGTTTTTGTATTAGTCCACAGACTGGATTTCAAGGGGTTTATTATGTCTCATTATTAAAAATTAAAAATTCTTTTGGGATAAGTTAGCCAATTCTGTCCAAGAACTTGTGTGAAAGATTTGGGTGGTACTGTCTCAAGTCATTAGTGTGCCTCATTCTCACTGCCTCTGTGCTCCTCTCCTTAGTGAATTGACTTTCCACTATAAGCCAATTAAGGAAAGCATTTATACCCTAATAAAGAGAGCTACCAGACCAATTTGTTAGTAAACAAAATTCTCACTCCTCCTCCCCTGCCTTTCTCTTATTTATTCATTCATTTGCTCACCATAGATACTACTGTAACTAAGGAAGAGTACTTTGTGGCTAGACGCTTCCTCTGTTTGCCAAGAAGATAAAAAGCGTTGACAGAAGGGTAACCACTTAAAACACACACACACACACACACACACACACACACACGCAGCTTTGGATAACATTAATAAGATTCATGTTTAAAAGAAGCCTATCTTCTCAAGAATATCTTATGTTGTTCCTACACTAGAGATAGAACTGGATAGAAGACATCCAGACATAACTGGAGTAATCAATCATACCAGAATTCTGTTTCTTCCTTTGACCACTAATTTCATTAGTATTTAGGTTTTTAAAAATTTCACACCTCAAAATAGTTGAAATCCAAATTCTAAGGTCATATGTGTAGATATATATATATATATTTTTTGGTGAAGAAATAAGTTTGTACATGATCATAGAAATGTGAAATATAATCTCTGGGTGGCAGCATGTATTCACCAGCAAAAAGTCCTTCCTAAGTAATGCCATTTTCATTTCTCTTAGGGATTGCTAAGTTGATGGGTCAACAATATTCCGTGGTAGAAAGTGGCTTGGTCACTTGACAATCCCCTCATTATATACTTTTTGAGCAGATGATGAAATACAGAATTAGTGATAATGCAAGTAACTGAAATTGTATATGATTGTGGAACTAAATGCAAAGAAGTTTAATTAATGCACCAATATTACTTTTTAAGACTCTCTCTAGTGGAGTTTCATAATGCTCTAGTTTCCCTATTAAGCGTCTTTTTTTTTTTTTTTTTTACTGCTTTGGAAATAGTACCCAAGCTTATAAAAATTACAATTAATATAAACTTTGAGGTACAGTAAGTATATTAGATAACAGGATTAATACTCACTGGAAAAATGGAATAAAACCAATCAGATAAAATTTTGCAGATATTAATGTTAAGTCCTATGATTATTAAAATAATATAAATAGTCAGAAAGTATAATATTGCCAAGACCTTATTAGCATTGTGGTTAATCCTAAATGCAATACGAGACAAAGAAAATATGTTTTGACTGTTAAGGCATATAATTACAGGCTGTATTAGCTGAGACATGGCATGATCCCCATCAAGAGAGAGACTTTTCCTGGACAGTGTTTGCTAGTTAGACCAAACTTGTGTTATATTCAGTTCTAGGTGTCACAGTCTACGAGGGACATTGACATACTAGAATATCAAAGAGAAAGGGGGAAGGTAGAAGGTGGAGTGTCTGGAAAGCATAAGAACACACTTGAATGATGTGAAGGTGTTTGGTTTGGAACCAATAACAACCTGGGTACATGGCAGCGATGTTTGAATATTTGAAAGCCTGCCATATCGGGGAAAGAGAATTTTTTGTTGTTTACTTTGGAATGATTGGTGTAAGGTATGGGGGCTAGTTATTGGAACCAGGAAAGTCTTTCCAATAAGAATTAGAACGATTTAGCAAGGAACCGTTGGCTATTAATTTTCCATTGTTGAGAGCACTCACCCAATTATCCAGTGTGAATGATCATCTGTCAAGGATTGTTGTAATATCAAAACCTTTAAGAGCCTTCCAGTCCTCAAGAGTTTTTACTTCTATTTTCAGATATTTAGTGACATACAGGCAGAATATCAGGATGAGTGATTGCACTTATACTTTTGCGTTTGGATTTTTTTTTGTTTGTATCGTTCACAGTATGGCATACCCAAATTATTAAACAGGGTTTTTTGTTTTGTTTTGTTTTGTTTTGTTACAATTTTTTAAGTTGCAACTACTGATAGCCACTTGAGTATAAATTTTAATGACATTAGACAAATGAAATAGTCTCATTTACAACATACAGTGGTCTGGATCTTAGGAAATATCATTGATTTAAAACATACCTCAAAATCATATATAGAAATAAAATATCTTACAATAATAATATGTTGAGAGATGTTTTCCCCCTTGCTTTTCCACATAGTTTCCCATCCATTTGATACCTCACAAACACTGAATTGAAATGATGTTCAGATTATTAACTCATGTTTATGCTTGTAGGGGTCATTTGGAGAGGCTTTAATCTTCCCAAGTGTATTTTCCCTGATTTGAAAAAGTAATGTGATTTTTAAATGAAAGATTTTTATGTGAATCACAATGTGGAATTATCATCACCTCAAGAAAACATTATGCCTACATTATCCTGATTTACATTTACAATTAATATCTTATAAATTAAATAGCAAATACAATAGTGTTAGCTGGTTTATCATTTGTGTTCATTGCATTTTGAAGTGTAATATTGGCTTATTTCTTATTTTGCAACACTAAAAAGCATTGGTGATTTTCTTAAATATTTTTTAAATAAGAAAAGAGTGAAATGAAGGCAACCATAGTATTTGAATTTTTTGTTTTGTTTTGTGTTGTGTTATTATTATGGAGAAGGATCCATATTGCCTTGACAGAGAACTTAATACAGCTTTTATTTCCCCTACTACAATAGGTACTTATTTTCAAAACAATCGAAAAATAACAGAAAATAAAGATACAACAAAAGTTTTCAGGAATTAAGTTAAAGCTTTTAACAGAAGCCTTTAGGCATTTATTCTTTGACTAGGTTGTATCTTCAACAATTTATTTTTACCAGGGACAAGGGGCAGAGTTGCCCTTTATCCCACACTTTTATTTTCAATGGTAATGGGGCCTTTGGGTGAGGCCATCTATATATTCCATAAATATAACTGTTATTGACATAAATGGAGTGGAGCATATAAACTAGCATTCATTGTTGAAGATCTTATAATGTTTGTCACTCACCTAGACTTCTTGTTTACAGTCTCTGTGGACACAATTGAGGATTTAGCATTAGTCTGACTATATGTATTTTTCTTCCTCTAAATTGTAGTCATTCCCTTGTGAATTCAGCTCTACCCCTGAGGTTACATCTTTCATTTTACATTAGCAACTCACCATTTCAAATATTTATATATTCAGGTTATCAGCTGTCTAGAGAAAAATAGTGTATTGTCACTTAAATCCTTTTACCTGCTCCAACTTTTTATTTATTTTTTTTATTTTTTGAAGCAATCAGGGGAGGCAGCATGGCCTTCCTTTTGTAGTACTTGGAAGAATACATTAAAAAAGAATCCTAAAGAAGAAATTTCACCTGTAATTGATTTTACATTTAATAAAGGTTTAAAAGAAACTTCATTAAGAATATTTTTAAGAGCTATGTGATTCAAAATGAGAAACTAAGAAAAACTACAGGATGAAAAACAGCCCTCCATTTCTTACCTTTCACATGCTCAGTACCTACTCTCTGTCAGGTAGTTCCTGTGAAGTTTCTAAATGTTCCCTTACAGAGTTTTGTTTATGCATATACGTGCTACAAATACAGATATTTATCATTTTTATCATAAAACTGGCATTATATTACACACATTAGTCTGTATTTTTCTTAAAATGTAACAATGTGGCACTCAGATCTTTTCATAACTATCTAGAGTTCTTTTTCATCCTTTTTTATAGCTACATAGTATTCTACTGTATTGATGTTCTATATAAATCACTCAGCTGGTCCCCTATTGGTGGATGTTTATATTGTCTCCAATATTTCACTGTTACAGTGCATAATGACTTATCTTGTTTTTATATCTGTTTCACACTTGTGCAATAATATCTGTAGGATAAATTCAGATGAGATTTTTAATTTTTTTATTTTCTTTTTAAGAAACAAGTTACTAATACTTCTTAAAGATTCAACGAAGATTGATGCCAACCCGTTCTCCCTTTTGAAACTTGGGCGTGTGGAATCAAAAGTTTTCTGTCCCTTTTATAAATGCCTGGCCAAAGATTGCACACTTTTTTCCTGTATCAGCTCTAGAGAGTATGGGCCTCTCAGCAGAACCCCTGGCTGGGCCCAAGTGAGCTTCTGCATTCCACAACCATGTTTCTTGTTAGAGAACTACTTTTACAAACTGGCTCACTGCTGCTACATGTCTCCTTGAATTACCATTTCATTGTTTAAGAACAGGTCTCTTCTAAGCATGAGAGGAGGAGTTCTTTATTCTTTTACTAAATTGGTCAGCCAAAGAACAGCTTTTGGTGAATAAAAGATATTCTCATTTTAGCAAATGAAGGGGAAGTTCTATTCCCTCCAGCCCAATGCAAAATGTTGTTATTCCTTAAAAATGTTCTAAGTGCTCAAAGTGCTGGAAACTGTTCAGAACATACCACAGAACCCAGTTCCTCCCTACATTCAAAATGTTTACATTCTAAAAATGACAAGAGAGGGAAGGTTGGGAAGGTAGCTAGATCCGGAACAGATGGGCACATATGCCCTCTCTCCTTACCAAATGCAGTCCTATGGATGGCTCAACAGTTAATGTAGATTTCTCTTTACTAAGTTTTATAAGTAACTCTGCTGTGCACAGCCAAATGACTTGAAATGTGAAGATGTAATGCCTCTTTGCTGTGCCCTGCTGTTCAAATGTTCTCAGCTTTGACAATTTATCTTGCTGGAAAATGTCTTCAGAATGTCAGTCACTTCAGTTTCCGTGCTTGCCATTTGCATGTTGCACACCTGCTGGTATCTTTGGTTGTGTCCTATTGTTATTTTTCTGTGGGGATGGGGAAGGTACCGTATTGCATTTTCAGACTTGGAGTTCAGTTTGTGTGCAGTTTGGAAATAATTCTTATAAGCCCAGCTATTCTTCTTAACACCAGCATCGCCTATAAACACTTGTTTATGGAGTGCCTGGTGAAATTTTAGCGCTCCTTTAGCCACTTGGGGAGATAATTATAGGTGAATGACAAGATAAGTTCTTTGTGCCAAAAGGATTAGGTCCCACATGAGGACATACACAGATACATAGACACACACAAAGGGACTCACAAAGGAGTACTCACAAGCGATATTATCTAGGCGAACATAGGTGCAGATATTCCGATAATATTTAAGTCAAAATATGTTAGTGGTGGTTGCCTCTGAAAAAAGGAGTAAGAGATTTGGGGGAGCATGAAGAGGAGTAATAACTCTGTGTCCTAGATTCGTTTCTGTTGTCTGTTTTCCTTTTCAGAGAGTATGTAGCAACTTGTTTCAGTGAACATGGAATTACTTGTGTAATTAAAAAGAAATTATTTTCAAAACAGCAATACAATAATTTTATGTAACATTTAGGATAACATAGGATTTTTTGGCTGCAAGAAATAGGAAACTCATCTTATGGTTATCTGAGATAATAGAGCATTTGTTACTTGACACAGTCAAATCACAGAGTAGGATGGTTTCAGGGCTGGTTAATCCATGGCTCAATGATGTCAATGAAAAAAAAAATGATGTCAATGAATGAATTTCTTTCCCTTTCTCTGCTCTTCCATTAATAGAGTTGTCCTGTCCAGGTCATAGTAATGTTTAGAAGCTGGAAACAGGAAGAGAGTGCATCCCTTCTTATGTCAGATTTTTCCCACGTCTCTAAAATCTTTCATTTTTAGAAAATTTTAAGTATACCCCCTTTACCCAGCTTTAATAATTATTGACATTTTGCCAATCTGTTTCATTTATTTCCTCTTCTTTTTTGGTTTGAGTATATTAAAGCAAGCATCATATATTTTTCCCATAAACATTTCAGCCTGCATTTAGCAAGTATGGACATTTTTATTCAACCATAATATCATTATCACATATAAAAGTCATAGTAATTCCTTAAAATCATTTTCACACTAATCTGTGTTCAATTTTCCCCAACTATATAGAGAAAAAAATATTTCTAATAAGGCCCATATACAGCATTTATTTGTTATATTTCTCTGAGCCTAGTCTTTAACCATCTCTCTCCATTCATCTTCTTGAAGAAACTGTGTCATTTATCCGGTAGCCTGTCCACATTCTGGATTTGGCTGATTGCTTTCTTGTGATCCATTTAACGTATATTTCCAAACTAGAGATTCAAATATAGAGACTTGAATAGATTGATATTTACATTTGTTTTGTTTTGCAAGAATAGTTCATAACTTCTATTGTACACTTCCTAAAAGTTCAGATCAGAGCACAGAGAAGTCTCATTTTTCTACTTTTAGTGATATTATGATTCATCAGTGAATTCAGAAGCTGTCGATAAATTCCATTGTTTATAAAATCCCACATCAAATTTTGCATAATATTTTGGCATCTACTCATACTGGTTGCCTAGCTTCATTATCTCTTAATGGTTGTATTTATTAATTGAATTCTTAAATAAAGAAGAATTTTCCTCATCAACTATTTGGTTACTCAAAATTCAGGAGAGAGAGAATAAATGCTGTCTACTTTCTTTTCCTTATTTATTTATTTATTTACTTTTTGAAGATGACAAACCATGTTCAAAAGTTTCTCCTTACTTCTTATTTTCCTCTTGTACAACACATGACCATTTTTAAAGTAATTATTTGCCAGGGAACTGGAATTACCACAATTTACTTGAACCAAACAAGTCTTTTGAGAACATGGTTGACTTAAAATTTGAATGAATTGCATGGTTTTAGAAAAAAAAAAGGCAGAAAAATTTCTAGTAGGTAGGCAACAACAATGCACAGTGGAACACTACCACCTGTGTGGATGTGATTGTTATCTCTTTGTTTTTTGATCACTAGCAAATTGACTGAATTTACTAAAATAAACCTCATCCTTTACCTGTGTACTCTGAGTACTCTTTAGTTTCTTTCAATCTTCATTTTTATATGTTAACTAAATCGATTGCAATTTAGTTTTGTTTTTTTTTCTAATATTTAATTTATTTATTTGAAAGAGACAGAGAGCACAAGCAGGCGGAGCAGCAAGCAGAGGGAGAGGGAGAAGCAGGCTCCCCCATGAGCAGAGAGCTCGACAACGTGGGGTTCGATCCCAAGACCCTGGGATCATGACCTGAGCCAAAGGCAGACACTTAACTGACTGAGCCACCCAGGTGCCCTTCCACTGCAACTTGTAGTGGTAAATTTACCTCACTGTGTTACTTCCTTCTCCTTCGGTGCCCTGCCCTTGCTTTAAGGTTCCGTGGCCTGAAACCTTTTCCTGGGGTGATCGCAATACCATTGAGTTCTTGCTACCCAAGTCACCTGGTAAGTATTTGAAACCTCTGTGTGAGACTGAAGTATAGAAGAACACGGGGAAGATAATTTTTAGCAGAAATGAATCAGATTTTCATAATACAGGATTTTATCCCAAGTTAGCTATATCCTATCCCCAAAGAGCTGGTGGTTTCACTAGCCACATTGATACTTCCTAATTAATATGATCTTTTCTATACAAGATGAGGGTGATGTCTTGAATACCTGGGGTCAGATTCCTCATTGCTTTGTTCACATATATGAAGTTATAAGAGATCAGATTAAGAGATTGTTTATGGGGTAATATGTGAGCAGGAAGAAAATTAGGTCTAATTGAAAGGACTGTTCTATGTTGGTTTTCTGAGAAATGAAAATATATATATATATAAATACACATATGGTTCAGAGGAAAGCCAAGATCATAGTCCAGTGAGATTGGTATAAATATAAGTTGAAAGGATGAGGAATGACTGTAATGGTAGAATTAATAACAGGAGATTTGGGAGAATATTATCCAGCTAATTTTTATCGAGCGTGTGATGCTCTAAGCTATGTTCTAAGCACTTTACATATATTAACTTATATAATCATACACAACCCTCTGAGGTAGGAAAATTATTCCTTTTTTTTTTCCCAGGTAAGTTCTAGGAAAAATACTGTAAATTCCAACCTTATGGCTTTCTGGAAAAGGCAAAAGAATGTGGACAGTAAAAAGATCATTGGTTGCTAGAGGTTGGGGGACAGAGGGATAAATAGGAGGAAAACAGGATTTGTTAGGGGAATCAAACTACTTTGTATGATACTAGAATGGTGGATACATGTCATTCCACATCTGTCAAAACTCAGAATGTACAACACCAAGAGTGAAACCTCATGTAAACTCTGCACTTCCAGTGAAAGCAATGTTTTGATTGTAACAAATGTACCATTCTGGTGTGGAGCATTGATAATGGGAGAGCTATGCATAGGTAAGGTCAGCAGGTATATGGGAAATCTCTGTACCTTTTGCTCAATTTTGCCATGAACTTAAAACTTCCCTAAAAAATAGTCTATCAGGGCACCTGGGTGCAGTCAGTGCAGTCGGTTAAGTGTCCACCTCTTGGTTTCGACTCCGGTCATGATCTCGGGGTCATGATATTGAGCCCTGTGTCTGTCTCTAGGCTCAATGAAGAGTTTGCTTAAGACTCTCTCTCCTTCCTCTGGAAAACAGTATGGAGTTCCTCAGAAAGTTAAAAACAGAACTACCCTACGACCTAGCAATTGCACTACTAGGTATTTTCCAGAGCATAGAAAAATAGTGATTCAGAGGGGCACCTGCACCCCAATGTTTATAGCAGCAATATCCACAATAGCCAGACTATGGAAAGAGTCCAGATGGATGAATGGATAAAGAAGATATGGTGTGTATATATATATGCACACACACACACACACACAGTGGAATATTACTCAGCCATCAAGAATGATATCTCCTCATTTGCAATGACATGGATGGATTTAGAATGTGTTATGCAAAGAGGAATAGTCAGAGAAAGACAAATAAAATATGATTACACTCATATGCGGAATTTAACAAACAAAACTGATGAACATAGTGGGAGGAAAGGAAAAATAAAAAGGACCGAAACAGAGAGTGAAATAAACCATAAGAGACTCTTAAAAAATAGAGGGTTGTTGGAGGAGAAGTGGGTGGGGAGATGGGGTAATTGGGTGATGGGTATTAAGGAGGGCACTTGATGTAATGAGCCCTGAGTATTATATGCAACTGATGAATCACTAAATTCTGCTTGAAAATTAATATACTATATGTTAACTAACCTGAATTTAAATAAAACCAAAAAACAAAAAACAAAAAAACCCCACTGATTTCAGATTTAATACACCTGAACATTTCATTAAAATCACAGTCCTAAAATTTAAGATTATATTAAATATTCTAAATACCTTAAGAAACAGGTAAGATGCACCCAGAATATTAATGACATCAAAAATTAATGACATCAATAAAATGTTAAAAAGAAGTTTCTCTCTCTTTCTCCCTCTGCATGCTCAGGTCTGTGAGCATGTGTGCACTCTCTCTCTCTGTCAAATAAATAAAATATATTTTTTAAAGATTTAAAGAGAGAGAGCGAGAACACGCACAAGCAGGGTGAGGGGCAGAGGAAGAGGGAGAAGCAGGCTTTTCACATGAATAGGGAACCTGATGTGGGGCTAGATCCCAGGGCTTCTGAGATTATGACTTGAGCTGAAGGCAGATTCTTAACTGACTGAGTCACCCAAGTGCCCCTCAAATAAATAAATCTTAAAAAAAATAATAAAGTTATTGAGGTGCCTGGGTGGCTCAGTCATTAAGTGTCTGCTTTCAGCTCAGGTCATGATCCCAGGGTCATGGGATTGAGCCCCACATCAGGTTCCCTACTCAGTGAAAAGCCTGCTTCTCCTTCTCCCTCTGCCCCTGCTTATGTTCCCTCTCTTGCTGTGTCTCTGTCAAATAAATAAAATCTTTTTAAAAAATTTTAAAAATAAAGTTATTATTATTTTTTTAAATGGAGCTTTGTCATTCTTTGGGAGCTCCCTAAGGATTCTAAACATTAATTTCTGTTCCTGAGATCCTGTGGCTGGCCTTCTCTTTTACCAAAAAGTGATTGTTCAGATTTTTAAAAATTCTGTGAACTATGCTTTACCTTTCATTAAGTTACTTTTTATGTGTAAGTTAGCCAGAGTTGCTTTCTGTTGCTTAAAACCAAAGAACACTAACTATATATCCATACACACTCATCCATGTTTTATGGCTCATTTCTGAAAAAAAAAATTGGCTTGCAAATTGTAGTCACATCTTGGCCAAATGCAAGGCAGCTTTAAGGTTATTCAAAACCAGCTGAGATTTCAACACACTTGGAACATGACTTTGCAATGTTACCGAAGGGAGGTTACCTTCCTTTTTCACAAACTCAAAATAGTAAGAGCATTGTCGTATTCATAGGTAGAGATACTGTTATAAACATACTGTATATTTTTTTATATTTTATCTACACAATGACAATTGCATGTGATTCAACTTATTACATGCATGAAAAGGAGTTAATACTCTGCTTCTTCTTTTTGCATTTCTGTGTTCTCAGGAGCAATATGTGTAGGCAATAGAGTAGGATGAAAGGAATTTAGAAAAATACAGGAAAAGAGGAGAGGGTTAGGGTAGGACTGAGTAGGATGAGGTCAACGATGCTTGGCGAAACAGTGAAAAGAAAGGGAAGGGTGAACTGCAAAATAGAGAGAAAGGAGACTTTCTCTGGAAAATTTACGGTCTGCCAGGCTCCCCTGGCTTCTCGCTGTACTACCAGCACGCTGCGTGGGTTTCTGGTCTAGTTAATGCCTCTGATTGTGCCCAGTTCTTATAACCTGCCTATGGCTATCCTAATGTCTAAGATGAAATATATTTTCAATGAGGAATAAACTATACTTTTCTTCTTTTAAAAAAATTAACAGTTAAAATTTCAAAGCCTGTTATTGATAATAACATGGTTACATTTACTCCATTTCCTGAGACTCAATGATCGGCTAAGCACTTGCTTAATTCTCCCAACACCCCAGTGTGCTAGGTTTTATTGCTCTGATTTTACAGACCTGACGTCTGTAATTTAAAGAGTTTAAATAACTTTTCCCAAATTTTTCTGCCCAGCACCAGCTGAATAGAACTGGCACCCTGGTCTTTATTTTTCACTCCTACCTCTCTCATGGGCAGCTTCCCCAATATTCTTGATTCTTTCTCTCTCTTTTTAAAAGATTTATTTATTTATTTTAGAGCCGGTGGGGGTGAGGGGAAGAGCAAAGGGAGAGGGAGAGAATGTAAAACACTCAAGCAGACTGCCCATGGAGCCTGGAGCCCCACTCGGGCCAGGATCTCACAGACCCTGAGATCATGACCTGAGCTGAAACCAAGAGTTGGCCCCCCAGGTGCCCCACTCTTGATCCTCTCTTTAATTCTTTCACTCAATGACTCCTTAATGCCTCATGACGAGGCTTTTGCTTTTGCCCCTGTGTCCCGTGGTTTCATGATCTCTACTAATCTACTGAATAAATCTTAACCTTTCCACTGTAAGAGAAGAGGAAGCCCAGAAAGCAATGCTAGAATTTTTGGAGTAAGGCAAAGAGGCTATGAATTCTCATACATTAATATTTGTTTCGGTTATGTTTGTTTGGGATTTTTTTCATTAATCTTTACGGTTTTCAACTGCTGACCTATTTAAACGCTTACACTATATTATTTGCACCTCAATGTCTTAGTTTTCTATATATATTGACAACTGTTTTCACTTCTTACTTTGAAGTCATGAATAAATACATGTTTCCATTCTGTAATTCTCAACTTTTTTGTAACCTCATGAAGCCTTTTGGTAATAGGGCATCCTAGAACAAATCAAATTCTCAGACATTTATCAAGTGCATATAAATATGTGTTCACTCCTATAGTAAGTATTATGGGGAGGCAGAAGTCATAGTTGCAAGGTAATTAGAATTACAAAATTTACCCAGGGGAAAGAATAGCAAGCAGTATAGGACAACATTTGCTGACGTATAAAGTGGAGACTAGGAAAAGTATTAAAAATTCACAGAAGTGAGGGTTGCTGAGGTTTGGAGTTGCCACATGGAGAAGTGGGATTTCAGCTGGCTCTTTAAAGAGAACATCCCTGGGATGGATGAAGAGGAGGGAAAACATTCCAGAACAAGGGAGCATGAATAAAGGCAAAGAAACAGAAATGCATGGATGCCAGGAAATAAGACTGAAGTGGTAGAAAGCTTTCTACTTTCATGGTTGTTGGTTGACTATTTGATCTGTGCCAACAGTTGTTTTTCTATGCCATGCACATTTTAGTAACTGTTAGCCACAATTCTGTTGCTTTTCAGTATTTCTAACTTGCTTTGTTGTTATATGGGCTACACTCTTTGGAGTTTATTATTTTCCTTCATGGTAATGAAATAGTAGTTTTCTTTGGTTCATAAATTGTTTCACGTGTGTATCCCAGCATCTAGCACAATACCAGGCATATGACTGGTGGCCAGTTAATGTTATTAGTGGGATGATTGATTACATATGGTATATAGGGTATATTACATATGGTACATATGGTATATTAATTAGGTTTTTAAAAGAAATTATTCTCTGAAGTCACCTCTTTTACATAATCAGAATAATATAAGAAGGGACAGACTCAGGTATATGTCACCATCCCAGGGATTTGTAAGAGTGGAATGAAATGCTTTCTTTTCTTCTGTGTCTGTGAAGAAGAGGGAAGGTGAGGGCCAGGAAAACATTGTCACTTCAGAGAAAAACACCAGTAAGGCTCTAAGTGTGAGAAGCTTTCCAAGTGATAGGAGGATTGCTGGGCTTTGCTTCCCGTTTGCTAACACTGCACTGTTGTGACAAGATCCTAGATCTCATGGCAGACCTGTGGGTGGCCTCACTTGCAAGCACCTCAGAAATGTGTCCTCCTTGTAACCAAGCCATGAAATCAAATTTTGTTTGGAAACTGACTGGCTTATACTTCTCTTTGAAAGTAAGCATGTCACAGGTATTTATTTCTGGCATAACAGCTTCATCGCCATAACTAATAAATTCTTTACACTGAGACCATCTTTACCAAGCACTGGCATGGATAGGAAGTGCTCCTGGAGTGAAGATATTTCAAAGACATTTTAATACAGTGGCACCATGTGGAGGGCATTCATCTTTCTTGTGATTTCCTCTTATTGTAACAGTGGAAAAGGCTTCTAATGCGCAAACCTCGTTAAATCAATCATTTTGGGAATTTAGATGCACAGTGTGATAAAGGCAACAACTTTCTGTACCTTCAGGCAATTTTCCATATGTTTTGGAAGTTGGGATTTAGGGAACACAAGCTCTTTGATGGAATTATGATTCAGCTTCAAATGTAATATTTGAATTATTCACTTTATTAGCCAAAGAAATATGCAGTCCTAAAGAGCTAATAAAGTGACTTTCATTTTTAGATAATAAATTTTGTTTACACTGCTGCTTTGGACAGTCCTTTTATATCTTTTAAGCTGTAACTACACTGACAGAATATAATAGGAAATGTATTAATTTGGAGCAAGGAACTATTTAACCATTCTTTATTTATTTACAATCCTCTGCTATTTTTGTTAAGAATTTAACAGCTCTTATTTGACAAAGCAATTTTATGAAGAAGATTAAGAAGTGTGAGAAAAATGCTTAAGACAAAATGTCCTATGTTAATTATACTTCAAAAAACAACAACAAAAAAAACAAATGTCTTAAGAGATGCAGATTTTTGTCTAGGCTTCACTTCTTCCTGTTTGTATATAGAAATATGCATTGAAAAGGAACACTAACTTCCATAATATTTTAAATTTGGACCTAAATGCACATGGGTTATGTCTAAATAACTACAACATTAGTACAGGCAGGTGGGAGTGACAAAGTTGTAGGAGGCACTGTTTTAATGTTAGAATGAGATCGGCCAGAGGAAATGCACAATTAAAGCTTTTGCTTTAAATTTCTGCTGCTATATTAGGGAAAGAACTGAATTCAAAATGTTAAGCTTGATTTGCTTTTATTAAATGCCATCTATTATTTACCTTGCTGCTGGGGTATATCTGGTCATTTCACAGCAGGATGGTTAGTGTGGGAAGGTCTAAGGGTTTACAGGAAGACATTGGCCCCATTGTTTGTGCATCTGTATCTAAACCATACTGCAATTAATTTGGTCCAAGTTTAGAGATTGCTGGATCTCTAGTGAGCTCCATCTGAACTGTGGCTATTGGTTCCAGGAACACCTAGATCTATAGACCAAGTGGGAAACTCTTGCTCTGAACTCAAGAATTCCACAAATCAATATTATATTGAACCAGTTTTCTCACTGCTTTCCTAGAGTCCCCGGTTTGGTATTTTTGGAAGTTATATTAACTCTCTCAGAGACATTGATGTTATATCCATAAGGGATAAGTGTTTTCTAATTATATCATACTGTGTTATCTGGCTATATTTCAGTTTGAATTGCACTTATTATGTGGCACTAAGGTGTTAAAGACCAAAGAATTAACTGAAACAAAAGAACTCTATTATTTGAAATTAAGTCATCCTTAGTATTAGGAAATTTAAAATATCAGACAATTACATTTCAAAAGTTTTATATATATACATATGTTTACACATAAATATATATGTGTAAAATATACACATATATATGTTTACACATATATATACATACATATACTATAAACATTTTGCAAAACTGAGATTATATTCTGTAGTCTCAGAAAGAGGAGTGTAGCACCATTAAAAAAATCCTAATTGTGTTACTTCGCATCCTGAAGGATCACTGACTCTATAATCTTTAAGCATTTATTAAACCATGGTTTTCCTCAGAAAACCAAGGTTTGATCAAGCACTACAGCCTTGGAAGTGAAGCAGAACACTACAAGTATTTATACATGGCCAAAAGCTTACGTGACATATAGGTAAACTTACACTATCTTCTAATTGACAACCTATATCTCTATGGCTCACTTAGAGGAAAGTGACAACTGTGGGAATGAGATAAGCCATCAAGATAAGTGGTGATCTATGTTCTAACTGAGCAGTGGTCATTTTCTAAATATACTTCGTTTCGTAAAGTTGATATACATATGCATGGCATCATATATATTTTCAAATAAGAACCCCATTATTTTCTTCCTTCTCCTGCTCTTCACCCCTTCCTGTCCATAACCACCTCCTCCATCTTCATACTTATCTGCCTTCCAAAGGGTTTGAACCTAAAGATACCCACAGTAGGCTATTCATTGGCCTTTGCTTGCCATCAACCTTTAACAAAATTGTCCTCTGTGATGATATATTTACCTACACAGTTAAATGAAGTTGCCTACAATGCAACCTGTCTTTCTTTGCTGTAGTTCTCTGGGAAAGCTGGAATGAGCAGGTCCCTATTCTCTCTCTACCTGGCCTTTGTATAATTTTTGAGATTTGAAAATGTGAATTGATGTTCACCTGGTTGCCTTCAGGAGATTGTGCAATAGAAGTCTTGGAAAGCTTTGAGGATGGATGAGATAAATGAGCAGAATATGTCCCTGAACAGTGATGCTTAGATAATAATGGGGCTAGAGAAGTGAAAGGCAGCAGTACCCTCAGTGGCTAAAGGGCTGGCTTCTTTTTTCAGCAGTGCAAAGAGCAACCACAAAGCAAAGTCTTCACTGGGTAGAAGGGAGAGTACTCTTAAATTCAGTCATGCACAAGGAAGTGTGTGAGGAACTTAGGACCCAGCCAGAAGTACAGCAAAGATGGTAGGTCTTTTAGTGGAAGGCTTGGAGACAAATATCATTTTATAGTATTGGTTCTTATACTATATATTTATATATATATATATATATATAGAGAGAGAGAGAGAGAGAGAGAGAGTATATATATATATGCGTGTGTGTGTATGTACATATATATGCGTATAGTCTTCGTTATTATACTACATAACAATAAAATACTATATATACTATTCATTATTAAAAACTTAACCATTTAGTCCAAAAGCAAGTGATAAAATACTATATAGATACAATGGTAGTGTTATTATTGTACTCTATACCTTCTATCTGTTGCCAGATATGCCCAGGAAACTTTCCTATATAATATAGAATATAGTTGCTCCATGCATAAGAATGAATTGTGTAAGAGTATGTGTCAGTCTATAACAATGGAATTCCTGATTTATTTTGAGAGAAGCACAATTTGTTAATAATGTGGGGCGCCTGGGTGGCTCAGTCGGTTAAGCGTCTGCCTTTGACTCAGATCATGATCGCAGGGTCCTGGGGTTAAGCCCTGTATTGGGCTCCCTGCTCAGCGTGAAGCCTGCTTCTCCCTCTCCCTCTGCCTGCTGGTCCTCCTGTTGGTACTTTCTCTTTCTCTCTGTCAAATAAATAAAAAAAAATCTTTAAAAAAAATGTGGTCTTATTCCCTCTTTTCCCCTCTGTCGTGAGCACAGAGGCCTTGGCACTTGGTTCTTGGCTTAGTCAGTCCTATTCATTCTAGCCTTGTCATCACTCTCATTGATGTCACCTACAGCTCAGCCGTACCGCACGAGAGGCATGCCTTTACTACCACCCTGCTCTATCTGCGCGGTCTTCCTGGTAAACCCAGTTCTACTGGCTGCTGCTTGTTTACTCTGATACTTTTCCTAGAGACTGATTGAGTCTGGCTGTTACACCTCGTTTGATGAGTATTTAAAAATGTTTTCCCAGATCCTCATGAGCTCAATTTGATATCAGCAACCTTTTCCCCTCCTTTTTGCCTTTGATATTTTCTACCCTTTCTTTGATTAAGTTTTTCCATCTATTTCAAACAAAACCAATATAGCCAGCAGAACTCCAGATGGGGGACTTAGGTTTGGAGACCACCTTGTTTTTGCCATACTTGCAAGGATGCTGCAAGTGGTGTCAAGTGTTAGGACTACAGATGGACATTCCAACCTCAGGGTATTTCCAAACTCAGCTCTTAAGAAAGTGATTCTTGCCCTTAGAATGTTAAGAAGGTGAAAGCCTTAATGTTGTTGAATGACTTTGGACTGATTAAAAGAGTAGGAGGTCTATCGCGAAGAGGAGGTAGGGTGTTTGGCAGCTTTCTGGAGAACAGTAGAATCTGGAAAGAACACAGAAGGAAACCTGATAAAATTAAACCAGGAATGGGAAAAGGATTATCAAATAGTGTTGAGGCCTGAATAAGGTTGAAAAATGTTTGAAATGGATCCCCACCTGGAAGGAGCCAAGAAGAAGGAGCACCAGGTTAGGTAGGAACTTTTTGGTAAGTGATGGGGACAGGGCACCATTCAGTGGCTGCAATGGTATCTTTGTATGTGGGAATCAAAGGTAAGTAAGACCTTGCCTCAAAGAGTAAATAGTGTATTTGGCACTGAATGTGCCTTGTCAAAAAGCAAAGCCAAGTACAAATAACTACAGTTCAAAACTCAGTTTACAGACGCCTGGGTGGAGGAGCCAGTTGAGCATCCAACTCTTGTTTTCAGCTCAGGTCATGATCTCAGGGTTGTGGGATCGAGTCGTGCCTCGGGCTTTGTGCTCAGCGTGGAGTTGCCTTAGGACTCCCTCTCCCTTTTGCTCTGTCCCTCTTCCCTGGACTCTTTCTCTCTTTCTAAAAATAAAAATAAATAAAAAACAAAATGAAGAAAATGCTCAAAAGCCAAAACCCAGTTTAAACCCAACTGGCCAGTCAAGAGCAGAATCTATGTAAGGAATCAAGGTTATTAACAAATGCAGCCATCTTGAAGAAGGCTGGGATGGGGTTAGAAAAAAGATGGGCCAGGAATGACTCCAGAGTTGACAGGTGGACAGCTGCTGCAGCTTATTTGGTGGTGGCAATCTTGGACGTTAAAAGCAATTGAGGAAAAAAGACATGGTAGAAGTTTGTAGAAGCCAGTCCATACCGCTATCTGACCTCTTTTAGAAATGGTTTACAGTCTCCCAGCAGAAGAGAATAGTTAGGAATTTTAGGCTTTGGAATTGGCCAGGCAGATAATTGGAAGGGTTTGAGGTAGAGTGATTAAAGAGATTAGTGGATTAGATACAATGAGGTTCTACCTTTCTGGGAGAGACTATTGCTAGGAAATAATTGTCATGATGGGGTTAAGTGAAGTCCACTGTCATGGTATAAATTCTTAAATAAGTTCTAATAAGATACTACCTTTCTCTCAAGTGTAATCAACTCTCTAAAAATCACATTCAAAATAATTTGACCCTTCTCTCTGTTTATATTTCAAATTTTCATTTCTTCCATTACACCGTAAAGGAAGTTTGTAACATTAACTTTTCATTTACCTTTACAATGTAATGTCTATGAGAGGTTTAAAGATGTGATACATCCGAGAAATGTACCCTCTACATTATTCATGTATCAATCACGAGCTAGAAGAAATCTTACATTCTTGATACACAGAGCTGTATAACTATAGCAAAACTGATTGGTCAGTCCAATTTTGGTGCCTATTCAGTGACATCCCTGGGATAGTGCATGAGTAAGAACTTGAAGCCTGAAATTTATCACCACTGTGGTATTAAGGTGAATCATAGCAAATCACATCTTATGGTTTCATGTTCAATTCAACCACAGCATATAGACATGGATTATTTTAAATATAAAAAAAGAAAATAGGTGGAAAATATTTAGTCTGTGTACTCATTGTATCTAGCCTGTCTATATAATTCAGAAACAAGATTTTGGGCTGAACTTGCTAGAATTTGGCTCGATAAAACTGAGTAATTCTCTGATCCCTTCTCTTCTTATTCCTCACAATCTAAACCACCAGAATACACAAGGAGCATGATTATATTTGAATCATAATGCATGGTACTCTTTGTTTATCCAAAAGTTTTACGGTAAAATTGGGACTATGATGTTATCGCCTTGCTGTTGTCAAAACAAGTGCGAGTCAAAAATAGATGGACAAATTGCATGTGTAAAATGCCATTTATTAACAGGTCTTAAAATTTACTCTCTACAGACTATATCTGAAGGACATATATTGGTTGTGAAAATAATCATTGATCTTTAGAGGTCATTTTCAGTCTCTACACATAGTGAAAATTAGTAAAGATGTCAACAACTTAGGATGGTCGTATGTGGCAAAGGACAAACTTGGACTAATGTCTGTTTGTGGCTACTGAGAAACTCATGGGTTTTCTTCACCAACTATACAGGTATGCAGTTCATGCCACCCAACTAAGAACGACTCCTCTTGTACAACCAGCTAAATTCCCCTGGTTACTAGGGCTATATTTTTCACTTGATGCAGATATCTGCTATCTCCTTCCCAGGTGCCTGCTCTTTATGTTTTCTATAGATTTTTCATCCTCAGTGGCCACCTGGTTTGTATTCCTTTTGTTTGATTCTAGCTCCCATCTTCTTTAGTTCTGAATAGTTTTGCAGAGATCAGCATATTCTATTTCTTGCTGAATGCCTCCCTTTCTGTGAGTTACATTTTGTTGTTTTTGTGCTCTCATTTAATCTTTTTCTTGCCTCTTTTCTAATTAACTCCATCGTTGCCTCCTTCATTATGCTTGTAATGAGGTCACAAAGGTGTTCTGAAATTTCTGTTTTTCCCATCTGCTTCAGGGTTCCAATTAGTTTTCTTTGGAATTCTAAAGTTTTTTGCTTAGTAGAAGCTTCCAATAAGGCTAACTCTAGGATGGCCTCTTTTCCTTCATCAGTTCATATGAAAACTTTCAAGATTATTCAGGCTCTCAATGGTGTAAAAGGCATCATTTTCTTTAGCATAGAAATGGAGTTAGAGACAACAACAGTTGAGCTACACAGAAAATTTAAATATCTTTTGAAAGAGTGTGAAGTCTGTTCTTCCAGATTGCAAGTAGATGCAGGTGAGAAATTTCAGAAAGACACTTTTATCCACACTTGGACGTGAAGGGTATGTAGCTAACACAACAAAATGAATTTTAAAGGAAATTTGCAAATAATATATTTCAAGGGAAAAGTTTCTTAACTTTAGTATCTTGCTCCTGGAGCAGTATTTTCATATAGAATTTTTCAGGATACTATTGTTTACCCATTGCTATGGACTGAATTGTGTCCCCATGAAACTCATATGTTGAAGCTCTAACCCCCAGTGTGACTTTATTTGGAGTAGTGCCTATACGGAGGTAATAAAGGTTAAATAAGGTCATAATGGTGGGGCCCTAATCTGATAGGATTGGTGTACTTATAAGAAGAGGAAGAGAGACCAGATGTCTCTCTTTTCTCTCATGTGCTCTGGGGAATGGCCATTTGAGGATAAAGCAGAAAGGTGGCCCTTTGCAGGCCAGGAAAAGAGTTCTTACCAGAAACCAAACCTTTGCCAGAACCTTGATCTTAGACTTTTTAGCCTCTGGAACTGTGAGAAAATAAATTTCTGTTGTTTAAGCCACCTAATCTACGGTATTTTGCTACGGCAGCCTGAGCAGACTAATACAGCCTTTTAAAGAAATTATTTTAGGGGGCACCTGGGGAGCTCAGTTGGTTAAGCATCTGACTCTTGAATTTGGCTCAGGTCATGATCTCAGGGTCGGGAGATCAAGCCCCACATCGGGCTCAAGTAGGAGTCTGCTTGAGATTCTCTTTCCCTCTCCCTCCACCCTTCCCCCAGTGCTCTCTCAATAAACAAACAAACAAACAAATAAATAAAATATTAAAAAAAAGAAATTCTTTTAGAGAAGCACTTATGTAGTTTGTAAAGCAGGACACAAAATTGTTTGTGTAACCCAACTAATATGAGTTTGCTCCTTGGTGAGTTACAGATAGAGACTACACCAGGTGGAGTCGTCATATAAACGAAAACTATTTGCAGCAAATAAAGAGATCATGGCGAATAACTTCTAAAGCCCCGACTCCCTCAGCGGGGGTAAGGGGGTTTCTGTTTGTCGGGTTTAGGATGAATATTCAGAAAGGGGAGTTTTGTTGACACACGTAGAGGTGGGTATGAGGTCGTGTGGGTGTACTTAGGAAACATGCTTATACATGTATCCATATTATGTTAATGAAGTTCATACTTCAACCAACTCGGGTAGAGAGTTTAACATTGTAATGAAATAGAAGTAACTGTGGGACACTTCCTGGTCCATCTGCTCAGGTGTAAGTCAGTGAGCTCAAACTGGTGTAGGCCAGCAGGAGCCTTTCCAGTTTGCCTCTAAAAGACAAAGGTAACGTTACTGTGAAGAAGAATGGGGTCCGTGGAGGTCTTGCTGGTGACATTTTAACTTCATTAACTCTGTGGGGCACAATTTTATATGCACTAAAATCTTAACTTAAAAAGTGTGGAAGAGGGGCACCTGGGTGGCTCAGTTGGTTGGGCAGCTGCCTTCGGCTCAGGTCATGATCCTGGAGTTCCGGGATCAAGTCCCGCATTGGGCTCCCAGCTCTGCTGGGAGTCCGCTTCTCCCTCTGACCTTCTCTCCTTTCATGCTCTCTCTCTCAAATAAATAAATAAAATTTTTTAAAAAAAAGTGTGGAAGAAACTGAAACTTTTTTTTTTAAGATTTATTTATTTATTTGACAGAGAGAGATCACAAGTAGGCAGAGAGGCAGGCAGAGAGAGAGAGGGGAAAGCAGTCTCTCCACTGAACAGAGAGCCCGATGTGGGGCTCGATCCCAGGACCCTGAGATCATGACCTGAGCCTAAGGCAGAGGCTTTAACCCACTGAGCCACCCAGGTGCCCCGAAACTGAAACTTGTATGTTTCTAGTGGGAATGTAAAATGGTGTAGCCACTTGGAAAACAGCTCAGCGGTTGCTCCAAACATTAACCATAGAGTTAGAATAGAGCTCAGCAATTCTACTCCTCAGTTTATATCCAAAAGGAATGACAACATACATCCGCACAAGACTTGTACGCAGATGTTCATAGCAGCATTATTTCTAATAGCCAAAAAGTAGAAAAAAACCCAAATGCCCTTTAATTGATGGATAAATAAAATATGGTATAACCATACAATGAGGTACTTCTCAACTATAAAAAAGGATGAAATAGTGATACATATTATATCAGTGATGAACTTTGGAAACATTATGCTAAGTGAGAAGCAAGTCAAAAACTACATACTACATGATTCAATTTGCCCAGAATAGGCAAATCCATAGATACAGATAGTAGCCAGTGGTTGCTGGGGGCTCGGTGTGGGACACTGTAGGGAATAGGGAGCATTTGTTAATGAAATGGTTTCAGGGTTTCTTTCTTTCTTTCTTTCTTTCTTTCTTTTTTTAATATTTTATTTATTTATTTGAGAGAGAGAGAGGAGAGCCTAAGAGTGGGGTGGGTATCAGGGTTTCTGTAGGTGAGGAAGTAAATGTTCTAAAATTGATTGTGATGATGGTTGCACAACCCTGTGAACTTACTAAACAACATGCATTGTACATTTTAAAAGGGCAAAGCAAGCAGTATATGAATTACATGTCAATAAAGCTATTAAAAGTATACATACCCATACATAAACACATATACATAATCATGCTGTAAGGAAATACATAGAAATATTAATAAAGGCTTCATGTGTGTTTTAGCTGTTTTTCCAGTTCTTCTTCATGCTTTTGAATATATATATATATATTTTCAAGTTCCCGATACTGAATATCCTTTTCAGTAACTAGAAAATAAATATTGCAAGCAAAGTAAATGTTCGCAACTCACATGCTCCAGGCAACGTTGTTCTCAGAGGTTTCCTAATCAGTAACAATGACAGGAACTACTACTATCCACCAAACGCTCCTGTCTGCCTCCTTGTTGAGTGTTTACCATATACTAGGTTCTCGGCTACATGTTAGAAAGACAAGCTAAATGAAGTATAGAAGCTTCTTGAGGACAGGGACTCTATTCACTGCTGTAGAGAAAGCCCTCAATTTGGTGTATGAATGGAAGAAAAAATGAATGAGGACATCATTTTCTCTCCTTCATGAAGGTGACAGTCTAGGTGAGGCAAAAATTGAATGGGTAATGGGTGCAGCATGATAAGCATAGGAAAAAGGGTGCTGGTTTTCGTGTGTTTTTTGTTTTGTTTTGTTTTGTTTTGTTTTGTTTTAGAAGGGGCATTTAAGTGGGCCACGAAACCCAGGATAAGATATCTAGGACATGCTTCTTGTAGAAGGTGGTTGCTAATCTGAGCCCTAAAGAAGTTGTGGGAAGGAAAGAACAAATTCTAGGCAAAGAGAGCAACACATCTGTACCAGACTAAAGGTGAGCTGGAGTGTTGTCCATTCAGGAAACTCTAAAAGCTATTGTTAAGATTGTTTGGAGGACCACGAGTGGAGTTGTAACGAGGGTGAAGTTGGAAGCACCAGAGGGCACAGATCATAAGAGGCCCTGCCGGCAGTGCTGAGAGGTTTGAGTTTTATTTTAAGGCAGTGGCAAATCATTAGAATGGTTTAGATCAAGAGAGTACTCAATGACACTGGTTCTTCTCTTGGTTTTGAAGAGTCCTCTGTTTAGGTTCCTTTGTTATAGGTGGTATTTACCTGGGGTTTAGCAAGGAGTAATTTGAAAGTAAAGGAGGAAAAGGCTTGCGGGTCTTCAAGTGGTCATTTCATTGCTTTTCTGTCTCCTCCTACTCTCACCTCTAACCCTGTTGAATAGGAAGTTAAAATCCTGGGTCAGAATGAGAGGGAGACACTTGGGCTGGAGTTTTGAATTGGTTGGCAGGAGCAGAGAGCTGTGACTCTTGGAGCTTCCCTCTGGAAGGATATTACTAAAGGCTGACCTTCCTCTGAAGTGGCCAGAGACTCCAGCTGGGGTTTCCAGCCCTCTCTAGATCTTTCACCCAGTGTGTGTGGTCTTGTCTTCCCTACCCTGTCAATCTACCTACCTACTCTATTTGAGCTTTTGATATTTACAGGTCATACTGGACAGACAACTCTTAGTTACAATTATAATCACTCTGAATAATATTTTAATTCCACCTTGTATTTTAAATTTATAATATTTAAACGCTCTGTACCACTCTCTTAGGTAATAATGACATTGCATTTCTATATATTTTGGCCAGTATAAATAACTTCTGGCTTTTAATCTTATAATCTTTACATGCAATATACCATATCCTAAACCAACATTATATACAACTGACCAGAGTTGGAGTCCTTCAGTGTTTCCATGTGAGAAGGTGAGGATTCAGTGTGGAGACTGGATCTGAAGGAAGCTATTGCAGAGATCCTTGTGAAGGACAATGGCAGCCTGAGCTGACCTAATGTAGTGGCAGAAATGAGGAAAATCGTTAATGTATAAAGAGTAGGCATGGTAATGCCAAATGACTATTATTATCATTTAATTAGAGAGCACTCACTAGGCACTTTATTTTGTGCCAGGCACTGTACTATGTACTTTACCAGGATGTTCTCATTAATTTATTTAATCCCTGCAATAGACTGTGAGTTAGAACCCCACTACTGATTCACATACATCTAACATTGACTGGCAGCGTGCTTTTCTAACCTTCTGAACAGCTTTGGTCATAATAATATTGATTTCCCATCAGGTCCGTTAACATGCCTTGTTCCTCCGTACTCAGGGCCTTTGTGTATGCTGTGCTGTATCTGGAATGTTCTGCACACTCATTCCCACCTACTCCCAACTCAAAAGCATTTATCTAGTTAGCTTCTACTTTCCGTCTAACATCTGAGTTAGTTTCTGAGCTAACATCTAGTTAGCTCAGATGTTCCCTACTTAGAGAGGACTTCCTTATCCCCAAATCGAGGTGAGATCCAATCATTTCATCATCTTATGACACTACATATCTTTCTTTCCAGTAGTAATCTTAGTTATAAATTTATGTTTATTGCTATGTTTATTTGGCTCATTATTGTTTCATATGCTAGGTTATAAATTTATGGAGATAAGAGCCATACTTAGGTTTCCGTCTTATGTATCTATTTATTTTTGAGCATCATGATCTCCCCAGCACTTAACACATTGCATGGCACGTGGTAGCCATTTGATTAATATTGCTTACACATATTGTGAATTTGAAGACTTTCTCTTTTCCCCGTTTACTTTTGAGAATTCACCAGTCTGCAGTGATTCTCTCACTACCACCTGTGGCATCCTTTCCCAGTGCTTAGAATGACCACGAGTACTCCGAAAACTATGGCACTCAGGATTTCTCTTTAACAATCATAGTCATCATGCTCCTGTGACTTCCAGCTTCCATCTGCCTCCAAGATTCATTCCTCTCCCTGTAACTAACACTGCTCCATGAGAACAAAGCCTTTTAATTTTGTAGATTCATGATCAAACACAGAGATGTGTGCCTGTGAGTTGACCACTAGTCTAGTCAAAATCTGGAGCAGTTATTTTTGAGACAAAAGGATGGGAAATGATCAAAGGCTGGGAACTTTTAGTGCAAATAAAAGTTGGCTCATGCATTTTAAAGACATGACATTCATAATATCAGAGTGTAAGATGAAATCGCTACTGTAGAGATTGCAGTTCAAGAAGGTAGTAAAACTTTTGGCTTCAAAGGCAGGAAAGACCAGCAACTTGATCGCTTCTCTGCCTGCTTAAGGGAAATTTAAAAATGAGACGGAAAAAGAGACATCTCTGAATGTGAGTTTTCAAAAAGTCATGAAATTACAAAACTGAATCTACTTTAGGATTTTTATTATGTAAAAATATTCTATGTATATAAAAGGGAAATGACAAGATGAAATTTTTTGAGGTAATAAGATTATAGGTGAATTTCTTTATTTCATTTTGATTAACATTCATATCTTATGCAATATATAACATATTTTTCAAGGAACTCCAAATCTTACATGATGTTCCAAGTTAGAATTACTGTTTATTTACCATGTGCTAAGTTTCCTATTATATTATTTTAGTTATTCCCAATGACAGTCCTGAGATAATGATGTTGAAAAGGTTAAAAAAAAAAAGATAGAAATTTTCTCTAGGTCTTGTACCTTGTGAGAGGTGGAGTTGGGATTTGAGCTCTGCTGATAAGACTCCACAATCTTAGTTTTAATCAGTTGTCCTATTTTGTTTCCTTTTAGAGTCACTTGACACAATCTCCTCAAAGAATTTCAAAATTCCCTGATACTGTTGAAAGTCTTTCTTCCTCTGCTGCTTTGTTACGATTAATGATCTCAGTAGATATTTATTAAACATTTGCTATATGCCCATGATTGTCCTGCTTTCTGGATGAGCAAAGGTGAGCATAATGGACAAGGTCCTTACTCTAAGGCTACCTTAGTAGAAGAAAGATAATAAACTTTAAAAATAGCAAACAAACTATGGGATCATAGTAAGTGATATATAATGAAGGCTGGTTATCTGCTAGTGACTAATTATTGGACCCCAGAAGCTTGAACTAGTGTGAGGACCTCTTTGAGGAGGGAACAAATGTACCTGAGACCCGAACAATAAGGATGATACCAGCAAAGGAACAAGTTTTTACAAAGGCCCAGCATGGTACGTTTACACTGTGGTAAGAGAAGACCAGTGTTGCTAGAGCATAAATGATGGAGAGGCATGTGGTTGGAGAATAAGCATGTAGCTGGGTCATGTAAGGATCTGTAAGCCAGAATAAGGGAAATGGATTTTAGTTTAATGGACATAGGAAGTCACTGGAAAATTTCAAGTAAAAAATATTATTCCTGTTGCTGTGAGGATAATGGGACAAGCAAAGAAGCAGAGAGTGACTCCGAAGGCTATTCTGATATTCCCACCGGAAGCTGACAGGGGTTTTGTTGGGAACAGTGGTTTGCAGGCCAGAGTGCTCATCAGAATTCCCTGGAGGGCCTATTAAAACACAGATTGATGCCCCTTCCTCTCCTTCTCTCCACCATGTATCTGATTCAATATTTCTGGGATGAGGAGTAAGAACTGCCCAACAAGTTCCCAGATGATCCTGATGCTGACTCTCCAGTGGACAAAGATGTTAATAATACAGATAAAAGGGAATGATTCAAAATGCATTTTACAGTTGCAGTGGTAGAACTTGCCAATGAACTGAATAGAGGGAGTGGAAAAAGAGAGGAATCGACCCCTAGATTTTTGGGGAACATGGGGAGGGCTTTTCACTGAAATGAGGGTTCTCAGGAAGGAATAGTTTTTGATAGGATAGAAGTAAGGGAAGATTCAAGATTTAATTAAATTAGGGAAATTATGAAGATATAATATTTTATACAATTATACTGGATTGTTTAAATATAATTTTATATGATTAATTACAGTAATCTAAATCCTTTCTTTTTTATTATAAAGTATTTTTAACATGTAATGTATTATTTCCTTCAGGGGTGCACGTCTGTGAATCATCAGTCTTACACATTTCACAGCACTCACCATAGCACATACCCTCCCCAATGTCCATTATCCAGCCACCCTATCCCTGCCCCCTCAAAACCCTCAGTTTGTTTCCTGAGATTAAGATTCTCTTGTGGTTTGTCTCCCTCCCCGGGCCCATCTTGTTTCAATTTTTCCCTCCCTGCCCCCCACAACTCCCCCCACCTCTCAAATTCCTCATATTAGAGAGATCATATGAAAATTGTCTTTCTTTGATTGACTTATTTCACTTAGCATATTACCCTCTAGTTCCATCCACATCATTGCAAATGGCAAGATTTCATTTTATGATGGCTGTGTAGTATTCCATTGTGTATATATACCACATCTTCTTTGTCCATTCATCTGTTGATGGACATCTAGGTTCTTTCCATAGTTTGGCTCTTGTGGACATTGCTGCTATAAACATTGGGGTGCACGTGCCCCTTCGGATCACTACATTTGTATCTTTAGGATAAATACATAGTAGTGCCATTGCTGGGTCGTAGGGTAGCTCTATTTTCAACTTTTTGAGGAACCTTCATACTGTTTTCCAGAGTGGCTTCACCAGCTTGCATCCCCACCAACAGTGTAGGAGGGTTCCCCAATCTAAATCCTTTCACTGAGCTGGGAAGGTTGGTGTAGGTGGCATAGCTAGCTTGGGCAGGTCCGAACTAAGTGCTGGGGGTCAAAATAAGGGCTATAACAACAGAGGGTATGGTGAGGCTGTTGAAAGCTAGAGTCATGATTTAAGCCAGGTGAAGTGAGTGAGCAAAAATTATGTCAGAAAAAAAAAAGAATGTCAAAAATAAATTTAGCAGACTCTATATGATAGGGCTGGCTGGTGTTTTTGTTAGGGCATAGACGCTACAAAGTGTTTTGATCAACCAGACCAATTTAGAAGATGAGTGGCAAGACAGGAACACATTTCTCAAGAAGTAGACATGATAATAGTAACAACTAACCTTTGTTGAGTGCCTAGTGTTTGTTAAGCATTGCTAAGTGCTTCGCATAAATTATTTAACTCTTATAAAACTCCTGCTAAAAAACAAAAATTTAACCGACTAAATTTGAAAAGTGTAATTGTCTTTATTCAACAATTGGGTTGCATCCCATCTAGCAAGTAGAAAGGATCTCTGAGGAACTGCAGAAAATAGAAGGTTTTTTGTTAAGCAAGAACAAGGAAGTAATAAACAGAAGATAGGGTTGTTTCAATCAAGATCACTTTCCTTTGGGGAAAGAGAGTAGGCAGGGGTCTATCAGGCCAATTACCTCTCTAATATTGATTAGGAAATTCCAGACCATAGGTTTAAAATTCTAGTCTTGGGAGAGGTCAAAACGGTAATTCAGTTAGGTTTTAAGTCCTGGTAGCTGATGGAGGACTTAGCACAAATGACTCCCTTTTGTATCTGTTATTTCTTTTTTTAATACTGTATAGAAGGAATACTTTTCTATTCTCACAACATTTCTGACACTAAATGTGTGGATTTTTATAAACTAAGCAATTCTCCATTTTTTGGAGGACACCAACCACGTGTCCTACAATTTAACCCAAGTCTGATACTGACGGGTATTAGTGCAGACCCCACAGGTTAAGGACTCAGTCCCAGAAGAGTGCTTCCCACTTGAGATACCAATTGTATGTCCCAGGTTGTCACCTGTAGTTCTGCCTGACCTGCTATAAATCAGGGGTCCCCGCAAACCCCTTCTTTGGGTTTGATAATTTGCTAGAATGGCTCACAAAACTCCAGAAAGTGCTTCACTTACTATTACTAGTTTATTATAAAAGATACAACTCAGGAACACCCAAATGGCATAAGCCAATATACGTGGCAGGTGTGGAGCTTCTATAACTTCTCTGGGTGGGTCAGCCTCCCAGCACCCTGATGGTTAACCAGCCCAGAGCTCCCTGAACCTGTTTAGTCAGGGATTTTAGAGAGTCTTTATTAGAGAAATATAACTCATTAAATCATGGCCAGTTAGTGATTAACTTAACATCCGTTCTCCTTTCTCCCTTCACTGGGATGTTGGGGAGAGGGGGTTGAAAGTTCTCAACTCTAATCACATTCTTTGTTCCTCTGTTAACAAGCTTTCCCATTCTTAGGAGCTTTCCAAAAATCACCTCATTAACATAAGCTCAGGTGTGGTTGAAAAGGTTTCATTATAAATAACAAAAGATACTACTTTCACTTCTATCACTCTTTTTTTTAAATTATTTATTTTCTTACCATAGTACATACCCTCCCCAGTGTCCATCACCCAGCCACCCCATCCCCTCTTCCCCCCTCCCCTCTAGCAACCCTCAGTTTGTTTCCTGAGATTAAGAATCTCTTATGGTTTGTCTCCTTCTCCAATTTCATCTTGTTTCATTTTTCCCTCCCTTCCCCTATGATCCTGTCTTGTTTCTCAAATTCCTTGTATCAGTGAGATCATATGACTTCTTTCACTCTTGAGCTGTATCAAGAGTCATGGGCAAAAACCAAATATTACAACAAAAGATACTCCTTTTACCTTTTTCAATTGAGAAATTGTAAGGGTTTTAGAAGCTCTGGCTAGAAGCCAGGGAATGAAGACCAAAATATATATTGCTTATTTTGTCACAAATTCATACTCTATAAGATAGATATCATTATAATCCAATTTTATAGATGAGAAAACTGGGTCTGAGAGAATTGATGCAAGCAGGCTTGGTCTGGGGACCCAGAGGGGGTCCCAACAGGACCAGTCAAGAGGGTCCTTGGCTTTGTGCAAGGTAGAAATCAAACTCGAGCCAAAAGGAGGTGAGAGCAGAGTTTACTGAAGATACAGAGAGAGTGTAGATATTAACAGAGCAACTGGGAGACTCTGAAAGCAAATTTGAAGTCTCGTCTTTGCTTGGGGTCCGGGATTTTTATTGAGGATTGTGGTCTGGTGTACATTTCCTCTCAGGCATGTAGGAACTGGTCAAAACAAGGACGAGTGCTCTCAAGTGTCCTCCATAAGTCCCTTATGCCCTGGAGCCAGGGGTCTTGGTGAGTCAGGGTCTTGGAAAACTCAAGAGGACCCTCCCCAGCCACTCCTTAAAAGTTACCTGTTCTCCTGAAAGACTCCAAAGAAATCATTAACTCCTTGACCTTTATAAGGAGGATGTACATTATCAGTTTTATAAGGCATGTGTGAGGTGAAGTCGTAGGTCCTAGCAAAAATAGAACCAGGAAAAGGAGCAAAGAAAGAAGTTTTTTTTATGGGGGTCCCTTTTGTATAACTTAACCTGTGTAACTTAACCTGAGGTGATATAGTTTGATAATAATAGAGCTGGGATTCAAAACTGGGTACTGTTCAATTTCAGTATAGTTTAGAGAGTTTTACTCTGTACAGTTTTAAAACAAGCATTTTACTGGGGAGAATACTGAGGTGTTCATTTGGACAACTTGAGAACCTGAGTAAGGATGGAAATGCTGAGGAACCCATGCACTGAATATAGGCCCTTCAAAGGCAGGGAGATAACTTCTATAAAAGAAATAGATTACTTTGCACCACTCTATTATACTAGGTAGTCATTTAGTAAATGTTTTTTCAATTTTTAAAAATTTCATAGAAACTGCTTTACAGACTGTGCAACAAAGAGCACAGATGCACAGTATGTTTAATCCATTGGTGGCCAGCCTTCATTTCTGCAGAAAGGACTTGCAAATGCACCTTATATTTATAATTGAAGAATACTTTCACAAATAAGACTTTACTTATTGTATGGAATGATAAACATAAAGCAAAACATGTCTTGATTGGGTATTGATTTGAATTAAATGGAAAAGCAATAAAATCCTGAGTTGGTTAAGTACATAGAAATATGATATGATTGGGGGCTGGGAAGGTGTTTGGCAGAAGTTCTTGTTTCTGATATTTCTCTAATAGTACAGATAGGTTCTCAATATGTTGCCATTAGCTGTGAGGAGTCGCTGATTTAAAAGTAGTCTCCTGAGGGCAGCATCGAGTTGTCATTAACAATTGATACTGGAAATATTTGATATCTAATTAGGAGTGGGAGTTAATGAGAATGGAGTCCAGGGTAGGTTTTTCAGGAATGAAGTTAAAGCATTTTCCCAGAGCTAGTTTTTCATGGAGATGGGCTGGAAGGAGTGAGAGGAAAACACGAGAGAAAAGCTGCCCCAGCTGGGCATATGGAATCTCCCATTCTGAGGGAGACCTCCTTGCCCGAACCCCCTGCCAATAGGGAAGTGGTGAAGATTTTGACTACACTCCATGACTCAGCCTTTCTTCTCGGGCCAAAACAGTTTATCTTGCTTTGGGAGGATAGTAGCAGTGTAACGAACCCGAAATAGGGCAGCTGTTTTATAGAGGAACCAATGACCTATGTCATGGTCCAATACAACGAGGTAAGTTGGGTCAATTAGATCTCCTTTTCAGTTGTTTGAGCTGCATTAGTGGAAAGAAGTAAGAGCTAGAGCTGAAAGGATGCTATGGTGTGAAGTTGGCACCATAGTGGACCATAATGATACCAGAGATTTAGGGAGCTTACATTTTGAAGAAGCCAAGGAAGGCAATAATTATGACTACCTAGTCCAGGGGAGGCAGACACAGAGAGTAACTGACTCTTCAAGACTGTGGGTAATCTCATAATAAACATGCTTGCTCTTATGATGACCTATGCCAACCTCCCTTGTAGTCAAGGGAATCCAACTAAAATACTGCCTGATTTATTTTTGTTTAGGATGGTCTTGACAGAAAATACTGAAATGTGTGATCACTATGCCACTAAATTTCTAGAAGAAAGCAGGCAGTGTTATTTAAGAGGAAGGCATTAAATTTGATATGCTCACTGGTAATCTAATTTCAAAATCAGTCTTCTCTGTCCACCTACTTCTCTGATCTAATCTTGTATGAACATGGGTTCTGAGACTCTGCATAGATTAAAAAAAAAGAAGAAGGATGACTACTAAAGGGAGGTTAGTAAGCATAGGGAGACAACTATGAAATTATCTATAGCTCTTGATTCTATCGAATACATGTGAGTGAAATTTCATCCAGATTTAGTATAGTAACACCAGGGGCTACCCAAACAGGGTTTATTAAGACTATTTTTGCTTAATCCACTTGAAAAAATATATCCTATAGGAAAATTTGCTGTGGCATCATTCCTAACATTTTGGTTCCCACAAATGATTAGCTTTACCATAGGATATGAAGAAAAAATAAGAGCAAAAGATCATGAAATGAGACCATATTGTCCAAACATGCTATGTATGCCTTGGCAAACAGAACGCATATATTAAGACAAATCACATTTAACTTGCCAGAGAACTGGATCAAAGCTGGCACAGAAAACCACTCCTGTTGGGCAAATCAGGCAGGGAAGCTGAACAGTGGTCCTGTGAAGTAGGGAGACCTTTTAATATATCGTCCAGACTGGGACACTTATGAGAGGGTAGGGATGTTACTATTAACTACTAGGTCCACAGATGTTAACTGAAGTCTTCCAGGAAACTGGATGTATGGTTGTCCTATAAGGAAGCCAATTCATCGTTTCCTCTGAATAATTGCCTTTATCTAATGGCGAAAGAATGGAAAGGTGGGAAGTCCCTAATTTGGGAAGAAAAAAAAAATCCAAAATCTGGGTCTTTTGAAACTGCATGTCGTTAAAATGACTAACAAAAGTCAGCATATTAGGGGTTTTGCCTTTAAGGCCACATTTTAAGAAAGTTTATTTAGGCTTTGCGGGGGGAACTTTACTCATCTTATCAAAGGCATCTCCACTACTGCTATGAGGATTCTTGGTTGCCCGGGGCCCCAGCTCACTTCTGCCCGCACTCTTGCTCTGAAGACTTCCTGGGCCAGGTCGCATGCATTGGAATTTAGTTTAGTTAGTTAGTTTGTTTTAATCGAGGTAAAATTCACATAACATAAAACTTTTTTTTTTAAAAGATTTTATTTATTTATTAGAGAGAGAGACTGAGAATGAGAGGGGAGAAGAAGGTCAGAGGGAGAAGCAGACCTCCCGCAGAGCCGGGAGTCCAATATGGGACTCGATCCCGGAACTCCGGGATCATGACCTGAGCCGAAGGCTTAACCAACTGAGCCACCCAGGCGCCCCACATAACATAAAACTTACCATTTTAACCATTTACAGTTGAGGGTCCTTGAGCATACAGTGTTGTGCAGCCGTCACCATGATCTAGTTACAGGACATTTTTATGACCCTTAGAGGAAGCCTCATGCACATTAAGGAATCAGTCTGCATTCCCCACTCTCTTTGGCTCCTGGAAGTCAGTAAACTGTATTCTGCTGCTGTGCATTTGCCTTTTCTGGGTACTTCATATAAATGAAATCACACAATATAGGGCCCTCTGTGTCTGACTTCTTTCCCTTAACATATTTTCAGGTTTCGTCCATGTAGTAGCATGTATCAATACTTCATTACCTTCCATGGCTAAGTAATATTCCATTGTGTATATTCCATTATGTACACTATGTATATATACATATATGTATATATGTATACATTATGTATATCCCATATGTACAATATGTGTACATATTCCATTGTGTATAACAGATAGACATATTTTGTCTATCCGTTCATCTAGTGATGACATTTGGGTGTTTCCACCATTTGGCTATTTTGAATAGTGCTGTTAGGAACATTCTTACACAAGTCTTTGAACACCTGTTTTCAGTTTTGGGGCATATATACTCAGGAGTAGAACTGTTGGATCATATGATAATTCTATTTTAAGCTTTTTGAGAAACCATGGAATTAGTTTTATAGGCAGGACAGCCATAAGCATTTTCTCACAGAGGTCACCCAGGAGAGGGATTCAGGAGTGGTCATCTATGTATAGGACCATTTCCTCAAAAGATTGAGGCCCAAAGATGTATATCACTTTTTTTTTTTAAGATTTTATTTATTAGAGAGAGAGAGAGAGAGAGAGAGAGAAATGAGTGGGGGAGGGGCAGAGAGAGACAGAGAAGCAGACTCCCTGCTGACCAGGGAGCCCCAGTGGGCAGGATTCAGTCCCCTTATCATGTGATCATGACCTGAGGTGAAGGTAGCCGTTTAACAGCCGTTTAACTGAGCCACCCAGGTGCCTTTGTATATCACTTTCTAACACGTAATGGAAGTATATTTGTTTGATTATTTCTAAACTGGAAAGACTCAGGAAGGAAGCCTTAACACCCAACACTTTACTCCACCAATTAATTAATTAATTAAGATCTTATTTATTTATTTATTTATTTATTTGACACAGAGAGAGAGAGAGAGATCACAAGTAGGTAGAGAGGCAGGCAGAGAGGGAGGGGGGGAAGCAGGCTCCCCGCTGAGCAGAGAGCCCGATGTGGGGCTTGATCCCAGGAACCTGAGACCATGACCTGAGCCAAAGGCAGAGGCTTTAACCCACTAAGCCCTCCAGGCGCCCCCAATTGATTTATTTCTTCAATAAAATGAGGTAAGAAATTTGGCAGGAATTTTTGGTGCCTGGGTGATGGACACTGGGGAGGGGAGGGTATGTGCTATGGTGAGCTCTGTGAATTGTGTAAGACTGATGATTCACAGACCTGTACTCCTGAAGCAAATAATACATTATATGTTAATAAAAAAAAAAGAATTTTTCTCTGCATCCAACACTTCTCTTGGTGCTACTGAGTCCCTCATATTTCTTAGATTTATTTTGAATTTACCAACCTTCACAAATTATAAAAGGAGACATTACTATGTTTTTTACTTTGAATTTGTCAAGCGCCACTATCCTTAAGAGGCTGATCTTTTAATATCTTCAGAAGAGGTTATTTCCTTGTTTTGATAAGAAACTGCTAATATAAAAAGAAATTAATATATAACGTAAGCCTACTGGGTTTTTTTTCCCTTACTGTTTTTAAAAGTATTATTCTTATCTTTATGAAATAATTTTTTCCTATGAAATAGTTTATTTACTAGAAATAAACCCTTTCTTTCTATAAGAACAGAAGGAACACATGTCTTTGGAAAGCTAACAGATAGGAGTCTGTGTTTTTGACTATTTTACCAATATTTTTTAAGACGTTTAAACAGAGGGTTGACTAGCTTCCAAAATTAAGTTGGGAATACTATAATATACTTTGATTTCTTTTGGATGGAGGGTCCAAGAAACAAGTTTTATCCTAGGTTTTCTTGTTTTCAACTAATGAACAGGCATGGGATATCTAGGGGAGTTACACCTGTAATCATTACCTATTATGATTAGACAGTGGTTTCAAGTTGTTTCCTAGCTTCACAAAAGCTCTAACTCTACCTTTCAGAATGTTTACTCAACAGATCATGTATGTACAAAAGATTTATCCTATAGATGTGAACACTTTTTAGCTCATATGTGATAATTTCTTTGCTTTCAAAAGCTTTTTTGGGGATGTAGACACATATACATATTTATAATTGTATAATTGTATGATTATACAAGGGTCCATTGATTATATTTTCATTCTCCTTTATTCCAAGATAGCAAATGAAAATATTCTCCATTTTGTCCTTTATCAAGAGAATTTTGAATATCTTTGTCTTTCCACTATTGTGGCATTTATTTTGCCAAATTAACTTCCCATTTATACTCCCAAGCAATACACCTTTATTGATTAAATAAGACAATTATAATTTTGCTTTATTAAATTTCACATGTTCCCTCTATTGTAAAACTAGCACAGACTATAAATAATAATAAAAATTCAAGATCATAATTAATAAAATGAACAGTGGCAATGACCATGAGAGGACTGAACTAATGAGCAAGACTAGCAAAGGTAATGTTTCACGTAGACAGAAAATGTGTACCACACACTGGAACCCTGGTAAAGATGTTGGAGGTCGGCACTTAAGTCAGAAAATTAATTTTTATCATTTCAGAGATCCAGGCTAGTCATAGTGTATGTGTGTGGATGCATGTGTGTATGTGTATGTTAGTGTGTGTGTGTGTGTATTCTACAGAATCAACAATGGAATGCAGATTGTAATTTGTTAGGGTCTCCCCTCTGTATTGTTCAAACACTGTGACTGCAAACCTTAAGGTCTGAACGTGATACTTTGGTGTTTAGTGCTGGAAAGGGTGGTTAGCACAGGAAAATCGCCCTGAAATACCAGACTCTTTTGACTGGCAAAGGAATAAAAATAACCAGGAAGAGAGAACAGCAGCAGAGGGGCAGCATCTGTTTCATTTTTTTAGGAACCGCATCTCATGGACCCATTCATTAAAATTCCAGTGTGCCGATGCTTGCTTTCTGTGAGGCTGTGTTTTTAACCCTATTAGATTTGGAGGAGAGATAGGGAAAGAAAGAGAGGAAGAGCAAGAGGGAGAGCCTGAGCGAGAGCGGTCTCATTATAAGGGTTTCTCATCTACTACATTGGATATTATCTACTATGGGAATTGTAAACTTTCAGGCACAGTGATATATTTTTGAACATCTGAGATACTACCCACTGAAAACACCATGAAATAAAAATAATCTCTTCACACTTCCCAACTGGCTGTTTATCAACTTTTTCCTTTCCCACATTTATGCATGAAGTGTCCCTTTGCAGCCAGAAACCCTGTGGTGTTTTTGGCTCTGATTTGGACAGTAACTTGCTTATTTTCAGAGTTAATGGCAAAAAGCAAAGAAAAATGTAGTCCATTAGTGTGTTACGTTATGTAACGAAAACAAGATTGCTAAATGCTGCCATCCAGTATACTTTCCAAGCATTGAATAAAATCTTTTAATTTCATATCAAACATCCAACCGAACGGTCCTAAATAATAGAGTCGGTAAAAAGTTAAGTCTCTGCGTGTCTTACAGAGATTGACCCACTTACTTCAAGTTTCAGTAAACCCATCCTCTATCAAGGAACCTCCAAGGGGAAACACACAAATGTATATATACTTACATAACCACAGCAAATATTGAATATTGACTTTCCTGTTTTTCTTTCCTTCCCTTCTCCCCCAAGGGAGGAACAGCATAAGATTTAATTCTGTCCATGGCTGCGTGCTTGTGTGTGTGTGCGTTGCAGATTTAACAACCCGTGACGATAAAAGATGAGTAGAGTGGGTTGTTGGACCAGCAGGGTGTGTGAGCCAGAAACTTGCTTTGAGGTTCATCAGGTGCAATTTTTTTCTAATGGATACTGAGTACGAATAGCGTTGCTAGTTTGTAGATGAGCCTGAAGCGAAATATATGCTGTCTGTCTGAGGGCTGCCAAGGACACGATAGGGCTACTCAAGCAGTTTTGTCTTCTTTAGACTGGGGTTGCTCCTGCAAACAGTCTATTTCAGTAGCAAAATGCAATTCACCCTTCCAGGCCAGTAGTTCCAGGGAAATGTTTTATTTTGCTCAGAACAATTAAGGAAATTAGCGATCCTAGAATTAAAGGATATCTTCTCTCTGTTCATATAAAAGCAAAAAAAAAAAAAAAAAGATATATACCAATGCACTAATTGTATGAATAAAGACAGTTACACACTTATTCTTTATATCTTTATAAGTGTGTAAGAAAAAGTTCAGAGGAGTACACTTGTAACTGGTAACATTGCTTTCCTCATGAGAGCTGATTTGGATTGGGGTGATGACTGAGTTCTTTATAACATTTGTAGCTTAGTGCATGTGCATAAATGTGTCACTTGAGACATTAAAAATTAAAATAATTTAAAGAGTTATCTTTTCTAGGTGCTTGCCCTTAAACAGAACATCTAAGTTATCCAAGATAGTCTGTTACTTTTCTACTTAAAAGTTTTTATCTATGGAAAGCTGCATTCCTAGCCATTCTAGTATTTTTTAGATTCCACGATTAAATATTTTTCCTTTGTCTTTAAGAGGATGTAAATATCTCCACGCATTTCTTTTGATTCTGTTTTCTTCTTAAAAGGTGAATATAAATGAAGAATGCTGAGCAACATTTCATGAAACAGGGCGTTGCTGAAAATGGCAGCATTCATGACAGTTTGACTATCGGCATCCCTAATAACATGGAATTGTTTCTAGAGCAAAGTATAAGAGCAAGAGTAGGAACAGCGCTACATTTTGTGCATAAAGTCTTTACTTGTGAATATCATAATCCAAAGCCCTACGTTTGCAGGTGAAAAATGCAAAATTCATTGAGTCGTTTAGTGGAGTTTTTAGTTTCATCTGCATATGTAGTAGTTACCTTCAGTGGTGGTATTTTTAAAATAGAAGAGAACACAGCACAGAATAGTACTTATTTAATTTGGGTAAATCAATCCCCAGGCTCTTGATGCATAGCTTTTCCCTTGCTAGGTTCAGTTAGGACTGGCTCAAGCCTCCATGTGCCAGACTGGCTAGAAACAGAGAATTGCCTTCGTTGGGGCCAACCAGTTTACAAGTTTGTCTAAGAATTTCAGGGGTTTATGGAGACAAAAAGGAAGCCCTTCCCCAGCAGCACTCAGGCATGCGGATGGGCCCTGCATCAGCTTTGTGTCCTTGACTGCCATCGGTTGGCTTTTCACTAACATATTCTGCCTCTGCTGAGCCCCAGGCTTTCTCCATCTGCTAGTCCATGCAGCAGCAAACTTGACTGGGGCTCACCCATGTGGTCTTTCAAAGGAAGGTGACTCTGGGTGTTCTTCAGCGGATCATCAGTGCCCAGTGTTTTTAATCACAAACACAGGTCTTCTCTTTTGAGGCCACAATGCTAGGCACAGAGTTGCTTCAGTGACTGCCCATTGAGAATCCCACCGTCACCCAGCCATCCTTCTCTCCTATTAGACAATGGTATTATCTTTTGCCCCAGAAGTTTACGCTCTAGGCCAGGCTTTTCTTAGGGCCCTTTCATTTATTAGGCTATATCTACTTCTTTTTTCTTTTCTTTTCTTCTTTCTTTCTTTCTTATTTTATTTATGGGCATCTGGGTGGCTCAATTGGTTAAGCAACTGCCTTGGGCTCAGGTCATGATCCTGAGGTCCTGGGATCAAGTTCCACATCAGGCTCCCCCTCCAGCAGGAGCCTGCTTCTCCGTTTGCCTGCCACTCCTCCTGCTTGTGCTCTCTCTCTTTGGACAAGTAAATAAGTAAAATCTTTAAAGAAAAGTTTTTATTTATTTATTTAACAGAGAGAAAGAGTGAAACAGCACAAGCGGGAGGAACAGCAGAGGAAGAGGGAGAAGCAGGCTCCCCGCTGAGCAGGGAGCCTGCGGAGGAGCTCAACCCTAGGGTCTTGGGATCTGTGCAAAAGGCAGACACTTAACTAAGCCACCCAGGCACCCCACTGTTCTCTTAATTTCTTACCTGGCTATTCCTCTTGTTTACTGACAAGTCTTATTGCACCCCTGATCACCTGTTTACCTAATTGCCTTCCTTACGTACTGTCCAGGCTTCCTGACTATTACTGCACTTTGTCCAGTATGAGTTGAATAGATCATTCTACTATATTAGCAAACTATTTAACAAGATAAATGTCTTGAGTTTCTAGTAATTGAGAATTCCAGGGACTGTGTCCCATAAAACAACTAATTACTCTGAAGAATGAGATAATGTATTATTTAAGTTGTATAACCAAACTTAGGAAGGATTGATTTATATTGAAAAGGGTTTATGGGCGTGCCTGGGTAGCTCAGTCGTTAAGTGACTTCCGCTCAGGTCATGATCTCGGGGTCCTGGGATTGAGCCCCATATCTGTCTCCCTGCGCAGCAGGGAGCCTGCTTCTCTCTCTCCTGCTCCCTCTGCTTGTTGTGTTCCCTCTTACTGTCTCTCGTTCTCTGTCAGATAGATAGATAGATAGATAAATAAATAAATAAAATCTTTAAAAAAAGAAGGGTTTGTGTAGAGAAGCATAGTGTAACCACTTTCAGCTTTTTTGATTTTAAATTTTTGTTACTATTAGTGGGGAAAAAAATCCCATTTATTACAAGCCTAGTTTATAACATGATCATAACTAGTTGTGATATTCATGTGGTCACATCATAGTCTAACACCAGTTACTTCTTTAGAAAAAAGTACAGTTAGAAATATGTTGGAAAGCCAAAGGCAATAAGTCTGTTTTACACAGTCTAACAATTTAACATTGAAATGCTCGTATCATCTTAGAAACTGTAATATGACAACTTTAAAGTAATTGAACATATCAAGGAACAACAGCTTTATATTTTTTGTAAATGACTTCTTCCAGGATATTGAGAGGATATTAGCATCAGTTTAGATTGATAATATTGTTCCCTCTTTGCTTTTAGCTCTGCTTAGCTGGCTGGGGTTTGTTTGCATAACAATTAAGCCTGTCAGTTCATAAGTCTGATAGGAGTGCCATCATCCTTACCTTAATAGCTATATTGTTTGGGCCATTGTTTTTACCTATAGATATATTATTCCTCTCGTAAGCCTCAAACATGAATCTAGTCGTCCTTTCATATAGCCTTTAGGTCGTCTTAGCTTGAATCTATACCTATAATACTTTAATCATGGTATAATATGCTGTGACCCGAATCTTTCTTGGAAAAACTGCCAAAACCAAGAAATAGGGGGAAATTATTAGTTGGTCATAGCATGTATTTTCCTATTCACATATTTGAAATACACTTTTAAAGTAGATCTGTGATAACTCAAGTCAGTGAGGCTGGCATAGTTTCATTTAACCTCAAGTACTTTCGTTAAATTTTATTTTTTTATGAAATGTATTTCACTTCTGACATTAGGAAGATTGCAGCTTTGAAGAATTCCCGTAAACCTTCCGCAAGCATTTTATTTTGCTAATGAACTAGAATTGATATCTGTAATCGAATGATAATGCCACTATTTGACTCTAATGACTAAGTACCAAATGAAATTCTGCACAAGTAAAATTCTACAGAATCCTGGATATAATGTGATTGCTTTATCTTAATTGTGAAATCACATTGTATATCTTCTTGAAATTGTTCAATTATTAAAGAAAGAAATCAGACATGAGCAGTAAAAAGGGTGCTGAACTAGACTTAAGTTTTCACCTGGATTCTTTGCAGAACCTTGGGCAAGTCACTCCATTTTATCGGGCCTCCGTTTTTCACCTATAGACCTGGTAGACTGGGGTCATTTAAGGTCTCTTCCAGCTCTTCCATCTCTAGAATCTGAATCCCACCAAATTGGTTTTTCATAGTCAGTAAAAAATCTGAACAAAGCTGAACTGTGAAATATTTGACAAGCATTAACAGGATTGAACATGTTTTAGACATTCAGTGTTCTGTAGGAGAAAAGAATAGTTAAGATCGACTCCCCAAACCCCTCTCCCCTCATAACTTGTATTTTTAAAAATTTGAAACACTGTGCAGTTGACAGTTACTCTAAACTGATTTTATAGTTATTGTGGTAAGGATGGAGAGAGAATGCTTAAACATATAATTTCACAGGGCATGTTGTGCTTTATAAATGCAGTGACAAACAGTGGTTTGGGCTGGAGATCTGGGTCAGCTTGGGTGGTAGATAGTCCAGACTCTATTTTACTAGATTTATCCTTGATGAACAGGGTCATGAATCTTATTGAGGTTCCCCCCCTCACAGGGGTAGGAAAAAAAGAGAGAGAGAGACAGAAAAGCAAAAGTGCCTGCAATACCAGAGCACCTGCTTTATTAAATCTTCCCCAGGGAGGTTCATTATTAAGCTCTGAAATATAAGATCTTACTATAAATGGCAGGTAGGAACCTGTACTCTCTTCACTTGTAATATGCATATTTTACTGATTTCTTATTAAAATCAAATTTACCAATCAGCTTATGCATGAAAATATACTTCTTTGTAGAATTTCATGGGTGGCTACAGCATATTTAATTGTACAGAGAATGTTCACATATTCATTAATAAAGATTCCTGCATGAGAGAAAATGATTCATTTTTATTACCTTTGCATTTCTAGAGTCTGTGTAAGTCTGTGTAAGATAACTGTCTTAAAAATATCAGAGAAAAGATTTTGGAAACAGGTAAAACAGACTTGCTTAATATACCAGAAAATATCTAGCTTTATTTTTACTGAGGGATAAAAATAGTATATGCGCATATATTTTGAAATGAAAGGGTATAAATAAAAATGCAGTTGTAGAGCAGATAACCTGAATTAATAGACTGCTATTTATCTGCCATAGTATTCACATGAGGCTAGATTTTAGCCATTTACATTAATAGACTTTTTACCAAATAATCTCTGAGTTACAATACTTGATCTCACTTTATAACTTTTTTTAAAGGACAGAATTTTTTTTGAAGGAATAAATATTTTACTGTATTGTAAAGAATCATATTCTCGTAGTCTTTTGTCCTGAATAAACAAATTCCATGTTTGCCACTCATGATTTTTTTTACAGTGATGACTGAAACAATAAATAATTCAGTTTAATTTACACAGAGGAAATTAAAAGTTTTGTTACAATACAGAAATTTCATAGCTTTCAAGAATTGTAGTGGACAGGAGGTCTCTTTTATCTAAACCTGGAGAAGAAATAGGAAAGAAAGCACTGAGAATGGGGAAGAATTTGGGATTAGGAATGTATCCCTGGAAAGTCTGGGTGAAAATGATGGTGAATATAAAATATTGCTTTAGGCACGTAGTAAGCCCAGCAGCACCGTGAGTGCACCTGTAATCGTGACAGGCCTATGTTAATTTTTCCGTGATTGCTTGGCTTATCTGAAAAATGGGGATGATGGTAGAAAATATCAGGCAAAAATATAGCAAAATTTGCTTAGAAACTATATTTGGAAATTATTTTGAAATGAAAACTTTATTTTCTATAGAAGTTTAATATATTAAAGCAGATTTTAATGTCATAACTTACTAAAGAACTCCAAAAATAGGGATGTTATTTTTGGGGGGAAGACCCTGAATGTTCAGAAAAATGCATGATTTAAAGTATGAATTGGAATAAAATCTATTCCATGAATTCAAACTTTTCTAGAAGCTGATAAAAGGTAATTTTAAAAATCTTATGAAAAAAGTGGTAGTTATACCCCAGTAAAAAAGGCAGAGAGAACGCAAAAACTTCAAGGCTTATATATGTATAATGAAAATCTTTTCCTGTCATCAGTCACTTTCATTTTCCAAACTGACGCTATTTTAAAATCATATATATCTATAATAAAAACATATATATGATTATATATAATCATATATATGATATATAATATATATATATATGATGATTAACTTCATCATAGTCATTCTCCTAACCAGGAAAAAAGGCAATGATATTACAACTGTGAGACCAGAGTGCTGAGCAGGTTTGTTGAATTCTGTGCAAGTAGGCTAAGGAACCGGCATATGTCCGGGCGAAATTCCTCTTGAATATGCTCCTGTTCTTCTGAGCTGGTTCTTCAGGCACAGGCAATTTTAAGTCTGCTTACCCAGGAGCTCCTTCTTTCTGGTTGTTGTGACCTAAATTTGCTAATACTATATAGGCAATCATAAGCTGTGCTTTGATTCATTAGGTCTTTAAATGCTAATTTATTTTAGAGACTGAAAAGAAGGCAAACATCTGTGTTTGCCTAAATACTGATCCCTAGTGGGAGAAGGCAACCAAGATAAGGCCATCTTGCCTCTATTTGGCTTCTAAGTAGACTTTGTTATGATTTAAGAAAATTGCAGCTCAGACATCATTTTATACTCACAAAAGAGACAAGTGATCATGGTAAGACATAATGAAAAAGGGTAGCTTAGAAGTGGAGAAGCAGAGCTGTCTTTAGAATAACCTGATAGATACCCTAGGAAATGCTAAGGTATAAGTGACATAGAGGCTTTTGAGGCTGGGGTGGAGGAAGAGGGAGAGATGGGGAGAGGGAGAGAAGGAGAGAACCTTAAGGCTTTAAGGCTCTTTTTGGTTCTTTTATACTGTGTATGGTTTAATACTGCTTTTTACCTTGAGATATAGATGGGTTGGATAGGGATAGCAATTCACCTCAGTTGGCCATAATCTTTTCAGTCTTTAGTGTCCTAAATGCCTTAATCTGGCTCTGGGTATCTTGCTCCCCCCCTTCCCCCACCCCCCACCCCGTGCCCTTCTAGACTTTTTACACTGTAGGTATTACCCCTGTCCTCTATTAGAGAGATGACAGAAAAGTAATGTGGTATTATTAACTTGAGTGTGCTTTGTTTATCATGATTAGAGAAGTTAGTAGAAATAAGATAACAGCAGTTTACAAGATAACTGGTTTAGAGAGCAGTAGTTCTTAAGATTTCAAGATGTGGTCACTGGGCCAGCAAGAGCAGTATTCCCTAGAACTTGCTAGAAATGAGGTACTCTCCCCCTTTCCTCCAATACTGAATCAGAAACTCTGGGAGGGGGCCCAGCAATCTGTTTTGACAATTCCTGTAGGTGATTTTCTTTCATGTGCTAGAGTTTGAGAAGGAAATCTAGAGACCAGAGCTCTTTTCTCAGTTCTACCACTTTCTAGCTGTTACATCTTGGTAAATTTGCTGAACTTTCCTGAGTCTGCTTCTTGTGTCTGTAAAATGAGAGATTATTAACAATAGCCCCTTTAGCTCTACCATTCTGTGAGTCTGGGATTCTAAATACCTGGTGAGAGGGAAGGCAGTGAGGAAAACAAGGCCTGGACACCCAGCTTCAGAGATAACTTTAGATATTGCTGAGTTACATGCTCCTTCCACATGTTTAATGTTCAGCGATCCTTCTCAATCCTCATTAGCTCTGTGTCTTTCATGTAGCAGTTACTAAAAAATAAAATGAGCCTGTTAAATAACTCAAGACCAATTCAATTTCAAGTAAGTAGAATAGATTACAATGATCTGGCTTTTAATTGTTGAAGATGACACAAAGCATCAATGATATTATAAAATGTAATTTAAAAGTACACAGCTTTTAGTGGAACGACTTTCCCCCAATTCACCATAAATCGAGTGCTCAGAGAGTACGTAATTAAGTCTAGAAGCAATAATAGGGTGACATAGCCCCCTTTTTACATGATAAAATGTATTCAAAGTTTAGAAAGCGATAAACATAATTTTTCATAAGGATCTGCTGAAGCACACTTTTGATAGCCTAGTGGAGATTAGTTAGTTCGAATGGCCAAAGGGCAAATCTTTTGCTTGTAGATATTCTACTCTCCTCAAAGCAGTTTTCAAATGATAACCTGCTTTTCAATTGATGCAGAGGTATGACACATGATTTGGAGAGCTATAGCTTCTACTGAAAAATGCTAAATGCATGTCTTTATAAGTATTAGCTATGAATGAGTATTTGTGTAATAGACGGGGACTCAGGGCTGCTCTAAGACACTGAATTCTGTATACTGAGAAGTGCAGGTGTTGACATTTCCCATATTTGGGTTAGGTCAGTACTGCAGAAAAAGTTAACCTCCTTCATCCCTTTATTGTACTAATCTGAGCCATTATTTATGTATATATGAGATACCAGTTTTTAAAAGGCACAACAGTGATAAATTTGCTTTGACTAACTTGAAATAATTGGGCAGAAGATTTGTTAGGTCAAAAAAAAATTAGCCCACCAGACACAAGTGGCACAGGTATGATCTGGCCTTCCTTGTCTGTGTCTGTTCATAATCTCATTCAATCGAGTTGAGCACAATATACACTTGATCGCTTTGTTTAACAGCCTCTGTCTCTGTATATGCATGCTTTTTTCTTTATACAATTGAATGCTTACTAATTGAAGCTTGTTTATGATATCATGGGAGCAATTTGATTACAACAATTTTTAATTTTTTTTGCTTATATTCTTGGTGTACATAAATCCGGCAATTATTTTTAAAAAGATGCTTGTAAATGAGGTCTTGGAGTAGCTTCATAGAAAATTATGTAAGACCAACTTCAATTGAGGGTGACTCTTCGGCATTTTGTAGAAAGTTATCATATCCTGTCCTTTGCAATACATGATACCAAATTATTTTCTCTTGGCTTTAGGTGGTCACTGAAATTCTTTGCATCAAAACCTGTTGTTAAAGATATAAAAAGAAGACAATAAATGGTCGTGTATTCTTTCAGAGTGGCAATATTCGTGTGTCCAGAAGGGGGAGCTCTCAGTCCGCATGCAGCGGAGCGGAGCCGCCAGTCTAGTGTCTTATCTGCTGCTTGGAAATTGTCTGACAGGAAAATATCAACACAAACCATGCGATTTGCCGCTGGAGCACGCTGGACCTCATCTGCTTAAAAAGATGCACGGATATAGTCATCACAGTTCATAATTTAATAAACTGCTAAAAAACCCACACATTTTCATTTTAGCGACTTTGGTCTCACAACTAAATTCACATTGCTACAAAGACATTTGAATTTTGCACTAATATGTCATGAGCACTGCACCCATTGCAAATTAATGAGTCTCTGAATAGCACTGTGCATTTGTCATTTGAATTTATGCTAATGCAATGAGGTCTCCTGGTGATGCTGATAGTCCATAGCAGCTGCTCAAACCAGAGAATGTACTGGCTCTCTGCTTCTACTTTATATCGCTACCTCTTTTCTTGGCTTTTCTGGCCTGTCACTTAGGCAGCAATTCTGTAGCTGGTTATTGATAGGGCTGCTAATTATCTTTGACTTTACACTATTGGCCTGACCCCCAACACTGAGCAGAAGTAATGGATCAGTGTTGAGAGAATTATGTACATCATATGGTGACAGCCTCAGACCAGGAGGTCAGAAGGAGTTCATTGAGAACCAATGGTATTTGCAAAGGATGTTGGTATGGAAATTCGTAATATTTTTTCAGTGATATTGTGTAATTTATATCAATAGGTCAATCTGAGAAAGTGACTGTGACCTTTGCAATCGTAATGAACCTCATATGTACGCGTGTGCAGAAAGAGAGGGTGGTCCTTTTAAATCCATTCTATTGCAATCCAAGCAAATGGTCATGGCAATACGTATTTTCTGGGGAATCAGGGCATTTGAGTCCTCGTTATGGTTGTACAAATTGCTCACTGGTCAAAGAGATGTGGTGACACATTTGGATCTGGTGGAGGGATTGCTGGCATATTGTGTGTGGGAGGGAGATGCACAAATAACCATTTTCATGGGACACAAATCAATGACAAGAAGATTTTCACTGTTATCTTCTTTCGCCAAGTCTTAATTATAAAATTAAAATTTTTTCTTAAACTAGTGTTTCCATTTGACCTGCTTCTAGAACGAAAAATGAAAGTATGTAGAATTTATTCTAATAGATTCAGGAAATTAGATTTGGCGTTTAGTAATGTCATGGAAAAATTAAGCAGAAAATTAAAAGCTAAAAACAAAAGTATCCGTTAGATTACGTACCTTCTGAAAATTGTTACTGAATTTAAGAAATGCTCTTTTTTCTTCCCGGGGCCAAAGAAAAGTGTGAAAACTTTTTCTTTCAAATAAAAAAACATTTTTTTTTTAAAGGGACAAACAAACAAATGTACACTCCGGTTAAAATGTGGCATTGTTAGCATTCATTTCCTCAATTGTAAGAGAGGCTGAGATAAGTAAGAGCCAGTTCCTGAATTTATCTCCAGGGGAGAAAACATTCCAAAGCAGGTATGTATAGTTGTTTGTTAAGTGATGTCAGGAGGTATAGAGTAGAGAAATAAAAGTGACCCATTAATTTCAAATAGTGCCCAAGAGCAATTATTGAGGAATTTTTTCTTAGGAAACTCATAATAGCAGGAGGGTTTTTATCCTGATTCCACGCTGCTCAGAGCCCAAGCCCCCAGAGATGCAAACCCCACTGTCTCTCTCTACCTGGAGGTAGCAACCTCAGGTTTAAAAGGCCGCTCTAGAGAAAGCAACCTGCCTGAGTAGGCTGCAGAAATTCTTTACTACAGCGCCTCTGTTTCCCATCAAGGCAGGGAGACGTTTTTCACTCTTCTTGGAAAAACTTTGAAATGTAAACTGTTTCGATTGATGGCTCCTTCTGGCCTTGGCAACTCTTTTTGGTAGCTGGTGCTCTTTCTGTAATACTTGTTAAAAACGTCTCCGAAGCAAAGATGTTGTTTTTTATGTGATTTTTTTTCTTTTTTTCTAAGTCAGTACATGTGTGAGCACAGACAGGCTCTCATCTCGCACGGCGGAGACTGGCAGGTGAACACCTACTCCTGTTGCCCTTCTTCATTTGCAATACTTTATAAGATTAGTCTCTTTGAAAGCTGTTTTCAGTCTAAACTGTCAATCCTCCTCGAATGTGGTCCCTCTCCCCGGGAACGACTTCTTAGAACTCAGGAGAATGTTGTGGCCTGAAAGCCCCTTTCTTGGCCCGGAGATGCTTCAGTGAGTTTCTGCTACCTTGTCCCTAAACCTCCTACAGCGAGGCTGCCTGGGGGCAGCTTTACAAAACCGGGATGCAGGTCGAAGGGATCCTATGTTTCTGAGCTTTAAACTACAGACACAATTTCCCCCACCACCCACGTAATTGTAACTCTTTTGTCTAGTGTTGGAAATTTCATTTCTGGTCAATCATCTATGAAATGACTATGCATACGTGTGCTCTTAGATTCTTGTCACATTCTTAAACTATCTCCATGTAGAAAGACTTTAGGTGGTGACATAGATCAATCTGCTTAAACCAATTGATTTAGAAAGCGAAATTGTCAAATTGCATAAACCAGTGCGAAAAGTGCCCGTTCGAGTCTAAACATTGACTGCTTATATTGATCTGTTGGACTTAGAATGGTTAAATGGTTTCTTTATCCTGGGCTATATCAAGTCAAGTTCATGAATTACATATTTTTATTTGTTGGGGGGAGATTTTTCTTTGGTCATATTGGATGCATTATTCTGCTCCGTTTTGCAGCTGTTGCTTTTCTTTTGCATGCATCACGGGAGGAAAGCCCTGTGGCCTGTTTTGGAGTGGAGCAGCCCTCTCCCCCCTGTGCCTTGCACCCTGGGTTCTCCCTCTTGCCAGACACTCTCTCCACCAATAGCACATTTTGAGGCAGAGAGGCTGCGAATCAATAGCTTTTTGATTTGCAAGTGTTAAGGCAGGCACTGATGAAGTGTATGATTGGAAGGGCAAGAAGCCAGGCCGGCCTTAGTCCTCATCAGCCAAGTGGCCGTTCAGGTGCTCAGAGATGCTACTTTCCTTCCATTGTCTCGTGTATTAGTACGCACACTACACGCATGCACGCACACGTACACATTACCTCATAGGTAGGCATACACACAAGGTTAGGCTGGCATTGTCACGCTCTGCTATTTTTAGTTTTTAAAATTACAGATAAACAAGAAATGGTTGTGTAAAGTTATCAAAAATATTTCTTAAACACATTTTTGAATTATTTACCGAAATACAGGAAAAGATAGTATCTCCTAAATCAATATGAAACATTTCGTTTCCTTCTTATGAACTTCTTATGAACTAACATTTTAAGCCATGACGGATTCTATTTCATTTTAACAATCAAGGGCATATGTATTTGGTACATTATGATTCCTAAGCCGTGTGTATAAGCTCTGTGTCAGGTTCCTTGCCTTCAAGATGCTTGTAATCTAGTATGAAAACAGGATTAGAGGCAGTATAGTATGAATAAATATAGAAGATATGAGCAATATAACATGGTTCTTTTGAATTAAAACGAAAAGTGTTAGGTTAATACTTTTCCGAACAATGTTCTTGATTTCTTACATATCATTCTTATTTCTTTGTTTTTCACAAATGTGAAAAAATGCAAACCAGTAACTAAATGACAGAACGGTTTGTGAAGTCAGTGCTTGCTTTTCTTTCCCCGATCCCCTCTTTTTCTTCTCCTTGGTCCTATTAGGGACCTTAGAGCTACACTGAGACCCTATTCTCCCTGTCACGACAGGGGATATGTAAGCCAAGTAGAAATCAAACAAAGGATGAGACCTCTCTGCAGATCCAGGTAGAAGTCCTGGGACCAATGGACCAGTGGACCTTTTTGAAAAAGGATTCAGTTTTCAATAAATTCCTGCCCTTATGAAGCTTTTTTTCTTTATTATAATGGCTTAAATTTACTAAAGAGAATTATGGCAATTCACTCCCAGGGAGGCCTTAATATTGTCCTTTGTAAAGTAAGATAAATTTGTAAAAATTTATAAACAATTAGGTGATATCTAACAAACCTTCCAAAGAAAAATATTCTCTTTTCTGTGCTTCGAAATGATAGCATCATGGAATTCCAATTTTGATTACTTCAGGTCCTGGAGACTAATACATAGTAAAAAACCCCCCAAAACAAAAAAACCAGCCCTAAAAATATTTTTTTTTAAAATTTTTATTTATTTATTTGACACAGAGAGAGAGATGACAAGGAGGCAGGGAGGCAGGCAGAGAGAGAGGAGGAAGCAGGCTCCCTGCTGAGCAGAGAGCCTGATGTGGGGCTCAATCCCAGGACCCTGAGATCATGATCTGAGCCGAAGGCAGAGGCTTTAACCCACTGAGCCACCCAGGTGCCCCAAGCCCTAAAAATATTTAAACCAAAGTATATTTTGAGTTTGATTTAAAAGTAGCAGAAAGAAAAAAATAATTCATCCTGATAAGATTTCTTTTTTTTTTTTAAAGATTTTATTTATTTATGTGACAGAGAGAGATCATAAGTAGGCAGAGAGGCAGGCAGAGAGAGAGGGGGAAGCAGGCTCCCCACTGAGCAGGGTGCCTGATGTGGGGCTTGATCCCAGGACCCTGGGATCATGACCTGTGCCAAAGGCAGAGGCTTTAACCCACTGAGCCACTCAGGCACCCTCTGATAAGATTTCTATCTTAAGAATTGGAGATATTAGTAAGAAGAAAACAATTGTGTGTGTGTGTGTACTATATATATATATAGTATATATATAAAATTGTATATATATATATACAGTTTTATATAATATATATTATGATATAAAAGAGTAGGGGAGAGAAAGTGAGAAATTTAAAAAATTATTATTGTGTTAAGGACACTTAACATGATCTCTGCTCACTTAACAAATTTTTAATTATACAATACAGTATCATTAACCACAGGCACTGTTGTGTAGCAGATGTCTAGAACTTACTTATCTTGCCTAAGAGAAACTGCATACCAATTGAACAACTCCCCATTTCCCGGTCCTTCAAGTCCCTGGTAATCACCAGTCCACTCTCTGCTTTTATTATTCAGCTTTAACGAAGAAGGAAATCCTGCATATGTGACAACATGGATGAAACTGGAGGACATTATGCTCAGTGAAATAAGGCAGTCACAGAGAGACAACTACTGCACGCTTCTGCTCACAAGAGGTATGTAAAATAGACTCAAAGAAGCAAAGGGTGAGAGATGTTTCAGGGAGCGGAGGAGAGGGGAAGAAGAAAGGGAAGTTGTGTATGAATCACTTTGCTCAAGTGCCTCCAAGAATCTCTGATATCATCCTCCAACTTCTTCAGCCAGGTTTTCTTTTACTTAATAACTCGCCTTTTCTGCTTCTTTCTGCTACAGACCCTGGGATATAAAATGATAAAGACTCCTGAACTCCCAAGGTACAGAAGGGGTCTGCAGCATCCAGCCATGTACACTATGTAGGGGGGGAAGGGCAAAGATATTTAAAAACTTACCAGTGCACTGATAAGAGAAAAATTATTGAGGTGAGGAAATTTGAGACTGTCATCTAGCATTTATCTAAGACTGCTTGAGAGAGCTTTTAAAATCATAAGCGAGAAAGAGAAATTAAAATGCTGATAATATCATTTGAACAATGATAGGGCATTTGTGGGGCCTGGTCCAGTTGATATGGGGACATTAGAGTAAATTTTCACCCTCTCTTTTAAAACCTAGGAACAGAGCGGTGCATGTGAACTAAGGCCCTGTAAGGGGAAGCAGCTGATCCAGAAAATATGATCCATGGCCCTTAATTTTTGGTTAGATGACTGACAAATTTGAAATTCGCAAGCTTGCAAAGCCCATGTCACACCTCTTGGCCTCTTTGTGTTTCCTGGAGGGCCTGATTTAAGGGGATGGTCTCTGCAGGGCAGGCATGTAGGAAGTGCTTGCCAAGTGATTTATTTTGCTAAAATATGATAATCGGCTTAGTAGGACTTGGTAGCTTAAAAAAATCATAAACGGTATGGAAAAGATGTCTACATTTCTAAGTCTTTAAAAAAAAAAAGCCTTCAGAAATTTTATCTGGCACTATGAAAATAGACTCCACAGAAGATTCTTTCCCCTCCCTCCTCCCACTCCCCAATTTAAATCAACTAATTAAGAAAGACTGTAACTAGAAGGGAATGATTAACTCATTAACTTAATCATTGTCATACTTGTGAATATGGACTTACACCAGAGTTAAGAGGTTAATGAATTCAAATATATTGTCAAAACTGCCTATGGTTTTCCAAGAGGAGGATTTTATGTTCTGTAGTTTACATGCTTAGAAGTTAGAACTCGGCTGTGATAAAGTTTGACATCAAAATAAGTTACTGAAATTGTGCAGAAAATGGTGCGTAGGAAAAATAAGAATTTCTTTACCACCATTGCCAACATCACTGCTACCTTCAATGCCTCTGCCACAAACCCTACCATCATCTTCACAAAGACTTTTCTTTTTTCATCGGGGTAGCTGGGAGCTGACTTGCTTGGGTGTGAGGCTTGCCCATACATAGGGATGTTTGAGATCCCTAGAATTCAGTCTTTGGCCATACACCCTTATTCTGAATGTTTTATAGCAATGGGTTGATGGGTTAATGGCTAATGTGTCCATTACCTACCCTGTTATCCATCAAATGTAGCAGACACTGAGCTAGGCGCAGTGAGTGGATCCAGTATTCAGCAGAGCAGAACCTGCTCTTGTTCTGGCAGTGGTTACCCCTCGGTAAGCACTTGCCCCCTGGGGAGTTGCATTCAACGCAGGATACAGATAGATATCTAATCATAAATTACACAAGAGAAGATGAGCGATGACTGCCTCATGATGGGACTTGGTTTAGGTTAGGAAGCTTCTCTAAGGAAGTGGCACTTCTGTTGAAACCTGAAGGGTAAGAAGGAGTGGCCTGGTGGAAGGCTGGGAAGAAGAGAACTCCAGGCAAATGTAATAGCAGGTGCCTGAGGAGACCATTCAAAGACTTTGCTGACATGGGATTGAGGATTTTTTTTTTTTAAGAGAACCAGAGAACCGCTGAAAAATTTTAAGAAGGGTTGACATGATCAGAATTTTATTAAAAGAAAATCACCATGGTTATTTGTGGGAAATATACTGGAGGAAGGAAAATAGTAGAATTATAAGAATAGTGGTCTACCCGAGAGAAGATGGTGCTTCAATAAGAAGGCAGAGATGTAGAGAAGGACATGGATTCAAGATATAATTTGAATTGATTGTTAGATTGTGAATATTTAATAGATACTGAATTGATCGGTAGAATTGATTGATCAGGCCTGGTGAACAATGTGTACAAAGGAAGGGTTTGCAAGAAAGTCTCATTTGTCAGAGATTTCCTCCCCCACTAACCACCTACACAATTGTATGGTGATTCCACCCTTGGAAGAGAAATACTGTGCAGTGCAGGCAGTCATGTGGCACAACTCTAGGGGGACCCTCATGACTTTTCCATGTGCTTGGTGTCCCCTCAGTTGTGCAATGCCATGGCCTTGGGGCTGTGGAATATTGATTGTGCTTTGTTGCCTGTAAAGATTATAACATGGGATGTTATTTACACTGGGGGCCTCCATGTATGGTTATGTTCTCCTAAGGGGCTGGCTGGGGACCGGAGAATGCATGCTAGGAAGGGAGCACCATTTGCTAGTTGGTCTATCCCAACTGGGGAACATTTAATAATTAATAATTTAATAATAATTCACTGTCCAAAGCAGTGGTCTTGTATAATATGTGTATCCTAAAGAGTGATATTCTCCTAATTATGTGCTAGTTGTAGCCCTGTTTCCGTTAGCCAGATACTTGTGTACCACAAATTCACCTCTTAGAAGCATACAAGATAATGGTAGACAGGGTATTAGCAAACACGTTTGTAAGTTGGAGATGAAATAGATATCAGAGGAAAATTACCTATAGTAGTAAGAAGAAGCCATCAGTCAAGATAGGAGATTTGGAATCCAAAGCCTCTGGCTATCATTTTCATATCCCAGTTACATTCACTTGAGTAGGTAAAATCCTTAAGCAAGCCACGCCTACATCATCACAGCCTGCTTTCACCTTCAAATTCCAGGTCCAGTATTTCTAGTGTTCACTCACATGTTCACAATCGCAGATCATTGACACCACTTACAACAGTTTCCTTCCTTTGCTGATAGGAAATAAGCCAACAGAGAGAAACTCAGTATCTGTCCCTCTCCCTCCCCTTTCCCTATGTTCTCCAAGTCTAAAGGGGGTGCGAGTTTAGACATCCAAAGGCTGCCGTTTCTACTCTTTTGATTTCTGAATTTGATAGGCCTCTGAATGAAAAGCTAAGGAATCTTAATTCAATCTTTATTTAAATTTAAAGTAATTCAACTCTTCAACCTTAGGTCTCAACAATCTAAAACAGAATAGAACATCTATTTTACTCCATAGTTGTTCTATCACTTTATTCATTATTGCAGCAAAAAGTACCACCATCAACCCATTTGACTGAGAACCTGGAGATTTTTCTAGTTCCTCTGTTCTCCTTTCTCTTCTTACCCCAATCTGTCCCCTGAACCTATATCTTGAATCTATCTTCTTTCCTCCATATCCATTGACCAATTTAAGCAGGTAGAAGGGGGGGCACCTAGGTGGTTCAGGTGGTTAAGTGTCCAATTCTTGATCTCATTTCAGATCTTGTTTCACGGTGGTGAGTTCAAGTTCCATATTGGGCTCCATGCTGGGTGTGGAGTCTACTTGAAAAAAAAAAAAAAAGGCAGCAACGCCTGGGTGGCTCAATTGGTTAAACATCTGCCTTTGGCTTGGGTTGTGATCCCAGGGTTGTGGGATCGAGTCCTGTATCGGGCTCCTTGCTCAGCAGGCAGACTGCTTCTTCTGCCCACTGCTCCCCTTGCTTGCGTGCTCTCTCTCTCTCTAACAAATAAATAAAATCTTTTAAAAAAGCAGTTAGAATGATTTTTCTTAAATACATATTTGATCGCTTTCTTCTTTTGCTTAAAATTCTTCACTGACTTTTTTTTATCTTTAAATACAATTAAAATTTATTGGCAAGTCAGACAAAGTCTTTAATAAACAACTGATGTCTCCCAGCTACCTGTTTGTCTTTCATTTCCTGCCATTCCCGTTTTTAAAAAAATTTTTTTAAAGATTTTATTTATTTATTTGACAGAGAGAGAGATCACGAGTTGGCAGAGAGACAGGCGGGGGGGGGGGGGAAGCAGGCTCCCTGCTAAGCAGAGAGCAGAGAGCCTGATGCAGAGATAGATCCCAGGACTCTGTAATCATGACCTGAGCTTTAACCCGCTTAGCCACCCATGGGCCCCTCTGCCATTCCCGTTTAAGTTGTACTGAAATATAGATTCTAACATATACCTGGTCTTTCTGAACTCTGTGACTTTTCTTCCTGGCTCTTCCCTTTATCCTCAATCTTCTGGTTAACTCTGAATAATTCCTTAAGACTCAGGTAAAAAATAATCTCTGATAAGCACTGACATAGCCCCTGCACTTGACTCAGGAACCCCCTTCTTGGGGGAAATTAGGGGCTTTTTCTTGCATTCTGTACTGGACTCTACCATATGATTTTATTGTATTATCTCTGTCGGATCATCTTTTTTGTGTAGCTCCAGTATATATATAGAATAGTGACTAGGAATGTGGCCTTTGGAGTTATGCATACCTCATAATCAAATGTATGACCAGGCAAACTTTGGTTTCTAAATCTATATTGATAGATTATTGATTAAAAAAGATAATGCAGGGCGCCTGGGTGGCTCAGTTGGTTGAGCAACTGCCTTCGGCTCAGGTCATGATCCTTGGGTTCCAGGATCGAGTCCCACTTTGGGCTCCTGGCTCTGCGGGGAGTCTGCTTCTTCCTCTAACCTTCTCGCCTCTCATGCTCTCTCTCACTTTCTCTGTCTCTCAAATAAATAAATAAAATCTTAAAAAAAAAAGATAATGCAAGTAAAATGCATAATTGTGCCTGGTGCCTACTACGTGTGTAACAAATGTTGTTTGTTGTCATTGTTGGTATCAATAGGAGTAGAGTCTTTTATCCTTAGTTTCTAACATAGTATATATCACTTAATAGATAGTGATTTTGATTGATTGAATAAATAAGTCTATACCAAGGGAAATTGGCTTATAAAATCTTGAGGATAATTTGAATTTCTTATAGGAAAACTATCTGAAGTTCAAAGTAGTTTGGATACCTGACCATTTTCACATTGTATTGTCAAGGGCATGAATATGGAATACTACAGATTTCATAACTGCCTCTTGATTTGCATGTTTAAGAAACAAAACCTATAAGTGTTCATTTAATTAAAATTGCTGGTATCACCTAGTAGAATTTAATACACCATATAATTATGAGTGGCATAAAGAAGACTTCTGGGAAACATTTTATGAGGTGCATGGTGTAAGGATGTTTCCACTAGATTATAGATTCCATATCCTGAATTCCTAAATATCTAGTTTCTATACAGAGCTTATTATTTATTTTCCTGTGTGAATCAGCTGATATGTAGACGTTTGAAGGCTGTCCTCTTTTCCTTAACTTTATACATGCAATTAGTGGTCATTAACATACCTAATTATGTAAGATTATATATAGAACAAATTTTTTTATCTGTAAGTATTATTCATAATAACCAATATAACTAAGTCTTGTTTATATATACCAGTGAAGCAGATTAGTTAGTTGCATGAACAACTTTCTAAATTTTTAAATTGAAATTTGTAATATGCTTTGTTATTATTGTTTGAATTTTAAGTACAAATGTTTGGACATAGAAAAGAATTTGAACCAAGTGACAAAGATACAGTGCAAACCACAGATAGGACTTCAAGGACTCGTGCCCTGATTGGGACTGAAGTTATGCATCTAGACTCTGAGGGTTGGAAGGGACCTCAGAGACTGTGGAGTCCAACTTTCTACATAATAGATGTTTATCTATTTATTATAAATATGTTTATCCACGCCCCATCCCAGAAGTCCTTATCTAATGTCCTTCTAACCCTTTCTAGTTTCACACACCTTTCGCTCGTGAGACTTGAAATAACTCTAGGGAGTGTTATAACTTTTTAGTGAAACCCTTTTTCCCAGTAACTTTCTCATCTATTTGTCTTAATTGTTCTCTGCGAATATATTCTGAGTATTAATTTTACTTGATGAAAAGCCACTTAAAGCAATACTTTGTATCAACATATAATGTATTTACTTTGTATCAAAAATGTTTATTTTATAGAGTAGACTAGAAGATTTCTACTGGAAATTCTGGAGTTTTAAGATAAAGATCAAGACTACCCTGATGGGACAAAAGTTTTAATTACACTTCTGCTTTAAGAGAGGTTTGTTTTGTTTTGTTTTGTTTTGTTTTTTGGTCTCTTAGCAAAGCAAGTAACTGGGCCATTTGAGTGTGAAAAGATAAGTCTCAGGTTGTGGTCTGGAAGGTGAAAAATGCTTTTTACAGGCTTCCAAAGAGGGAGAGGGTAATGGGCAAGTGATGGGGGGAGAAACCAGTAGCTATAAAGAGGGGAGAGGGTATCATGAGATGGCCAGAGGCCAGGGCCTGAAGAGAAAATATTGCCTGTGGAAAAAAATTGGTGTGATGGGATTAGCACAGGCACTTAAGAGGTAGGAATATCTGGAATACTTCTTTAATCTTTTTGGTTTGCACGCTGCTTCCATGAATTGCCGTCTATCTTCAGACACATTCCACTCAACCTGAGGCAAAAATCTGTATAGTACACATCGCCTTTTATTCACTATGCCTTTTATTATTGGTACTCAGGGGAGAAATGATGGAAAAAGGGATCATATTTTGTAATTGGGTGAGCAGGAGAATAATAATGCAGCAGAGAACCTTGGGGATGTTTGGAGGTGGGGGTGGACTTGAGACTGGATTTTCTACTCATCATATTGTGAGATAAGATTAATTTCTTGAGGGATGCCTGGGTGCCTCAGCGGGTTAAAGCCTCTGCCTTCGGCTCAGGTCATGATCTCAGGGTCCTGGGATCGAGCCCCGCATCAGGTTCTCTGCTCGGCGGGGAGCCTGCTTCCCTCTCTCTCTCTGCCTGCCTCTCTGCCTACTTGTGACCTCTCTCTCTGTCAAATAAATAAATAAAATCTTTAAAAAAAATTTAAAAAGATTAATTTCTTGAAAAAGTACTGAATATAGGGGAGATTGAATACAGTTGGAAGAATTGAGGACACTAAGGTTATTAATGTAGGATCTCACTTAAAAAATTTGAAATTTTTTTATTGCAGTGGGCTACTCTGGATGTGTCTGGTTATGTTGGGGTGTGAACTGGTGGGATTATCTGAACCCCCTTTGCTGTTAATATTTTCTATCTTATCTGAGTAGAAATACTGCTTATATTCTATCAAAATAATTCTTGAAAAGTGGATAGTTGCCTCCCCTATTTAGATTTCCATATATTTAATGACATGAAAGCATATTATTTCAAGAGAAGATCTAAGTATTGTACTTTCTCTTTACTCATGGCCTCATATCTTACATAGTTGTAAATCACTTGCTCAAATTGCCATCTCCCTTGGTTAGTGGTTCTAACTAAAGAGGTCCTGTGGTGTAGGGGAAATACTTAAGAGTTGGAAGAGCCTGCCTTGAATATTAGCTCGCCAAACATAATATTATGAATCCTTGAAATGTCACAAATTCTGAGTCTGAATTTCTTTATCTACAGAGTTCAAATAAAAAACAACTTTTCTATCTTCTTTATAGAATTGTGATTGTCAAATGCCATGATATGAAAACATCTTATAAACCAAATACCCCATACAAATATGAAGTGATATCATTTAAAATGTTTAATAAATATCCTTTAAAGAAATGGCATGAGGCATAAGGGATAATAAAAGCACACTAGGGATACTTTTGAAATCTCTTTGTTAAAAAAATGTCCAGTTGGAAGAAATGGAGATAATACTTTTTGACTTGTCTATGAAATCATTATTTTGCTTCTATAACCTTGTAACTATCTATGATTGAGTGAACCATCCAAATGATGAGTTTTCTGTATGTTAATTCACATCTTCAATCAACTAAATTCTTCAGAGAAATTGCACATCCTTTAAAAAAATAAGTAGCTACTCAAAGTAGCTACTTTTTTTTTTTCCTATGGAGGGCAAATGATCATTAGCCAAAAAAGGAAAGAAAAGCCCCAAACCTCCAAGCTCAAGCAGTTTAATCTATTTTCCAGTGAGAGGCATAAATATACTTTTCACAAGTCATACAAAAATACAATTTTATATCATGGCTAGTTAAGGAATGAGAGACAGTGAGGGAAAGAGAAAAGGGAAGAGTAAGAAGGCAGAATCTTTCACTCATCGTGTTTTGAATTCTTATATTTCTTTATTCCACTGCCTAAGTCCTGACTTGTCTTTCCAAAGGCTTAGAAAAGCATCTTTCTTCTACCTAACGGCTATTAAAATCCATGACTGTTGCCTGGCACCCAGTATATCTTTCTTAGCCACTCTACTGTCATTGCTACCCATGCCTTTGTCTCTCCCCACAAGCAGCTCACCTTTATCTGAAGGCGAGGATCAGTGCTCCTGGTGGGAACATGGGAACCAGCACCACTTTAAACCATCACTCTTTTGGTGATATAAGTCCTGTTGCTTTTGCAGTGTTCATCTTAACTATTGAAATGAACTGCTTGGGACATACCTGGTTCTTTTCTGAGAATCTCAGAATGAAGTGTTACACATGATGTAGGGACCTCAACCATACAATTAGAATTCTGTTTTGCACCTTTGCACAACTGGATGAACTTATCAGTCAAGAAAGGGATATTGGGTAGGCAATTAATAAGGAAGCTTGCCAGGGGCTTAATGAAATGAGGTTCAGGACTGGTTTCAGTTTATTGTCTGGTTCCCCCTCACCAGTCTAATTAAAACACAGATTCGAAAGCTAAGGGGAAGAATTGAACATTATCCTGATTAATTTTCATACTGGTAAGAACTTAAGCTGATTTCTTACCTTCTCTGGGCTTTAAAGTTCATAGCAATTTGGCGTGCACAGAACAACTGCTTAATGGTGAGCCATTTTTCCCAAGACACTGAAGCTTCTAGAAAGCCCAGTAGATGACTTTTCACATTCTATAAACTGGAGCAAGCATATGATACTGCCAAACTGGAGGGCTTACCCTGCCTTAGTTGGACCAAAACCCCAGTTAATGCCAAGGCCCAGCACAATGCCTACTTACTGACTGTTGCTGACTACCTTACCCATACTGCTGGTGTTGAAACAAATTCCATTTGGAAACAGGCCAGATTCTTCTGTGTCTCCTGGGGGACTCTAGAATCTTATAGTGCATGTTTATATTTGTGTAATCAGCACATTTTCTAATTAAGTGGAAATTAATGTGTTTTACTAAGTATAGTTAAAATTATTGCCTTTAAACACCAAACTACACTGTAAAATACAGCTTACAAAATTGTGTATAATAATAATAATAATAAATAGTGCTTACTGTGTATAAACACGATTTTAATTGCTTAACTTGTATTAATTCATTTAATCTTCACAACTCTGCTAGGTTAATTTTCTCTCATAAACCTCAGTTTACATATCAGGGTATTAAGGCCAAAAGAGGTTAAGTGATTTGCCTAACTTACACAAAAACTCAAGGTTATACCAAACATCCCATCTTTATTCTTGAATGACAAAAACACTTAATAGAAATCAATGTGGACTGATGTTTACAGGTGTTTGTGTAGGAAGAAGCAGAAATCAGGAGATGAGTACCTGATTTAGAGATTCATTGAGTTAAGAATTAGCGACCAGGAGAGAAGATTCGAAGACTTAGATGGCAGTGTAGATGGTAGTATAGAAAGTGTAAGAGAGATGGAAAATTCAAGATACAAGAAATATGTCTTTTTGAATTTTATGGGGATAGTCTATAGATAAAGCAATGAGTAAAGACAGAAAGTGAAATAAGGAAAAGCAAGAGAGGTTAATTCAGGGAACTTGTGGGGATAGAGTACAGTCCAGATGCTGATTCATGTTTGAGTTGTTCAAAGAAGGCAATTTTGATATTGAATAGGAGAATTGATTGAAACCCTGACTGAAAAATATTGGGCTGCACTAATGACCAAACAGAGCCTTTCCTTGGATTCGGGGGAAAATAGGGACAAACTGTTGAGAAATTCACCAAAGCTGTGAGACACATGAGTGGCAGTCAATACCTGTATGCATTAAGACTGGATATTAAAAGAAAAAAAAAAGACTCGCTGTAAACGTTGCACATTTAATTCATATCTCAATCCAAAGGAATTGTCTAAAAATGGGATAACAATCAGCTGGATACAAAGAGAATATCTTCTTTTAAAATGCTAACATTTAAAAATGCTTACAAGAATTTAAGGGACTGTGTGGATACATTTTTGCTTCAGAGCTTAGTCTTCTGTGTTGTTTTTTTTATTAACATATGTATTATTTGTTTCAAGGGTACAGGTCTGTGATTCATCAGTCTTACACAGTTCACACTCCCCATAGCACACACCCTCCCCAGTGTCCATCACCCCGTCACCCCATTCCTACCATCCTCCTCCCCTCCAGCAACCATCAGTTTGTTTCCTGAGATTAAGAGTCTCTTACGGTTTGTCTCCCTCTCTGGTTTCATCTTGTTTCATTTTCCCTCCCTTCCCCTATGATCCTCTGTCTTGTTTCTCAAATTCCTCATATCAGGGAGATAATATGATAGTTGTCTTTCTCTGATTGACTTATAAACTTAGTATAATACCCTCTAGTTCCATCCACATTGTTGCAAATGGCAAGATTTCATGGTTTTTTTGATGGCTGCATAATATTCCAGTGTGTGTGTGTGTGTGTGTGTGTGTGTGTGTGTGTGTGTGTGTGTATCACATCTTCTTTTCCATTCACCTGTTGATGGACATCTAGGCTCTTTCCATAGTTTGGCTATTGTGGACATTGCTGCTATAAACATTTGTGTTCACATGCCCCTTCGGGTCACTACAATTTTTTTTTTTAAGATTTTATTTATTCATTTAACAGAGAGAGAACACAAGCAGGCAGAGAGGCAGGCAGAAGCAGAGAGAGGAACAGGCTCCCTGCGGAGCAAGGAGCCCGATGCGGGACTCGATCCCAAGACACCGGGATCATGACCTGAGCCAAAGGCAGTTGCCCAACCAACTGAGCCACCCAGGCGTCCCGGGTCACTACATTTATATCTTTAGGGTACATACCCAGTAGTGCAATTGCTGGGTCATAGGGTAGCTCTAATTTCAACTTTTTGAGGAATCTCCATACTGTTTTCCAGAGTAGCTGTACCAGCTTGCATTCCCACCAACAGTGCTCTGTGTTTTTTTTTTTTTTAAGATTTATTTATTTATTTGAGAGAGAGAGAGAGAGCGAGTGAGAAAAAGAGAGATCAGGGGGAGGGGTAGAGGGAGAGGGATAATCTCAAGCAGACTTCCCACAAAGCCTGGAGTCCCATGTGGGGCTGATCTCACGGACCCTGAGAATGTGAGCTGAACCATAATCAAAAGTCAGACGGTTCACTGACTGAACCACCCAGGCCCCCCAGAGCTCAGTCCTCTTTGAGCCAAAGTTCTCTTTTTATAATATCTATTTGGTAATGTCACCAATACTTTCCTGAAATAAAATCCACAAGTAATATAAAATCAATAATACAACTATTTCTATGTAGAGGAGAAATAAATGAAATGATTAATATTAAACTAGTAACTAGTATGTATTTCTATATGTAAATGTTTTGTCAGAGTGACCCTAAAGGACATAATGAAGTAGTCAGATGTGTACTCCTATTTGAAGAATTGCTGTGGATTTAATGATATAAATGCCAGATACCATGAGTGGTGTTATTCTCAGTGATGTGATTTTCCAGAATGATGAACAACTATAGGCATGCTTTCAAAGAAAATAAAATGCAGTCTTCTTTCACTTTCCATGGTAGTTACATTCCTCCAGTGTTGTGGATCTAAAAACTGTTTAAAGCATACTTTGTGTTTATATGTGAAAGGAACTTAAGTTGTAGACTCATGTTTTTCACCTAATTGAATATTGGCATGCTATTCTCAAGTCAAAAGAAATGATGAATAATTTCTTGCAGTGCAAGGTGTCTAGCATTCTTGGGCTCTATCCGCTAAATGCTAATAGCACCCTCCATCACTGTGGTGACAAAATATTTAGATGCCTGATCCAATCTTGGGCACTCATAGTTTTTAGTCTGCAAAAGCATAAGAGATCAGACTGTGCTGTCAGTAGTTTCTCAGGATGATCAGAAGACCATTTTTACTTTCTCAGCAACTTGCCTAGGCCACATGAAGGCAAAACAACAAAATACCCCCAGACTGAATGGCTTAAAGCAATAATGATATGTTGTTTTTCCTAAGTTAGTTGGTTGGTTGGACATTTAATTCTTATGAATGCCAATTGAGCCCTTCAGTCATAGAGACAGTCCAAAATACCCTCATACATTTTTAAATTTTCACCTGGCAAACATGTACTTAGTCTCCAAATCTCAGTTAGACATCATTTTGACACATTTTCTGACTCCATATACTAGATTGAATTCTCCATGTGGTACTCCCATAGCATTCATTTCCTAACACTCATCACATTTTTAATAACTTGGGTATTTTTGCTGTCACACTGAATTCTATGAAGGTGAATCCTATGTTTTTTCATCATTGTACCTGGTTATATTGTCCCAGATAGGGGAACCTATTTTTGCATTATATTATATTTGAAGTTGATTTGAAATTCAACGTATGAATCAATTATCAAAAAATGTAACCTAATAGTTTTAGAAGATGTTGGTAGATTATTTAAAATGTCATTGTAGGGAGCCTGGGTGGCTCAGTTGGTTGAGCGACTGCCTTCGGCTCAGGTCATGATCCTTGAGTTCCGGGATCGAGTTCCACATTGCGCTCCCGGCTCCACGGGGAGTCTGCTTCTTCCTCTGACCTTTCTCTCCTCTCATGCTCTCTCTCACTTTCTCTGTCTCTCAAATAAATAAATAAAATCTTTAAAAAAAATAAAATGTCATTGTATTAATTTTAAAAATTTCCCTTGGAGACGAAGGGAAACAACGTTTTTGATCAATAGAAAAATATCTGCACAAATAATGTGCATTTACCCATCAATGAGGCATCACATCATTACATTCTTCACTATTCTGCTAGTGGGTGCTTAGAATCTTCTTTGCACATATATCCTTACCCATCTGGATTTCTAACCACTTCCTGTCCCATATTTCTTGGGTATATACTCTGAATGTTGAAGTTAGTTTGAATTTTTAGTTATTTTTATGAAAGCAGTGGGTATCTTTTCTTCCTAGGGATTTATCCAGTTTCAAGGCACACTTCAGTCTCATTACAGCATACTTATCCCTTATGCCTGATGGTTGGCCGTGCTCTCATGTTGTCACTCACAGGCTATACCTGATTTGCACAAATGTGAATCTCAGACTTCCCCTATACATCTCACCCCATGTTTTGTCCTAAACCCTGGGAGGACCCTTGCACCCACAAAACTGATAGAGAAATGAATCTACAACATGATTCTCCATGTTTCCACTTTCCCTCTGTGAGCTCTCTAGGCAAATGAGATTGGTTTATTCACTTAATGACCCTTCAAAATACATTCTTATCACCAATCTCTGAGTCCTGTCATGGTTCTAGGATTACAAGTTTGGAAAAAAAAATCTGACTCTAGTTAATATATCACAGAGGCTTTATTGAACTATTATGTTAGCTTAACCAGTGCAATCGACTTTAACTAAAATTTAAGTTCTCCCTCTGAAAAGCAGGCACCTTTTAGAATATTTCTATGGCCCCTAGCAAATGCAATATTAGAAATCTTGGAATTCCTCTTATATTGCTTCTTTGTGTCTACCCCATTGAAAACTCCCTGGATTACTGGTTTCTCTCTGCCTCTACTTGGTACAGTATCCATGCTTAGATAAGAAGCTGGAACCTGGGAGAATAAGGTGGGATGCGAGTAGGTAATTTTTTTATTTGCATGCTGCCTTACACATATGCTTAATCAGCCTTGTAGTTTGAATAAGTAGTAGAAGCAATGCTATGTATTTGAGCTATTTTGAGTCATTGAAAACATTGTGTCTCTTTCAAAATTGGCCATGTCTTTTTGATTTTCTTCCCACTCTGAACATAAAACAGGTGCACCAGCAATAGTTGGCACAAAGTGAAAAAGTTTTTGCATTGAAGACTGATCATTTCTTGTAGTTCACTTTATCTTAGTCATCACTGTTGATTCGGAGATATTAAGTATGGTAATAACTTGAAGCCAAATTAGTCAAGATTTGGCCAGCGTTAACCAGGGTTTGCTTTTACTGTGGGAGGAACTTGCAAAAGGCAATATTGATTATGTCTGGGATATGCCAATTATAATTTGACATTCTGATTTATGCTTTTTGTTTAACTTAGAAGCAGATTCTGCTTTGCTCTATTTGTGAAAGACAACTGGATGAGTGAAGATTACTACTTGCAATAAGACTAGCAATTTATCTGAAATCAGAGGCAGAGAAAACAATATCTACTTTTTCCTTTTTCTGACTCAAAGTGTCTGGAGATGAGGAATATTATTGAACAAAATTATCTAGGTAAAAAGAGAAAGATGAAAAGAGTAAGAAAGCCATGAATGATAGCTGAGATGGAAATGAAAACAAAATATAATAAAGTACTTAGAAGATTTAAGTATAATATAGAGAGTGATGAAAAAAGTAAAAAAAAAAAAATTACGTTGCCATGAAAAAAACAGTTGGGGACTGAGAGGGTGCAGAGTCAGTTGATTCACAGCATACGGGTATTTTAGAGAAATAAGTTGCCACTTTGCGATCAGTACACTATATAACCCACAACAGAGATTGTGTCCTGGCTGAGGTAATTGCACTTTAACATGTGGAACAGAATGTTAAAACGAGATTCTTCTCTTAGCTTTGCCGAGGCATGAAGACATTGGTGGCTACACTCAAGAATGAATTATGAGAGTGACGCCTTACCTGAGAATCAGCAAAATAACTCTGAAACTTATGTTGAAGATCAAGAGGGAGGGGAGAGAGCAGGATTTGTGGGGGGAGTTTTTGGAGAACTCTGAGTGCTGTGGGTGTCACCCCTCCTTTACATAGGAGTTACTGGAGTCTTGTGAGAGAAGTTCAGCTCAGAGAACTAGATATGTGTTTTTTACAGTTAGGAACAGAGCAAACTGATGTCTGATTCATGCCCGAGTAAGCCAGACTTTAAGGAAAAAGGAACATGTCTGGAAAGTTTCTGTATATGCCTCTGTTAAGGGGCCAGAGGTGTGTGAATTGTAGCCTTGGGGAAAATTCAGTAAAAACATAAGCCTGAAGTCATTTAAACATGGGACTCTGCTAAAGAAGATGGTGTATCAGGGTGAGAGGATCCCAGAGTAAGAGGCTAAGGGGTATGCCACTGAGGTCAGAAGCCACAGAAGGATTAGGGGTAGCCAGTCGTGGGTGAAGCACTGCCTTGGTCAAGGGAATCCCATTTGCAGGTGTCCAGCATGAAAGTCTCCAAAGAATCTGCAAAAGCACCTATGAGAGAATGATTCTGTGAGGTCTGGAGATAATGATGCCTTTCCATGACAGCAAAGTCAGTAAGAACTTTTCTATGTCTTTTACCTCTCCTACCTCCCACCATGTATTTGAACCTGTAAAGTCAAGAAACAGCAGCTATTGATTAAGGTAGAAAGATAACAGGAGCGAGGGAAAGAAAGAAGAAATGTACCCCATATTTCTGAAGGCAGGTGGCCCGTCTGCTGCCAGCCTTATACGGAGAGCAGTGGGAGAGTCTTAGTTGTATGAAGTTTGAAGCGTTCATCAATATATTGGATTAAATATTGTGATGTCTGAGTGAAGGGTTAAAGTGACCATGGGAATTTCTGTCACCAAGAAGAGACTAGAAAATCATGAGGTCTGCCTGACTTTTAATCCAATGACAGGGATGAATTTCCTGTTGTGATCATGTTTAAAAGTACAGAGGAAGACAGAAATCATAGAGTTAACTTTTGATTATATGCCATGAGCCCTTTTCAAAGTATTGGCTCAGAAGGAAAAAGCATAGGCCCTTTCTTGAAGGGGATATACCTTGAGTTAAAAGATCATGAGCTTTAGAATTTGTTTTAAAATCTCTGATCTACCATTTCTTAGCTATAACCCAGAACAATTTATATAACTTCTTGGAACCTCATCTATAAAATGTAACTAATAATAATTTGTGAAGCTCCAGAGTTATGCTCAAGAAATGTCATTTTTCTCCACCTTCTCACTCACTTTTCTAGATAAAATCTGAATCTATTATTTTAAAGAATATATTTCATGAAACTTGTGGTAGATGGTGTGGGATCATTTAAATATGGGACTCTGCAAAAGAAGATGGTATATAGTGTGGGAGGATTCCAGAGTAATAAGGGGTATGCCACCGAGGTCAGGAGCCACAGAAGGATTAGGGGTGAAAAAACCTCCCACAGGTTAATATATATATATATATATATATACCTATTATATATGATATATATTATCTAATATATCTATATATCTATATAGATATATAATTACTGTTAATAGATATATAATTCTCTCTAGAAAACTTTATAAATTGCTTGAATGGGAGAGAGACAGCAACAATAATGAACATAGTAAAATATGATAGTCAATGGAGACAGTTACAGAGAACAGATCACCAACATGGGTTATTAGAGATAGTTATGGTGTGAAGTGGTCAAGTTCAGCTGTATGGATAAAATCACACAAACTGGAATTGATAGGATGATGGCATAACATGCAAGTATGTAAGATAGAATCTACAAGTATTTCCAGATAGAAAAACATAGCTTGAGCAAAAGTGGAAATGGGCAAAGCATAACTAGGGGACAATGAACCGATATTTGTGATGGAGCAGAAGACTTGTGTAGGTTTGGGAATCCCTTTATAGGAGAAGGAAATAAGCTAGTTGATAGAAGATTCTTATGAACTGAGCACTTTTGCTTGACACATATATCATAATTAAGGTAAAGATCCTGAAAGTTTTGGATGGGGGAGAAGACATTGTTTGAGAAAAATTAATCCACTTTAGTTTACAGGGTGGATGAGCAGGTGAAGAGACTAGAACCAGTGGGACCATTTATAGATTAGTGCAATAGCTAACTTGTATGAGAATCCTGAACTCAGAAAGTAATAGCTGTGAGAATAGAAAGAAAGGATGAAATATAAGGAGTGAAGAACTGACAGACTTCAGAAAATATTTACATTTGCAAACATTACACAAAGAAAATTCTCTAGGCCAGCTCTATCCGAGTGAATTTTTGGATTTTTTAAATTTTCTCTATATTGTGCAATATGGTAGCCACATGTGGCCATTGATCACTTGAAATATGACTAGTGAGAAATGGAATTGAAAGTTCTATTTGATGTTAATTATCTTACATTTAAATTTAAAAAGCCCCATGTAGCTAATGGCTACTATGTAAGTGTAGTATCTTTTCCACAACAAATTGCAGCATCCACACCTGAGTTGGTAAAAGATATTTTGAGTATTACATTGACAGAGTTGCCTCCTACCCAGTGATTTGAATTTGGCACCATTGCTGTCTTTGACAATTAGTGCAAGTTGAATATTTTATTATATTTTTCTCTGGCTGGCTTATGGAAATACAAAAATGAAAATGCTATTACTATTCTTAATAAATGTGTGTTTCATCAATTAAGTACAATTAAGGCATGGGCGGAAATTATTAAGTGTCCAGAAAGTGGTAAAACTTCTCTCAATCTAACCTGGGAAGAAAATAAAGATAAAATCATACATAAAAATGGTAGAAATAGACTGCCACGGATAATTTGGGATTTATGTAATTTTATTATTATTATCCTCATCATTATTTAGCAACAGCACTTATAGGTGCAGTGACACGGAATAATATCATTTACTTTTCTCACATTCCGTTTCTGGTTATAATTTCAACAAGGAATGAGGCATTTCTTCTATATATCACTTTTTACAACACTGAAAGGTATTACTATCTTCATTTTTAATGAAGAAAATGTGACTTACTTTTCTATAGCTACACATCTAGTAAATGACAGATTTTGAACAGATCTAGCTGATTCCCAAATTTCCATTTTTGGAGTAGTTAAACATGGGACAAAAAGTCTTCAAGCTATTGCATGCAATAGTCCATGTTTCAACATTTTTATCTTTGGTTATTCAGATCAGGCTTCTTCTCTCAGCATTAAAGCTGGAGTTAATCACATATTTGAGTCGTTAGAGATTTGATAATTAATTACAAAAATATAATGTATTATCATATTAGTAAATAATATTTAGTGTTTATTAATGAGGTAAAAATTAATTTCTTTAGGCAACATATTTTCTTATAAAATGTAATAGGAAAGTATTAATTGCCAGAAATTCTACACTGGACCAGAACAGTCACCGTTCTGATTGAGACCGATGTGTTCTTTTTTTTCAAGTTCATGAAAGGAAGTACAAGAAGCATTGTTCTTTGGTTCTAGTCTCAAGTTGTCAGCAAGGAATAGCAAAACTGGTTGCAGACCTTTCCTAAACAATCAGCAGTCTTGCTCAGGGATCCATGTTTCTGAAAGCCAGCCAATCACTAAACACACTAAAAGTTAGCCAGTACCTATATACTTCCATTTTTAAAGTTCAGCCAATCCCTGGACTCTTTGCTTCCCCCAAACCCAATACGAGATCACATTTCTGCTTTGTTCAATAGACTGTGTTTTGCCCTGTCTTAGCCTGTAACGAATATATCTCTGTTTCACATAGAGTTGAATGGTGGTCTCCTGCCTCAGTATTTCTTTCCTATTTTACTAGGTGAGTGATGCTCTCCTAGTATTTATGACTAGATGTGTTTGGCAGGGGACAAATGACAAAAGAGATTAACTAAAAACCTGGGGAAAATATTTTTCTCTCCAGGTTCTCATGCCCCTCCCGAGGAGACTCAAAGAATATATTAAAAGATAGAGTGACCAGTTACAACTAGGTCTCATAAGCTAACAAATATAAAATGTCGTCCTTTCTCAATCTCCTTTTTCTTTTAGGGTTTCTCCAGTACCTACTGAGAATGGGCTGAACTTATATAAAATCCAAAGGAATGAGAGTTCTTCCCTCACTTTAAAAAAGAATTTGTTAAAAATATGATTTCTTTTAGGGTGCCTGGCTGGGTCAGTTGGTTAAACCTCCAACTCTTGATTTCAGCTCAGGTCATGATTTCGGGGTTGTAATATCAAGCCCACTGTGGAGATTTGTGCTGGGCTTGCTTAAGATTATCTTTCTCAAAAGACAACTATCATATGATCTCAATGATATGAGGATTTTGAGAAACAAGACAGAGGATCATAGGGGAAGGGAGGGAAAAATGAAACAAGACAAAACCAGAGAGGGAGACAAACCATAAGAGACTCAATCTCAGGAAACAAACTGACGGTTGCTGGGCATTGGGAGGGATGGGGCGGCTGGGTGATGGACACTGGGGAGTATGTGTACTATGGTGAGAACTGAATTGTGTAAGACTGATGATTCACAGACCTGTACCCCTGAAACGAAGAATACATTATGTATTAATTTAAAAAATTCTCTCTCTCTCCCCCTTCTCTATCCGTGACTCATGCATGCTCTTTCTCTCAAATAAATAAATAAATGGATCTTTAAAAATATGATTCTTTTATTATATAAAACACAAAATTTAGGGGCGCCTGGGTGGCTCAGTTAGTTAAACGTCTGCCTTCAGCTCAGGTCATGGGATCAGCTCATGATCCCAGGGTCCTGGTATCAACTCCATGTCAGGCTCCCTGTAGGGAGCCTGCTTCTCCCTCTCCCCCTCCCTCTGCCTGTGTTCTTTCTCTAGCTATCTTTTTCTCTCTATCAAATAAATAAATAAGATCTAAAAAAAAACCCCACGAAATTTATATAAACATTTGATTATTGATTGTTAAATTTCATAGGGTTATATAATTGCTCTCTATCGTAATTTATGTTACAAAATATCCTTCTGCCCTTTGTAACTCCTAATAAGAGATTCTGAAATGTCATTCCTGCACTTGTCACTGTAAGGGTAATATTGCACCTGTTTGATGGAGAGTACCTTCTTCATTAATAAAGAAGTCTATAATGATTATGTGGCCATTGTGGCTTTTCCTGCAGGGCTACAAGATTCCTGGAACTGCAGAGCTAGGACTAGAAATCTGACAACATTTGGCTCAGTATAATACCACAATACTATGTAAAAATTAAAATAACCAAGTTAAAATTTAAGAATGAGATTGCAAATGTGATTTCCTATGAGGGACTAGAAATGGGGCAAGTGGCATAAAATAAAGGGTATGAATCTTGACGGGGTGGGGGGTTTCTTCTTCAAGTCATGTCTTCCCATTGAATATAAACTTAATATATTTTAACATTTGTTATTAGATAAAGGATTGAATCTATAGGATCAAGCTTTCAGCATGTATACAATAGGGAATTAGGTAAAATAAACTGGAAACTAATATGCAGTGGTATGCTGGAATCCCCATGTAGTGGGTCACCAGAGCCAATTGTTACATATTTAAGAATTCTGCTGGTTGGTTGACATCACATTGGGAAGCTTGAGCTCTGCAGTGTTGGAAGTTTTTACACCATGGAAATTGACAAATACTATAAATCAAGGTTTCTTCTCCTCCTACCCCCACCCCTTGTGTCCTTCTGTTTATAGTTGTCTTTGAAGATTGATTTCGACACCAGTTTACCTTTATGAGCTACATGGACCCCATAATGAAAATACAATATTCTTTCTTCTTTGTGGAAAAGGCAACACAGCAGACAAATGTGTTTTCTGACTCAACTGAAGTGGAATGATTTACCTATTCTAAAACGAGGTTTAAAGGATGAAGTTCTGACCCAGTCTGCTTCTCTTTGTCTTTTCTTTTTTGACTACATAGAGAAATTATAGGCTTGTTGGGATCAGGTGTAGGTCTCTTGTCATAGTGGCTATACTCTTACAGTCCCACTAACAGTATACAAGGACTCCACTTTCTCTACAACCTCAACAACACTTGTTCCCTTGCTACCTTCTCTTTGTGTGTGTGATAATAGTCATCCTACAGGTGTAGTGTTATTTTATTGTGATTTTGATTTGCATTTCCCTGATGATTACTGATGTTGAGCACCTTTTCATATGCCTGCTGCCATTTGTATGTCTTCTTTCAAAAATATCTATTAAGGTCTTTTGCCCATTTTTGATCAGGTGATTTTTTAATTTGTTTACTTTTTTTTTTTTTGGCTGTTGAGTTGACTTTTTTTGGTATTATTTTGGATATTTACCTTTATCGGATACATGGTTTGCAAATGTTGGTTTCCATTTTATAGATTGCCTTTTTCCCTCAGTTGATTGTTTATTTTACTGTGCAGAAGCTCTTTAAGTTTTATGTAGTCTCTGAAGTTAAAAACAGAACTATCATGTAATTCAGAAATCCCGTTCAAGATATGAAATCTCAGAGATATCTGCACTCCCAAGTTCATTGCAGCACTATTCACAATAGCCTAAATAAGGAATTAATTCAAATATGCATTAAAGAATTAATGATTAAAGAAAATACGGACCATACATACAATGGAATAATATCCAGCCTTTAAAAATAAGTAAATTCTACTGTTTGTGACAACATGGATAGATCTGGGAGACATTATGCTAAGTGAAATAAGTCAGTCAAAGAAGGACAAATACTGCATGATTCCACTTTAGAAGGAATCTAAAATAGTAACTCATAGAAGCAGAGTGTAGAATGATGATTTCCAGAAGAGGTGGAAATGGAGAATTCTTGTTCAAGGGGTATAAAGTTACAGTTATACAAGATGAATGACTTCTAGAGATCTGCTGTTCAACATAGTGCCTATAGTTAAACATAAAGTATTGTGCACTTAAAATTGTGCTAAGAGAATAGATCTCATGTTAAGTTTACTCACCATAAAACAACCAACCCCCCCAAACAAGAACAATATCAACAACAACAACAACAACAACAACAACAACAAAGAAACTTTTGGAAACTATGCATAGTTTTATTACCTTGATTGTGGTGATGATATCATAGGTGTATACACATATCTAAACTCATCAATTTGTCTACATCAAATATGTAGTTTTTACATTAATTATGCCTCAATTAAGGTGTGGGGAAAAAAGAAATGGAAGTCTAATGGCTACATCTTGATTAATTCATTCTTTCCTGCCTGTCTTCGAATCTTGGTGACTGTTAAAAAAAGGAGAAATTCTGGGTCTTTGGGGGAAACAAAGGAGTCCATTACCTCAAGTAACTGAAAAAATATAACAAAGTTTCAGCAAAGACGACCTCTTCCTTTCTAGGCTAATCTCCTAGGAAGGGCTTCTAAGGCTGTACCAGCATCATCATAATAAGTCAGTGTGGAAAGATCGTCTCCTTTGTATCCTGTGTAATCTCTGGCAATTTTGAAGCCAGATTCATTCCAGATAGAATAGCAATGAATGAAAGGAAAACATTCTCTAGTACTCTATGGGAGGGGATTTATGGGATTTTGGTGGGGCTGGAAGGTATAGTGATTGGCTGCACTTTAGAAGATTCGCCTCTACTGGAATCTGATTAGTTGGTGATCAGTGTTAAGCAAAGTTAAATGATGATTTGGATGAACAGCATTAGATTTTTAAGGCTCTTTTTATTTTCCTTTTTGCTTTCTTGCTCTATTCTGAGAAATAATTTGGAGTTAGATCCCATTTCCTATTTTAGTTTTTCTTGTTAATATAGCGTATTGATTCCCATCTCTGTCTGCACATTAGAATCACCTACAGAGTAAAAAAAAAAAAAAATCCTGATACCTGGCTCATATCCCAGAACAATGAAAATTGAGACCACTTGAGAATCACTGCTCTGGAATGTAAACTTTTAATGTGTTCAAGATAATTTTAACTTAATTTTGTTTTATCATTTAAGGAGTTAATTTCTAAATCAGTTTTCTGGCTATCACATTTTCATATGGCTCTCTTAACTTTCTTTTTTTGTATATGTGAAATATTTTTGATCACACGACACCTACTGAATAGGCGGCTGTTTTGTCCAGGACATCAGTTCTACAGGCTGTTAATTTGATAAGCAGTTTGTGTGCTTTGTTTTCCTTGATATAAAAGAACCTATTGAGACATCAGCACATCTGGGGAAAAACATGCTTTTAATATTTAGGTTGTTATTATTCACTACAAATAAAAAGCTATCAAACTTGACATGTATCTTTAAAAAATAGAAATGAATCCTTGGGGTAATAATGAATCTGATTTTGAGAAGAAAGCCAACTGGGCAGAGAGCCTTAAGCCATTTTCCTCATTGTTATTTTATCATAGGACAGGACCTTTGAGGATATAAAAATATGACTCTTGTCTATTGACCTTATAAGAGATGCAGCTCCTGTTAAACATGGTTGCTTTGTTTTTTGCTTTTGTTCTGCTGGCTTATATAGCGGTTTGTTGATTAATTAAAAAAATCCTCAAGACATGAGGTGAAATGAATGCTGTGTTCTGGTGACTGGTATATACCAAACTAGAAGCAAATTCACATGAGAAAAGTGCTTGACAAAAATATTTCATCTAAGATATTTTCCAGCTGAGTTGCCTTCGAATTCTGTTCCCACCACATTCTCTGAATTGCACGGTGGAAAAACTGAGACTTTTAACTTATGCTCTGCAGAGTACTGGGAACTTGGGTACAGAAACCAGGTCATTTTTTTTTTATTATTGCTGTCTTTCTGCAAGGGTTTAATTATTTTTTATATTGTTGACGTAAGGGAAGAACAAATTTATGAAGAATTTACTCTCTTTAAGAACTGTCAACTATCCAAGTTATATATTCCCATGCATTTTGTTTTTATTTTGTAACTGTGTTTTGTTATTATTGACAAATGATATGGATCAAATGATAATAGCCTTTGTAGCCCCAATTTGGGTTTATATGTGCTGTAAGTATAATGATATAAGAAGCTTAATATTGTTTGTGAACAGAGATCAATATGTTTTATTGAGAGCATATTATCCATATTTGGTCTGTTGTCAGTATTGATTATTTCACACCAAAGATGTGTTCAGGTCTCTACAGTAAACATAAAGTTCTTTTCTTAAGTATTTACTGTCCAAATTACATATTATTCAACAGGACTATCCAGGCATGAAATGAACATGTTACTGGATTCTTCTGATTTTATGTTCTATTTTTGTTTCTAATTTATACCTGAATCATTTGGCAAAAACCATGCTTAATTCTATCAGCACTTATAGAGCAGTAAATGAAGTAGATCCCTACCAGTTTACTGAAGAATTCCAGTAGGAGAGACAAAATAATCTCTTCTTACCAAAGAGATGGTGTAGGATTTGAAGAAATCTGAAGGATTTTGATGGCTGACTTAGAAGAATATTTGTTCATTCATGAAATATTAATTGACCACCAGTTATATGAAAGGCACCTACTAGACCATATACACACACACACACATATATATGTATATGTATACACATGCACACATTTTTTTCTTTATTTCTAGGAAACTCAGAGTCTATTGAGGAAATGAGATGGATACAAATAACTACAAGGCAAGAGAAATTGTGAAGTATGAGGCTAAGATTTACACTTACTCCTGGTTCTATTATTAACTAGTTTATGACAGTACGCAGACCATAGAGCCTTTCTGGGACTTAGTTTCCGCATCTGTAATATGAAAATACGAACTACTTTGTCTCCAAGATCCTTTCCAGCCCTTAAATAAACATTATTTAAAAAAGGGCACATTTATGTGATGTACATTTTGATGCATTTGAAAACATAGTCATTCTTTAGTAAGAAATTATCATCAAGAAGCTGATAAAAATTGAATGCATCAGTAAGAGCTAGAGAAGGCTGTCATGTGTATCAGATGTGAGTAATCAGGAGAAAATCACTACCTTGGTTTTCTTCTTTCCGCTTCCTGGAATGATCTTCCCTAAGACCCCCTGCCTCCCCCTTTGGCACTCTCCCCATCCTCCAGGTCTTTGCAGACAGGTCACTTCTTCTGAGAAGCCTTCCCTGACCAACCTACTCACAAAAGTCTCCTTGCCCACATCTCATCTCTCTATCACACACCTTGCTAATTTTTTCTCAGAGCTCTTATTACTCCCTACCATTGCATTTTATATTGGTTCATATAGTTAATTAGTTGCCTTTCCCACTAGGATACAAGCTCTATTATGAGAGAAATTTTACTTATATGATTCATTGCCATTTCACCAGCTTCTAGCACAGTCTCTGGCACATTGAAGCCATTATATAAATACTTATTGACAAAGAAAGTAAACTTCCTTATAATTACTCCAATTTTTTAAAATAGCCCTTCTTCTTTTTCTACAATATCTATTTATTCTCACAAGTATTACACTACCTAAATAGCTTACTAATTTGTGCTAGCTTTTGTAGGTGAGATTTCAGTTTTGCTTCCTTCTTTCCTTCCCTCCTTTTGAAATATGGAAAGGAATTTTCAGTAAAGTGGTATAGAACGTGGAACCTTTACTTACTCCTTTCTTAAATGTCAACTAGAAACCTTATGAGATTGAACTTTCTCATGAGTTTAGTGTTATTTACAAGCTTTATCAAAACAGATAGAAGAAATAAGTCTTGCAGATTGTTTTCCATCTTATTTTTAAGACAACCTGAATGTACATGAAGACTAAATATATATAGGTATGTTTATTTATTTTTAATATTAAAATTAGATTTTTGAACTTATAAATTATTTGTGTCTGCTCAGGTCAGAAAAACAGATTGCACTTTTATTTTTGATTCAAAACAAAGTGTCATAACAGTGAAAAGCTGAACTGTAGCTAAATTTGGCTCCCATCATGAATCATTAGAATACTTAGATAGTCACATTGTCACTGGCTACAAAGTCAATGGGAGCAGTTGCTTAGGATGAGTTAACTCTGTAGGGAGAATCCTTTTGGAATTCTGTAGGTGAAAAATGGTTTCATTATTTTGAGAAAAAATGGAATTAAATTGCTTACATCAAACTTGTTTTCCCTTTAAACAGAGACTCTTAGAAGTCCAAACAATACAAAAGAAATTAATTGGTTGCTTATATGAAGCTAAATTATAAATTTATGGAGCAAAAGCTTAAATTACTTGAATGAAGTAAGAAAAAAAGAGATATAATCATAGTTTTTTCATAAACCCTGTATTCTAGCATAACTAATATTGATTTATAGCTTATATTTTAAGTTTTTTAATTTTTAATTTTTTAAGGCTTTTTAAATTTATTTTGAAAGAGAGAGGGAGAAGAGAGAGCACGAGCTGGAGGGACAGAGGGAGAGGAAGAGGGAGAGAGAATATCCCAAGCAGATTCCTTGCTGAGTGAGGAGTCCAATTTGGGGCTTGATCCCATGACCCTAAGATCTTGACCTGAGCTGAAACCAAGAGTTGGATGCTTAACCAACTCTGCCACCCAGGTGCCCCTATAGCTTATGTTTTTATTATATGTAATCATATTTGTGAGTTCTTGCTTTTTATTATCACTAGTATATTAAATATGCTTCCAACTATCATAGACACAGACATAAATTTGGGTATTTGCATTTTGATTTCATGAATTAATATAATTGTGAAAAAATACCTAAAACAGATTAGAATATCAGTTTTCATTTTGGGATGTAGGATTATTCTAACCTCTGATACTCCATGTGTATGTTGCTGGTCTCTGCTCAAGAAAGAAGCCATGGTCAAAAACACCTTATGTAATTTGATTCTGTTTGCTGCTTGACCCACTATTACTTTAACGTGGCTCCTGGCAACAGAAAGCTTTGATGAACTGTGTTTGCTACAACTGAGATATGAGAGAAAATGATATGAGATATGAGAGATGTGAGAGAAAATGAAGGACTCTACTTTAAATAATATGGGCTCCTGGATATTCACAAGCACCGAAAAGTCAATCAAAATATCAGAACTCTACACCATTAGTATTAAGCTTGTATTTCTGTCCTTTCCAAAGGTGAGCAAAATGGGTATAAACTTAAATACTTCGATTTATACAACCAAAGCAATCATATTTGTGCCAGGCAGTGATTGCATTTGTAGTTCTGTTCATTTTAAAACTGACTCATGGCTCAATTGTGAATGGGGCATTGGCCTATAATTTACAAATGGAAAATCTTGGCCCAGTGCCTCCTGGTTTTAGCAAAGTCAGATTTTATCAGTTTTGAACTATTGGTAAGTATAGCAAGAATACTAAATAAATCACTCATTTTACTAGTTAACAACATTGAAAGTTTGTACTCGAGGTGACTGATGCTGATGATCCCGATGACTCTTCCTACCTCCTTTTTCCTGGCCATGGCTAATATCTACGGTAGAGGCAGTGGTAGGATGGCAATAGTTAAGTGGGTAGAATCCTCCCAGCTGACTTTTAGTAAGCCTTGGGAAGGGTGTCTGTCTCAATTGATTGGTAAATCCCTTTAACGTTAGGAGGTATTAAGCTTCTCTTTTTATTTTTTATTTTTGTTTTTTAGCTTTTAGCCCTATTTGCTCATTTTGGAATTATTTGTTTAAAATATCAATATGGTCTCATTTATGTTCAAAATTTGAAACAACTCTTCTTGATTAAAAAATTCTGATAATTCCACAGTTCAAACCTGGTGGGTCAAGTAGATCAAGTATTGAAACTGTATTTTCTTTGTTTCTGCCTGAAGTTGATACTTCATCTGTAAATAGTAATATTCCTGTCCTTTGTAACATGTGAATTTTGTGATTATTGAATTGGGCAAAGTTTCCATTCATTCGGTACATAAAATGTGACCCATGCATATTTCTCAAACATCATAAACATTAGGGTATAATGTCACAATGTTGTTTTTAGAAACAAGTTCCCTGAAATATTTTATGTAACCAGATTCCAATGAAATACACATTTCAAATGGAGTAATTCCCGAGTCATATGACCCTAAGAATTCTCTGGGTCTAGCTTCAAAATCCATACTGTTACTGGTATGAGTGGCAGTTATTATCCACATACTTATTCAGACATTAATTTAGAAAAGAGTTTATTAGTAATACTCGCTTACATTTAGTCTTTGTGTCATTTTAGGGCTCTGAATAAAAACAGAGAGGTAATTTCAAAGGAAATTTGATGTACTTCAATAATATTTATAAGGGAAAAGTTATATGGGTATTATTTCTTATCCATGGGTAGGCTATTTAAAGAAAGTGGTAATATATTGGTGTGCGAAGCGGCACGGAAGCTGGTTTAAGGTGGAGAAAGGTGAATCAGTGATGCATTGGCCGGTGATAGAGGAGGGTAGGAGATGGAACATACAAAACAGTCAAGAGCTGTAATCTGGTGGGGGGCAGGTGGGAAGGGAATTGAGGTCAGGTAAATCAGGAGTGCTGTGAGGGAATACATAGAGGGGCATATATGTTGTTAAGAGGTGGAGAACATGAGAATGTCTTCACTGGCAAAAGGGGTTCTAGTCTGTGATAGATCTAATGCATCACCATTATGTATGTGTATCATCACAGCATATACATACATGTATACGACCATATCGTATATGTACAGACATGCACATATGTACATATATACATATTTGAATGTTCCTGTATTTTATATGCTCAATCATATTATTACATTAAATGAGTGGAATAGCAAGAGTGTACAGTTTAAAAAAACAGAGTGTAGATTGCTTTATCATTGTGACAATGTGGCTCCTTATCTTACACTCTACACGTAACAAACAGGGGACTTGTAGCCTCACTTGTTACCTGTAAACTAAGCCCTTACCCATTCCTGTCTGCCAGGCAGTTTTCCTTCCCCCATCCTAACTCTCTGTGATGCTGCAATGGAGATAATTTGGGGGTCAGCAAAATATCACCAGCCACTGCTTCATAATTTCCCCTCTGCTGTGAAAAGGCTGTTCTCGTTACAACTTCAGTTTTCCTCCCCTCTACCCCCTGGCTCCCAACTTCATACTATTCTGAACCTCAGAGATTCCTAGAGACTTTTGTTCTTTTATACCTCCCTAAGAATGGAAAATGGCCATTTCTGACTTGTGTACCACTTGAACCCCTGAGACTTATTCAGAGTCATGTGGGCTCTCTGGAGGGCAGTGGTGGGGGTGGCTGTTGGGTAGGACTAGGGTTTCATTTGCCTAGTACCTGGCCGTAGGGCCAACCTAAAGGAAAAGTTGCAGAGTTCAATCAGTGTCCTAGGGACTCTGCCTGCTGGGCCGGATCTGGGTTGGTAGCAGTGTTTCAGAGTGTTCACACTAATTTTTATCACCAAGTTGGGACACTCAGCTTCCAAAGAGGTCTGGCCAGATTCAAGCAGTCTGGCTAGTACTCAGAAAGGGAGATGGATTAGAGCTACACTGCCATCAGGATTCTAATCCAACAGGACTGAAATGGCCCCAGAAACCAAATGTGGTCATCAGAAAGAGAGGGAGAAATGCTCACTGCTGGGGGCCTGTACTTCAAGGAGAGCACAGGTGTTTGGGACTTTTCCCAGGAGCCCCTCACACCAAATTTAGGTCAGAAAAACTAGTGTTTTTAGTACGTCCTGGCTGAGAAAGTCCCACCCAAAACACTGCCAAGCTTAGCTGCAACAGTCATATGACCTGTGGAGGTTGAAGGTCATCAGTACATCTCCGTGCAAGGCTAGGGAAAGCTGGAACCAACTTTGCTCTTTGTTTTTGTTCTCATTCTGATCAGAGACATCCTTAGAGGATTTGGTCTAATTGTGTGTGTGTGTGTGTGTGTGTGTGTGTGTGTGTGTGTGTGTTCTCATTCTTTTCATCTAACTGAAAAGCTAAGTTTTTAAGGTTTGGATGTGGGTTTTCTAACAACACATACAGTGTTTCTAAGAAGGAGGTTAGGATATATGGGGAAGATTTATGGCCCAGAAGCTGGCAAAGATAAGAGATTTTGCTCCTTTAAGATTAGGACTAGAATCTTTAAACAAAAAGTGGGAGTGGATTCAGAGGCATCCTCTGATGGTTTCTTTATTCTTTTTAAAGGATAGTTTATTCTTGCCTGAGAAATTTTTTTTAAAGATTTTATTTATTTATTTATTAGAGACAGAGACTGAGAATGAGAGGGGAGAGGGTCAGAGGGAGAAGAAGACTTCCCGCAGAGCCGGGAGTCCGATATGGGACTCGATCCCGGGACTCCGGGATCATGACCCGAGCCAAAGGCAGTCGCTTAACCAACTGAGCCACCCAGGCGCCCCCCAACTGAGCCACCCAGGCGCCCCTTGCCTGAGAAATTTTTTAAAAAGTTCTAGAGGTGTGGATCTGTATTTTATTTATAGTTAATATCTATAATTTTACTCGGAGATACTCTGGTTTAGAGCTTGGAAGGAGGAGGATTTGCAATAAAAAATGTACAGAAGTGAAGGCTATAAAGAATACTCATGACAAAGGCACAAGCATTTGCATTTCATGTTTGTATATGACTCACAAAGTAATGAAATCCTTTATGGTATTTCCCCACATGAAACTAAAGTCAAAAGCTTTTAATCAGGTCTGTCCTTAAATGCATCCTCCAATAATTTTGTAAAGAATTTTTGGTTTTCCCTGAAGAGAGATGGGAGTATCTATTTGGATTAATTGTAATGGGAGGGAAAAATTAGTTAATTCTCTCTATAGTGGGTGAAAATTGGAGGTTGCTCTAAGGACAAATGCACAGGAATGACATGCCAGGACTGCTTGCACAGAAACTCATGTGCTTGGGTTCAGTGTTTGGCCTCAGGCCAAAGGCTGCAACTAACAGCAAAGTGTCAGCATCTCAATATAATTGCATGTCCTGGAGCCTATTATTGCACTAATAAAAATGCTTTTCAATAAATCTGAGAAAGGAAGTGGGAAAAAAAAAACACCAGAAAGAAAGGAATTGCCTGAAATATTTTATTATATTTAATAAAATTCTCATTAATGGAAAGAGTAGCTTTCTGCTAAATAAATGTACTTTAATTTTATTTTCTGATTAATTTGATTTGGGGGAAAATGCAAGTTTTTTTTTCCCCAGTGTACTTTCTTGCGAGAAGAGTAAAAGGCAAGTAGGCATCCCTGTAGGCAAATATTTTCTCAAGGAGAGGGAAGAGGAAGGGGGACCAGGACACCATAAGCCTAGAGTTTAGCTAGTAATTATGTCACTGATGTACTGAGTGACCTTGGCAAATGATTTAACCTCTCCATTCCCATACATAAAATGTAAATGTTTCACACTTACAAAAGTTTTTGAAACAGTAAGAATGTCAAAGGCATTTGATGTGTGTGCTCTTACTTATAATGGGTGCAATGGAGAGCATATATGATCACTAATAAGGATCTTAATTACACACAGTAGTCACCTGAGTGTCCTTGTAGGCACTAGCCCTACTAATGTTAGTACAGGAATGGGAATGTAATTATAAAGATTTTTCTATTCTTCTTCCTATAAAACAAAGAAACACAAAAAAGAGGAATAATGATAACTAAATTGTGTAGCTCGTTTACTATGGCTGATGTTCATAGGAATAAGGGGAAGGAAAAGGAAGAGAAATTCTTTGGCATTAAGTTTCTACCAAGAGCCAGATGTTTACATATGTGACCTTTTCTCTTCATGTTTAGCAAAATTTCTGGCACTTAGTAGATGTTTGGCAAGTATTTGTTGGTTGAATGAATACTTCCTGTTTCTCTTTTTTAATTTTCAAGATAACCTTATAAAGCAAACTTTATGTTACAGAAGAGAATGAGATTAAAACTACAAATCTGATTAAGAGCTCATGACACAAATGGTAGAGCCAGAATTCGAACACCGATTTGACTGACTCCCAGATGAATGGTTGTAGTAACGAGACTTTGGTGGTATTTTGATTAATAGAGGTTCACAGTCCTAAGTTTGACAGTTGTTATGATGGCTTTATTGAGTGCGAAAGAAGTTGACATGTTGAGATCACCTACTCCCTTTGGACTTAACGGGATTTGGTTAGCACCTTCCATGTGAGAACTATATCTGAATGGAAGTGTGGGGGAAAGGGAGGTGACTGCCCGTGCCTGGCAGAGAAGCTGGCGTGGCCTGTGCGGGATCTTGTGGTCAAAACTGAGCTGCAAGAACACTTCTCACGCACAGTCGTGGATATGAGGAGCTGATGGATGGAAGATGTAAGTCATGAGAGCAAGGAAGGCTCCGGTGGTGTGGTGAGCTGGGAAATAGGGAGGATCAAAGGAAAGAACAGCAGGTGCGTGGGTCCTAGCATGGAACCGCTGCTCGTGCATGAGCTCTCCTGTTCCAACTACTTTGCTGAACAGCTAGGGGGAAAGAACATGTTTTGTCCACCATCGGTTGAAAGCTGTCTTTGCCTTGTGTGCTAGTTGTGACGTACTGCCTCTGTTTGCGAAGCAGCCTTCTTTGTCTTTGCTTTGTGCTATTGGAGCTAGAACCTGTAAACGTTTTTCATTAGCCAGCTGGCGCAATGTTAGCTTTGCTTGTAGAAAGAGCGGGAAGGACAGTGCAGGAAGAAGGGGTTTCTCTTCATCTTTTCAGTGTATTTGTTTGTCCTTGTTCCCAGTAGTGAACACTTTCCTAATAGTTTTACTAATGCCCAGGGGTTGTTTCTCAGAGAGTGTCACCAATATGCCCAAGGGTAGCTTTCTGGCTAGTTTTGCATCAGCAGTGGTGGCTTCCTGAAGGATCTCACCGGAGCCTTTGGGGGACCAGCTTCCCAGAGAGCCTTCCTGGAATTCCAGGGGATGGCTTTCTCTTCAGGACTCCACCAGGCAATTTGCTGCAGGCCAGCCCTGACCAGCAGCAGTCAGGTAACTCCTCAGCTTTCCAAGGGCCACAGCCGCATCTTCCCTAATGAGGTTCAACTCTCAGCCTTGGGGAGAGCCCTCTTCCAGATTCATTCTTTCTCTGAATACTTCATCTTTGCCCTAGAAATAGAGGCTGCTTCCTTCATCTGCACTTCCCATGTTCTTTACTATTCTCTTACCTCTTTGTTGTTAATTATCTAGTATAAGTTAATATAGCAATGTATTATCAAGTTGTTCATACCAACGGGCAACCGGTTTTTCAATCCCATTGAACTTTCTGAGAAACCATGTGAAGTATATCTCAGAACTGATGGTGGAAAGAATGGAGCAAGTATTTATCCTTTGGCTCCCCTATCCCATTGTTCAGAGTGAAGGCCTGCCAGACTGTATCAGCTCGAAAGTGGGTGAAGCCTGCAGAGAGCTGGTTGCCACAGCAGTGGTTAGAATATTAGGTAAAGCCAACAGAATGTATAAACTGATACATCAGGGATGTTTGGTATAATTACCAAAATAAGAAATAGATATTTAAAAATCTTTTCTCAAATGTCTTATAAAAACTTAGCTAAACTTTCAAGGTGAGAAAAAATTAGGTTAGTAATTAATAAAAATGTATGAACTGCAACTCGATTCCTTCATTTAGGGTGTCTCGATCCAGTTAGGGCAAGAGTGGGTAGAAGATCAACCCTGTATAGAATAAGCACCGAGCAGGGCGATATGCAATTGGCGTTAAATTATGTTACTATAGGGCGCCTGGGTGGCTCAGTTGGTTAGACGACTGCCTTCGGCTCAGGTCATGATCCCGGAGTCCTGGGATCGAGTCCCATATTGGACTCCCGGCTCTGCGGGAGGTCTGCTTCTCCCTCTGGCCTTCTCCCCTCTCATTCTCAGTCTCTCTCTCTCTCTAATAAATAAAAAAAAAAATTATGTTACTATAGGAATTTACTAGGAGACATTGAATCTTACTGGAGCAAGAGGCCAACTAGTCCAAGAAATGACACTATCTCTGCCAAAGCTGAGAGGTCATAGATAACTACGGCAGGGAAGAGGATTCAGGAAATTCAGGAGATAACAAGAAATAGGTCAACTTGCTAACAGTTAAGGGAGCAACTAAAAGCGGAGGCTGGTAACCAAGTGTCTCAGGATTTTGTTATTCCTAGGGCTGTGGATGTTGATTAGAGAGAGAAAACCAGGAAAAATCTAGGAAAATTCTGATACCAAATGGACAAAGTCTTGGAGGAATAGTGATACCCTCCATCCTGCTGCCCTTTCCGATAGATATCTCCTGATCTCCTTCCTTCTACTTTCCATCTCGACTCAGTGGGAGACAGGAGAAGTCTGTGCCTTCCTTGCACTTCTGCCAGGCCACTTCCTGACCTCAGGCCGGAACTCTTTCCCATACTCATTGTCTGAAGCCCATAGTATTTGTTTCTGACTGGTTTCAACTTACCATTTCCATTTTCTAACCTGGGAGTGAGAGTTACAGAGCTTGACATTTATTTTGCATATATTTATACTTTTTGATTTGGAAATCTTCAAACATTATTTTTGAACTTTTATTTCAGAAAAATGTTTTTTAAAGATTTAGCATTTTTGAATTCAAGAAGCTAGCAATTTATGTGAATCATGCAGAAAGGATATACAGTTTTCTTCAAAATGATCAATTGTCCAAATAATATAAAGGTTAGGGGTGGAAGGAAATCGGGAACAAATTTTGAAGGCGGCAGTAAGAACCAACATCAACTGAGAAGTGAGGCTTTGTGTAAAAGTTTTCGTTTATCCAATTAGGAATGCTACAAGGAAGGCATTATCTGAGATTTGTAGCTGAAGAAACTGACTGTGGAGGGACATGACTAATGTGCTCTAGGTCAGACAGACCAGCCTTTCCTGGACCTCTATGTCCACAGTCATTTCTTTCTTTTCTGAAATCCCGTTGCACATTCTGTAGATAGTGTGATTTGGGCCCTTCTGGTATCCAGACCTATGCTGTCAAAATATTTTTAAGCTCAGCCTCTTCAGTTAGATTAAAGACAAAGGAATATTTCCTTAATATTACTAGTGCCTAGTGATGCTAAAAGGATGAGGGGCTTTGTGTGGTACAGGGAGAAGACAATAGAGTTGGTGGATTGATGCTAATTCTATCACTTATCAGCTGGTGACCGTAAGAAAGTCACTTAAGCTTCCTGTGTGTCAGCTTCATTATTTTATAAAATATTACAACCTATCTGCCAGGATTTTTAGGATGATTAAACTAGGTACTATAGCTAAGCAGTTCCCAAAGTGTGTTCTTTGGAATACCAATTGCAAAAGTTACTCCTTTGGGGGAAAACTTGCTTAAATTAATCTGTGAAATGTAGTGTACCTCATAAACTTTTGGAGTCACCATGAAAACTACCACTTTCAGGAATCTGGAAAGTTCAGTAAGAAAGAAGCCTGTTTACCTTTTTAAAGTGTTACCTTTTCAAGTATTTCTCATAGATGTCTGACCAACCATCCTTTCAGTTAACATGTTTTGGATTGGTAGAAGGTGTGCTGAGAAACATAAATAATATTCAGGGCTTATGTTATGGTGTTCAGATTTTAGGATTTGATTCTTAGATTGAAAGATTATAGGATCAGAAGGGAGTTTATCCAAAAATGTTATTAAGTAAAAAAAAAAAAAAGAAAGAAAAAGGAAAGTGCAGAAGATATTCCTATTTGGTTTTTAAAAAGGGTATGCATTGCTATATTATATTAAAATTTGGGGAAGGATGCAATAAACTATTAGTACTAGTTTCCTCTGTGATGGTGTCTGTCATACAAAGTAGTCACATATATAGATATATTTACCTTTTTGTACTGTTTCCACTTTTACTATAAGCAAGGATTACTTGCCTAAAAAAATAGAGGACAAACCAAGAATGCGTCTTAATTTTTAATGAGTTTTAATAGATTAAAACTTTAAGAAAGCTTTCATCGCATTAAGTCATTTTTGAATCATTAACCATTATTTTTGTAAGAAGGAATTTTATGATCAGCGGGCCAGTTTCTACATTTGTAATATGAGCTTACCAGTATGGTAATGTAAGTGTATAACAGTTTTTTTTTTGCCTTGTTTCGTGCAAGCTTCAGCAAAGGTGCTGTTCTCCCAGCTAGGAAACCTACTTCTAGATCTCTTACACCATGGAAACCAATGCTAGAGATTTTTAGTAATACCCATCTGTAGAATTAAATTTCCAGTTGATTCTTTAATCCAGAATCAACTTACTATATATGGTACTACCATCGAGAACGCCAAATAATTTGTGAAGCATTTAGTAGTTGTATAAGATTTTGTATTTGCTGGCTTAAGAAGTTGAAACTACATTTAAGCTAATAAATTCATTCGGAAAGGTCTTTCCGTGTGACATCTTACAGGTTCAGATCCAAAAAGTACAAAGTGTTATAAAGTACACCCTAGACATCAATTTCTTACAAAGCAGAAGAGATGGATTTGAATATGCAGTGATCGATAATATAAACAGGAAAGAAAGAAAAAGCTTCTTTTCCTATTCACAATATAAGGAAGGTAATTTGCAGTGTATTTCCAGTACATGAGGTACTTAAAGCACATTTGGCAACACTTAGCAGTAAGTGGCAAATCATCGTTATGTCTCTCAGTACCCTACACACCCTCATCCATCCGGTGTTGGGGCATTAGAACACTTCTGTGGCTGCGACTGCTCTGTAGGTCTTGCCAGTCTTTCGATTTTTGAATTTTGCCTTAAATCAACTGGTTTGTTTTTAAAAACTTGTTCTTTAGGCATAGAGGGAAGCTACTGGTTTCATCCCTAGTAGGAGAGAAAAGAAACGGGTGGCCTCTTGTTTTACCAGTATCTGTCCATTCTTCCTCCTCCCAAACCCCTAGTCTGCTCTCCATTACTGATTTCCCAATGGGCTCCACCCTCTGCTTTAGAGCTAGAGAATTCACCATTTCCTAGTGGACTGGAATTTCCTGTTTGATATCCATCTAAAAATAAAGTCAGAGGGAAAGAAAAGAGAGGAAGTTAAGAAAGGTCAAAAGGAATGCTCTGGGGGGAAATTTCTTATTTTCAGAAGTGGCAGATTAGCATTTAAACCAATGAAGGAGAAAGCAGAACAGCAATTTCTTCAGGTACCTTTTCTGTCTTCTTTCTTCTTCCTTTCCCAATGCTTCCTTTCCCATAATTTGAGAATCAGTAAGCAACAGACCATGTTTTTGCCAATCCCAAACCATCACTACCCAAGAACAATGTGCTAAAAGCTTGAGTGAGGATATCAGTGATCAGCTAGGGAAAGTTTGTAGTGTTGGGTACAATCTGCTCTTTATTCCCCACAGTTGTGAACATCTGTCGAACAATTACACGTCTCTACCAACATTAGGATGAATCTTGATTGGTATTTTAACATTTTAGAAAATTATAAAGCAGAGATGTGATAAAGATAACCTTTGTTGATTTGTTTTGCCATGTGTTAGGCACAATCTGGAATATTTTATATATAACAACTCATTTAATCATGTCAACCCAATGAGGTAGGTGCTATGAATATTATTTCCAACTTAGAAAAGGAAAATGAGGCATAGACAGGATAAATATATTGCCCGCAGTCTCACAGCTAGTGAACGATCAGGATTGGGTCTCAGGCATTCTAGTTCCCGAACTAGTCCCCTTAACCACTGTATAGTACAACACAATCTCCTGATATAATATAAGGCATTATAGATGTAAGGAAATATGATTTTAAGTAACATAGTATTTGTGTATTTCACTTGCTAGTTTTATGCATTGTATCACAGAATCTTAGAGTAGGGAGAATTTAGCATGACAGTGGTAGGTGAGAACTAATACTAATTGAGTTTGCAAAGTGGTGGGCCATTTGCATGCATGAAGAGGTGGAGACAGTATCTGGATGCTTTAATTGGCTTAGGGGTCAGGAAACTTTTACTGTATAGGGCTACAGAATAAATATTTTAGGCTTTGTGGGTCATATATGCCAGTTTCTTTCTCTTTCTTCTCCTCCTTGTCATCTTTCTCCTCTTCTTTTCTTCTTCCTCTTTCTGTTCCTCTTCTTTCTCTTCTTCCTCCTTCTCCTCTTTCCTCTTCCTCCTCTTCTTCCCCCTTCCTGTACTTTTTAATTTTTTATTTATTTTTTATTTTTTCTCAGCGTTTCTTAGGCATTTATAATTCACTTCTTTAAAATTTTTTAATTTTATTTAAATTCATTTAATTAACATGTAGTATATTATTAGTTACAGAGATCCTTCCTACATCTATTTAAAATGCAAAAATAATTCTGAGGATGGAGCAATACCAACCAGATTTGGCTCTAGGTCATGGTTTCCCACCCAGCCTTAAAAATGAAGGTGAATTTGTTTAATTATGTGTTGAAAGGTAGGCTGAGCTTTGGAGGGCAGTTCATCAGAGTTCTGGTTCCACTCCACTCAGACTCACTGAGACCCTATTTGTGTTGGATCAGTCCTCTGGCTTTTTCCTTCATTACAAACTGGTAGCAAGATGGTAACAAAGAACGGCTGGCTTTCCATGCTTCCTTATTCGTGTTCGAGGGATGGTATCATAGGGTAGATTAAGCCTCTGCTGATAAATTCAAAGCAGAAATCCTGAACCTCACTCTAATTAGACAATCTTAGCATTATCCACAATCTAGGCTGATTTTTGAAACCAGGAATTTGTGGCATTTATTGGCTTAGACATGAGTTGCATGAACTCTCCAGGATCGTGTGGCAAGAGAGACAGAGTTACCTGTGAGTCCAACTCATTAGTCTGGAATGAGTCTTGAGATTTTGCATTTTGAATGAGCTCCCAGGTGGTATTGACAGTTTCTGGTCCATGGACCACACTTTGAGTAGCAAGGTTTATCTGAATCTAACCAGCATAACTATTAAATAATGAGAGACTGATGGAATAAATGTTGAGGAGATAATCACAAGGCCTAGAATTGTTTACAAGTATATTTTTGGTAACTGTTGAAAATAATGCATGTACAATATATGGACTAGAATCAGGGTATGAATAATAGCTAATGCCAAAATTTTATAGTAAGAGAAGATATTTTCTTAATAGAGAAAAATTCAGAGTTCCCAGGCCACTCCTAGAGGGAAGCTTGAGAAGGTAGAGATAGATGGGTGAGAGAAAGCCAGGAAGAAAGAGAAATACATGAACCACGTTATGTGATCATGCTTTTACTTTAAAATCTTGTGAAAACTGAAACGAAGAGACTGATTCTCCTGTGGAATGAGGCAGAGGTAAAATTTAAGGAAGCCAAAGCGTCAGAAGCAAAGGATGCCAATGTGTATAATTGCCTCATGGATTATCAGAAGTCTTGGTGCCGGCCTGAAGGACGGGAGATTCTCATAGCCCAGTGAAAGCCACTCAATTTTTAACATCCCAATCATATGCAGTATTTTATTATAAATCACTCCAGCAACTTTGTGAATAGGGTATTATTATTCTTAGTTTTAACATGAGGAAACTGAAGCTCTAAGATACTGAAGAACCTGCCCAGGGTTTCACATAAAGTAGAACAGGAATTTGTGTCCCAACTGGACTAACTGTAAAACCCAAGATTATTTGATTACACTAGTCATTTTCAAAAGAAAGAAAGAAAGAAAAAGAAAGAAAGAAAGAAAGAAAGAAAAAAGGAAAAGACAAAGAGTAAATCCTCCCCCAAAAAAACCTCTTAAAAGTGAAATGTAAGGCATCCAAATTGGCAAAGAAGAAGTTAAACTCTCACTCTTTGCAGATGATATGATACTTTACGTGGAAAACCCAGAAGACTCCACTCCAAGACTGCTAGAACTCATACAGGAATTCAGTCAAGTCTCAGGATATAAAATTAATGCACAGAAATCATTTGCATTCCTATACACAAACAGCAAAACAGAAGAAAGAGAAATTAAGGAGTCGATTCCATTTACAATTGCACCCAAAACCATAAGATACCTAGGAATAAACCTAACCAAAGAGGCAAAGAATCTGTACTCAGAAAACTACA
>CM052809.1:61184943-61196042 GCA_028533885.1 Nasua narica | reverse complement strand
ACAAACCATAAGAGACTCCTAAACTCACGAAACAAACTAAGGGTTGCTGGGAGGTGGGGGGGTGGATAGGGATATGGACATTGGGGAGGGTATGTGCTATGGCAAATGCTGTGAAATGTGTAAGCCTGATGATTCACAGACCTGTACCCTGGGGTAAATAATACATTATATGTTAATAAAAAAATTAAAAAAAAAAAAGTGAAATGTAAGTGGGTCCAGGGGTGGCTTAAGAATTTCAATATGGAAGGATTTGAGGGCAACAATCTGTTTGTGTGTATGTTATGGCTGTGTATATGTAAGCTATATTTACACAGGCTATGATACTATTTTTATTTAGGTGGTTATGTTTATTTGAGATGGTTCCTTGGGAGTCAGTTAAATATCCTACAACCCATTTTTCATGGTGTCCCCATGTGGGAGCACGTGATAGAGACAAAACTGAGCTTCTCTCTTACGGTCTCTCAAGCATCTCTAAGGAACCTTAAAGTGAAAACCACTGAGGTATGTACTTCCTATTACTCCTAATTCTGTAAGTGGAACTGAAATCCAGAGATCTAAAGTAAATTGTCCAGGGTAACGTAGCAAGTTAACTACTGAATGACTCTGAGGATTATTAAACACTGGTGCTTAGAGATCAATTTCTTCAAATTGTGTTTAAAGTACAAATAAAAATTAAGACTGTTGCGGCTCCTTGGTGGCTGGCTCGGTGGTTAAAGCCTCTGCCTTCAGCTCAGGTCATGATCTCAGGGTCCTGGGATCTGCTGGCATCGGGTTCTATGCCCAGTGGGGAGCCTGCTTCCCCTTCTCTCTATCTGCCTGCCTCTCTGCGTACTTGTGATCTCTCTCTCTGTCAAATAAATAAATAAAATCTTAAAAAAAAAATTAAGACCATTGCCTAAAGTGTTAGAGCATTTTGAGGCTTGTGGAAAATAGAATATTTTAGAATTAAGCTTTGCTTTCTCTATAGAAACAGTATCAGGTAAGGCATAATGAGATGTACTTTCAGAGCTTCTCTTAGTGTAGTATAACAGTTTTATTATTTATTTTTATTTTATAATATTTTTGTTTGTTTTATTATAATTTTGAAGGTTTGGTTACTGTTTTACCAGAACAATGTTACTATTCTTTTAAATACTCGATTTTGTGTAAGTAAACATATTCTTAGTTACGACTACTACCAGATACAGAGGGCAAATTTTTGCCAGCAGAATGTGTATCTGAAATTAAATTAAAATCAATGACAGGTTAAAAGGAATTCACTTTACATAAGAATGTTTTTTTTTCTTTTAAAGCATTAAATTAAGTGACACATGTGTCTATGTTATTTTGATTTTTTAACTGTCAATTACATTGCTGTTAATTGCCAGTAGGGTCTTATTATAAGAATGTCTTTTAAAAAATATTGAAGATTAAATTCATCTGAATTCAGTATTGACTCTGCCTTCTATTAGGCTTTTGGCCAAAATGTGACTCAGTAGGGTGAATACAGTAGCTAAAGCAATATAATAGCTCGCCCTTGGAAGTCCTTTGGAGTAAAATGGTAACCACAAGGGCAAAGGGGCATGCCTTGACAACAGTGCCTTTCATTGGTGCAGACGGTCAACTAAAGGACAACACACAATGTTTCAGGCTCGATCTATAATTCTAATGGCTCAACTATTTGGCAGGAAGCATCATATACATAAAAATTCGTGAGACTAAAATAAAAAAAAAAAATTCATGCTACCCCAAATCTTAGTTTCCTGGGTAGGAAAATAAAAAAAAGACTAAAGGCTGATTACAAGGAGAGGGAGAGAGAGAAGAAGAGTGGAGGGGAGGAGAGGAGGCTGGAGGCTGTTATAGTTGGTTGGGACTTCTGTAAAGTTATCCTTGAGCTTTGTTGCTCCTCATTTCTTCCCTACACTCATCACCAGAATAAGCACAGTCCTGTGTTTAAGTGAAAAATTACGTAAGTTCTCCTCTAATACTTCCCCTGAAAAACATCCTTTTTTTTCATTCTTGAATTAGGGATTCTTATGTTTTGTAATTAGGAAAAAGCTACTTATTCACCTTTTTCAGGTATATTAGTAGCTATAAAAAAAATGAGAGGACCACCTTGTCAGTAATAGGGTATTTACATATAGAGCATAAACTATTTTTTTACTTGGAAGTTTTCAGGTCCCAAACACTCATACATACATTTGTGTAACTCCCTAGTGAGGAAGATAAAATAGTAAGTTGTCCAGATATGCTATGGATAGACAATTTAGAGATTATTCATATATTTAAATGTCTTGATTTATAGTTTCAGGTCTACTTATTTTCTGTAGAATCAAATATGATTCATATGATATGAATCAAATATCAGTTTGCACAAAGTGAAATAAAGAGGCATCACTTTAAAATACTTTTTTTCAAGGTTGAAGCCTGGTTGCGTTTTATCTCTACAGTTCCAAATGCATATATCCTTTCTTTTCATTCCATTTTATGCTGAAGGGAATTAGAATATGCCACCTCAAAATATGCCGCTTTGGCGTAAGGATTATTTTGAGCTGAAGATAATTAAGAAACAGCCAATACAAAAGGAACTCTCTTCCCTTCCTCTTCCTATCTAAAAGTGGGGCATACATTTCCCTTTGTGAAGGTATGCTTCCCTCCCCTCTCTTGTACCAAGAGGAGAACTACCCTTATCATAGGAGGCAGAAAGTTAGCACTGAGGTGAGTCTTTATAAACAAATCTTACTCATATAATTGTATCTTCTATTATTTTTCCCTCATATGTTTACCTTCCCACAATTTACCATCCCTAGAAGCCCAAATCCTTTTTCTTTGTCTTGCCATTTCTCCATTATTGCCCTATGTTAAAACGGTATATAAGCCTCCAATTTTAACCACTCTTTTGCATTACTCATCACTGTGTTCACCTATGTGTATGCTCGTGATATGTGTAAATAAACTCTTTTTTTCTCCTGTTTACTCTGTCTTTTCTCACTTTAATTCACAGACCCTGGCACTAAAGCTAAGAGGGTAGAGGAAAAGTTCTTTTCCTTTCCTACAATGCCTATCTGGAAAACTCAGATTTCCATTACCTGAAAAATTTTATTACTTACACTGGATAATTCTATACAATTATCCTGGCCAGTGTAAACTCGAGTTGTGATAAATTGGTGGCTAATTATACAGTTTTTAATTAAAAACTAAAATAAAAGTTTAGTTCAAAGACCATATATAGGGAAATAATATTTTTTGCCATGTTAAACCATTTGCATACTCCCCACTTCACTGCCCCAACTAGAAACCTGCCATCTTGACTATCCTTTTGAATAAGATAAATGAGAGCATTTACTGAAGAGATAGTGAGTTGGAATCTAACATGAAGAATGCTGTGTGGATTAGTAGTTTGAAGATCTGAATTCTAGTTGATTCCTTCAGATAGATCCAGGGAACTGATTGATCCAGGGTAACGTGTGGATCTGGAAGTCAGGGACAGGATTTGTATCTAAAAGTAGGGTGATAGCAGTAGTAGCTGAAGTGTGAAGGAGAGAAGCAGTCCACAACTAGGGTACTATTTAGGACAGAGAGATAGGAAGGGGAAGAAGGAGTAGATTGACAAATCAGGAGGTCTGAGAGTGCAGAATAGTGGAGCGGATGAGTGGGAGGGAGACTTGGACAATGCCGGAGAGAAAAAGCAGGTCTGTGTCTCGGACAACTGTGTTGAGTTAATATAATGGGTTACAGGCATGTGCATATGCTGTTCCTGATCTTATGTCCGGTGTGATTTTGGCCACATTACCCTTTTCATGGCCATTCATCATTTCAGTTCAGGTTTTCTCTCTTTAAAAAAACACATTACTAAACCTCTTCATAATTTTATTCAGCAATTCAAGTTGATTTTTGATAGAAGATCTCCTTTTTCTTTTTAAATTCAAGTTGAATCATTAAGATATAGTTAATGATAAAGGAAAGATAAAGGAAACTCTAAGCAGACAGAAATCTAGCAGGCAAATACCTGATCTGATATTATTTAAAGGAAGATTCATATCATTTTTTATTGCTCAGGGAAGTTTTTCCCAAAGTGTGTCTAGAGGAATACTTGTATGCAATGAAAAGTACTTATATAGAGTTCTTTAACTCAGGACTACTCAGAAGCATTATTATGCTAAGTAAGATCATGCTCAGTGTTGAAACAATTTATTTCTGGAGGTCCTTCCCATCTTGAAGTTTAACAGAGCGGTTACAATCATGTCAATTCAATCTGGGATCAAGAGAAGATAAGAAATTATTTTCCAAATAATTTTTGTTCCCCCTTTTCCAATTTATTATTTCAGCAGAAAGCATCACGAGGATAATTCCAAGCATTGAGTGGTAAATCACCTCGGCTTCTACTCAGGTAGAAGTGATCTCAGATCACTATGTGGATGAGAGATTTTTCCATTCTGATTGGAATCTGTAGAACTTCAAAGGCTGTTGTAGCCAGAAAGCTCTTGGGAATTCTGACTCCTAGGGTTCCCAAGGTCCCACCACCTTGGGCCAACTTATTTTCTTTCATTTCAGTTCAGTCACTGGAGCTATTGGAAATTAGCACCTTACTGCGGTTGCAGATTTCCTTTTCTATTCTACTTCAGAAAGGGTCTTCGATTTTCATCCTTATGGGTTTCATCCTGATGGTTTTCTAACCAAGTGAGAGGCTGGTACTAAAGCAGGAATGAAAAAGGAATCACTGTCTGTTCAAACTTGCACTGCTAGCTGACTGAGAAGTTGTCCTCTACTTGGGGATTTCCTCCAGAAGGGCCAAGCCACTGTGAATTCCAAATACGTTTTGCTCTGTGAAATAACACCGTTAATAAGAACCTCATGAAAGGTGTGGTTTTTCTTCTTTGCCCCTGAGAATAACAAAGTAACGCTGACTGAATAAACTGGACACTTTTGTATTTAAAATATGATAAAATGAATTCTGTTTTATGCCCAATTTAATGGAGGTCTAAATATTGTTTATTGCTAAAAATTTAATCTACAAATTATAAATATGTGTTTATTGACATGTCTAAGAAAATATAATCACATACTTCTTTTAAAAATTGCAATTATTAGTGGAAAAAAGAGAACCTTCCACTTTCCCTTATTCCTTTAAGAAGTAAAGAATACCTTTAAAACCCGTCTAACAGCTTTTCTTTTATTAGTAGCTAAAAGAAATCTCAAGGAGAGGTGGATACTTTAAAAATAAAAGGAGCAACATGAAAAGATGCTCATCTTTCTGAAACCTCTATTGTTCAGTAATGCCTAATGTTAGACATTAAAGGTTTACGTGTTCATCATCATATTTTATTGAAGTTGGTAATAATTTACTTATTATCTGCAATGGGTTTCTGAAAAATATTTCTCTTTCCATTAAGGATTTCATTTTCAGCATTCACTTGTCAGTTAAATCCTCACATCATTAATGTAACTTCTCATCATAGGCAAAATTGAATATTCATGCCTAGCTCAAATCACTGTTATTTTGGCCTCTTACATTTTTTTCCCCCCTGAAAGTGTAGATTGTTAACCCATCACTTTACAGCTAAGATTGTTAAATTTCCTGAGACTGCTTTGGTTTGTCAATGTAACTTGAAGTTTACATTTGGTCATTTTTCCATGGATGGTAATTTCTGCTTTTAACCTTGACCAGGTCCAAGGATGTCATTTAGCCCCTTGCTCTTTGCTAGCTACTTTATTAACTTTTTGGCAATATTCTATGTCCCAGAGCCATGCTATTTCAACTCTTCATACAACGCCTTGCCTGCATGGCAAATACAATTCTTTAATGATGATCATTCTCTTAAATGCTTGACCTTCACCCAAGGAATTAATTTCCTTGTCTGAAAGACATTTGAAGGGTGTTTTAGATGGTCAAACTTAGAGGAGATGATCTCTCAAGCCCCTCACAACCATAAGATTCTAGGATTCTATTTGTTGACTTATCTCACTTTTGGTGAATCAACATTAATGAGACAAATACATTTTTTGAAGTCAAGGACCACACTTTCCTTAATCCGTATTATAGCAGGATAGAGCTTATTCTCCTCGCCCCCCAACCCCCCCACCATACAGGTTCCTTGCACATAACCATCTACCTTCTAAGGCCAGGTTCTAATTGAAATAGGGTAACTGTAAGAGGCCTTTTGTAATGCACCACAAGGGAAAAGAAGAGACAAAGACTCTTCGCATAATAACTCACAGGAATGGTGATATTCTGAGAGTAGATAACTTTGGCATTTTAAAACTCTGTTTGTCTTGTGGTTAACTTGATTCTAAGTCGTAATCACTGAAAGAAGCTTTCCCTCATCTCCTTCAGAAGGAAAAGAAAATAAAAACAAAAACATCTAACCCTAAAGAACAAACATATAAACAAAACTTTCTTAAATTGAATGAAACATTGGCAACTAGTCCAAAGTTGAACAGGAGATATGAGGGTAGACTGAGGGGTAGGGTGGTTGTTGGTGGGAAGCAAATGGGTTTTATTTTTTTTATTTTTATTTTTTTAAAAGATTTTTATTTATTTGACAGAGAGAGACACAGCGAGAGCAGGAACACAGTAGGGGGAATGAGAGAGGGAGAATTAGGCCTCCCTCCGAGCAGGGAGCCTGATGTGGGGCTCCATCCCAGGACCCTACGACCATGACCTCAGCCGAAGGCAGACGCTTAACAGCTAGGCCACCCAGGCACCCCGCAAATGGATTTTAATGAGCTCTGAGACTAGTCATGAAGGAGAGAGGGAATATATCTGGGGATATATCTGGGGATATAAGAAAGCAGAGAGGATGCAAGGTTGCTGTATCTGTTCAGAAGGGAGTGTGGCCAGAATGAGATGACTATAATGTAGTAGCATCTAGAACGGAAGCTGTATGGAATCCAGTATATGACTTAAGCCTGCATATGCTTAGGCATTTTATGCTTGTTATTGCTTAGTTAACAATAAGGTACTATTTTGGTAACGAATTGTACAGCTCTGGCTTTCTATGAGGGCATTACAAGGGGGTTACATTGTTAATATGCAACTAATATTCATTTAGGAAGTGTTTATGCTAAAATATGTATGATGGCAATGATGAATGTCAGGCTTCAGAGTGTAAGCTCCTAGAAAGTAAGTATATTTCTGTGGAATATGCTGTTTATGAGACTCAGTTAATCCAATTCTCTTTTTGCATTACTCCCTTGATGGCACCCATATTGTTTCGGGTCATGCTTAGACATTTAATAGTTGACTTACTATCAGAGAATTATTTGGGAAAGCCACAGGGCAAGAGAGAGCCTAATTAATATTAAACATCAACAATAATTTGGGCTTGTTTTCATAAGTTGCCTAGTAAAGGAACATGCCAGCCCTGGGTTATCAGTATGAATTAATGGTGACTTCTTGTGCTGCTGGCCAGAATCATTATACACTGTTTAGCATACAAATTATTATGGATAATATTTTTGATATAGTAGAATTTGACTCATTCATTTCACTAATCTGCAGATCCAATGATTCTCAAACCAACCTCAGCCATCTCTCTTTACTCTCAGGGAAGTTTATTAATGGCAAGAGCTGTCATGAAATCTCATATTACAAAGAATTCATTACTTCTACAAAAGATGCTGGAGTACATTTATTGGTCTATTACCAAATAATCTAATAATAAAAAATTAAATTGCAAGTCTATTTATCAGGTAGAAAGAGCAGTACTCTTTTTTGTGATATGATATCATAGCAGTTCATCCTGTCCATATGTATAGAAAGTGCTTACACTGGTTAATTTGCCCTGATCTTTAATAAGTTTCTTCATTAGTATGATAATAAAACTTTAGAAGAACACTTCAGTGGTGGAAGGATTCTGTTACGTGCAGGAATATTCAGCAAGAATAGGAAGAATGGTGAAAGTCTCGATAGGTGGAACAAATATAAGATTATTACTTATATGTCTAATTTTTATGATCCCCACCCTCCATAACAATCCAATACAATTTCTTAGCAAATTTACAGTTCATGTAACAGAACAGACTGAGAGTCTATAAATGGCAAACTGTAATAAATTTTCCATACAAATGATGGGTTAACTATCTGGGGAAAAAAAAAAAAAAAGCAACAGGCCAGAGTAACAGTGATTTGAGCTAGGCATGAATATTCAATTTTGCCTGTGATGAGAAGTTACATTAGTGATGTGAGGATTTAACTGACAAGCGAATGCTGAAAATGAAATCCTTAATGGAAAGAGAAATATTTTTCAGAAACCCATTGCAGATAATAAGCAAATTATCACCAAATTCAATAACACATGATTACTGCATGCCAGCTAATTCATTATATGCTACTTGACCTTTGGTTGAACAACAGTATTTCTGTGCAACTCAGTTCAGCAATTTACAATTTGAGTGCCTACTATGTGTATCCTATGTATAGATATCTTAGTTAAGATCGAGAAGAAATTCAGTTCCTCTCTAAGAGCCCTTCATTTTATTTTAATCAATCGAGGGAAGTGCTAAATAAATGCAGTAATATCACATTCATTCACCAAATATTTGTGAAATGTCTGCTGAATTTGCCCTCCTTATAACTGTGTAGCAAGATGTTAAATGGGAAAATTTGACTCGGATACCAAGTATGATAATATCATAAGCCAGGGAGAGGTACCATGTGATTATGCATATTTTCAATGTGAATGATAGAGAACTGGTTTAGGATTCATGAGCTTTTGCTTATTTTGAGCATATAAAAAGATGGAGGTCTGAAAATTGAAGATGATTTGATGAATGGGATTTCTTTGGAAAAAGCTGAGGTATGATTCTTTCTCTCTTTCCCCCCTAAGCCCTGCAAGGAAGGGTAGGGAAGTGCTTTATCTGTGTTTCCTAATTAAAGGGACGCAGTAGACTAGCCTTACTTACATTTGAGAAAAAATTTAAAAGCCTTTGGCAGCTATATAAATGCCATGTCTAGGGATCCTGACATAGTACTTCTCTTCCCTCCATCATAGGCAAAAGAACTTAAATTTTAAGAAACAGATGTGGAACTTTCAATAGAAATGTTTCCTGGGGACTTTTTTCGGTGGTGGTGGTTGCGGGCTTTTAAATAGAAACCTTGCCAAATGAGAGCGCTCAAAGCAAGTGACTGTGTAGAGTACTACCTGGAATCTGCAGCTGAGATGTGAGAGGTAGCACCTGGCCGAAGGAGAGGTACTTCCTATGGCAAGGGACTGGCATTCAGCGGGGCTTGGATGGAGAGAGTCTTGAGTACCTGTGAAAGTATCTTTAAGAGAAGGAGTCACCTTTAAATAGGCAGCTGTTTAAAGGAATACGATGCCTTTTTACCCTTCTTTCTTTAAATTCCTTCAACCATAGAGGGGCTAGAATCTGTAATTATCCAGTTGGTAGAAGTATAAAAACTCCAAGATGAAGAAAAAAAGAAAGGAAGGGAGGGAGGATGGAAGGAAGGAAGGGAGGAAGGCAAGCAAAGGCAAAGAAAGGAGGGAGAGAGGAAGGGAAGGATGGACGGAAAGAAAAGAAGTCAGCCACTCTGCCTTTCCTTAGGTAGAGGTCTCAGCGGGGAAAATGAAAAATTAAATAATTTAATTGAGACAGGTAGTATTTGTGATTTGGAGGACTTATTTTTCCAAAGATACGGAGTAAATACTCTTTTCCATATTCTTCTCATTAAGTAGAGCTAAAATCCCTGGACATTATATATAAAACAGACATTGACAGTGAACATTGAAAGAAGACAGGCAAGCTAGAGAATTTGAGACCCGTGGGACAACATGGTGGAGAGTTTCCTGGGTTTTATTTTTGCTTCATAGATCTCAGACTGGGTACTACAGAAGTCAGTAATCCAGAAATGTCAATGGGTATGGAAACAAAAACAAAACAAAAACATACACACAACAAATTCTTGTTCTTTCTCATCAAAGGACCAGTCTAGCAGAAAATTTTAAGATGGTAAATTTTTTACCTAGGCAAAATGGCAGAAAAAACTATTGCCTTTCCACCATTTGAAAAGATGAAGTAGAAAAATCCCAAAGAAGCTTAAAAAACCTCCTAGAACTAGTAAATGTATTCAGCAAGGTCACAGGATACAAAATCAGAAAATTAACGTAAAAAATAAATTATATTTCCATACAGTAGGATTGAACATATGAAAACTGAAAATAAAAATATATCTTTTAAAATCATTTAAAAAAGAGGGGCGCCTGGGTGGCTCAGTGGGTTAAAGCCTCTGCCTTCAGCTCAGGTCATGATCTCAGGATTGAGCCCCACATTGGGCTCTCTGCTCGGCAGAGAACCTGCTTCCCCTCTCTCTCTCTGCCTGCCCCTCTGCCTACTTGTGATCTCTCTCTGTCAAATAAGTAAATAAAATCTTTAAAATAAAATAAAATAATTAAAGAAAGATAAATACTTAGTTGTAAATGTAACAAAATATGTTTATGACTTTTTTAAAAGATTTTATTTATTTATTTCAGAGAGAGAGAGAGTGAGAGAGAGAGCATGAGAGGGTTTCTCCCCTCAGAGAAGGGAGGAGAAGTCAGAGGGAGAAGCAGACTCCCCTGTGGAGCTGGGAGTCTGATGTGGGACTCAATCCCGGGACTCTGGGATCATGACCTGAGCCGAAGGCAGTTGCTTAACCAACTGAGCCACCCAGGCGCCCTGTTTATGACTTGTATAAACTGCAAAATACTGATGAAAGAAATCAAAGAAGATATAAATAAAGAAATGGATATGCTGTGTTCCTGGACTGGAAACCTAAACATAGCAAAAGTGTCCATTCTTCTCAAATTTATACAGGTTGAATTCAGTTCCTATGAAAACCCCAGCAAGATTTTTTGTAGATATGGACAAGATATTTTTCTAAAATTTATATGAAAAAGCAAAGGTACTATTATAGCTAAAACAATTTTGAAAAAGAAGTATACATGAGAGGAATCATTGTACTCAATATCAAGAATTAAAATACAGCTACATTATTCAAGACTATATGCTGTAGGTCGGGGGATAAACTTTTGGACCAATAGAACAGAATGGAAAGCTCCAAAATAGCCCCACAAAAATCTTAAGACTCAGTAATATTTGACAAAGGTGTTAAAGATACTTAATGGAGGGAGGATAGTCTC